>JAXDDX010000019.1:2982500-3317500 GCA_034670405.1 Hoplostethus atlanticus
TCAAATGAGAAATGTGTATAAATCGTCATATCCATATCCATCTGGCACACTGTAGTAATGTAGTAAAGCCTCAGTCCTTGATTGCTTGTGTGTGTGTGTGTGTGTGTGTGTGTGAGAGAGGGAGATGCATTTTTCAGGGCTAACTCAGAGCCCCGAGAGTGTTGAGAGTGCCCCATTTCTCTTGCCGAACCTTCCTGGGTAGTAATTGAATTTTGGATGAATCCAGTGAGGAGGAAACACTGTCAAGGGAGGGCAGAAAGAGGATGCTGGCGGAGAAAACAATTAGAGAATGAAAGGCAGCTGACAACACCTTTTGGACGAGCTTTCCTTTTAAAGAAGTGTGCTAAGAGATGCTTGGCAGGATAAGCTTTCAGGGTGGTATTTTACAGGGTAGGGTTTCATTCAGGATTACATTTTTTTCATTCCGATTCACATCTGCTCATTTGTTAAAAGGTGATAACTGTTTTCTTGCTTTTTTTCTGCTGTATTGTGTTCCTGATCATGTCCCTGAGTTTCTGACAGACAGCTATCGTCTTTCACTTCTCAGTAGTTCATAACCACGTGTCAATGGCCAGAAGATATAGTGATAATAATATTTTGACACCCTCTTTATGATTATTGATGACAAATTGAGTGTCAGAACTTTAAAAGCCCTCTTTCTTTAATGCAATCTGTCAGCATCAGCAGCAGAAGGTGAAAGATGAAGATGATGCAGAAGAAGTACCTGCCAAACCACACATACAGTACAACACAACAATGTACACAATGTTTTCAAATCTAGCAGAAAAGATGAGAAATGAAATGGTTGCAGAAGTTGAAATGCAGGCAGAACTGAGCGATTCAAATCTATACCGCTGCACACTACACCTCTCGATCACACCGTACAAAACAGACAAAAATAGTACACTTCTCTAACCTTGGAGTGAGAAAAACCCCCCACCATGATCAGTGTCCTTGGAAACCACTGAGTGAAGCTTCTTGAGTCATCATCCTTCTCACCGACTGCACACCAGCTTGCAGCAAAGCACTATGTTGTTTTTTCCTTTTGTAATTCTTTAATATATTGAATCCCATAATCCATTATTATTGCTCTCTCTCTCTCTCTCTCTCTCTCTCTCTCTCTCTCTCTCTCTCTCTCTCTCTCTCTCTCTCTCTCTCTCTCTCTCTCTCTCTACACACACATACACACATAGACCTGTGAACAGAAGATGACTTATTTGCTCATCAGTATCACACACCGGGGCATATTCCCCCACTATAATGTCCAACACTACTCAGTATCAACAAAATGAATTACCAGGCATTGTGAGAACACATTTTTAACCTTTTCAATGGCAATATGTGTTTGCTTTGATGTCTAAGCTATCCGGGATATCACTGGGAGCTGTAGGGATACTGAGCGGAAATGGTGATTCAGTTATTTCTGCTGTGTTTAAACCAAAGAAAGAGACGCTAGCTTTTGTGCTAATGTTGCAGACTTGCACCCAACATGGAAAACTAATTAAAAAGATAAGATTCTTGTGTGGTGGCGTGTAGCTTTTCTGAGGTGGCATTGGTTGCAGTGAGCAGTGACTACAATAGCCCTTTGACGACGGGAACACGGCAATGTCGCCATCTTTGGCCGCTTGCCAGTTTTGCATGCCTCTATGACTGTCTCAAGGCTTATTATGGCTTTTCAGGGTTTCCCCTCCAAGGCTTTCTGATGCAGCTTTGTGGAATCTATGTGAAGCATCTTTGTCGTGACTCAAATGCCAATGTGAGCGCCCTCGTAGCCTGTATGGGCAACTTTTTGAACCAGCAGAGAGATGCCACTTTTTGCTTGCGGCATGGACGGGAGGAATTGGTAGCCAAAATCATTATGTACAGCATAGAGGAGTTTAAGGAGCAAAAGTATGATGAAAAAATACTGTTGGCTGCACAAATTGTCCCTGTACATTTCCTCAAAATATTGCCTAATATATCTTTCACAGTCATAGTTTGATTCTGTGAAATCTAGTCTAACAGAATTTGAAAAGTTGAAAATCACTCCCCTGGAAGAAATAGTACCCTTATTATTCCAATGTGTGGTTTTGGTAGTCTGGGTATCTATCATGCAGGACTCCAGTCTGGGGATGGGATTCACACCGAGATGAAGCTGCAACACCTGCTAGCACGACTGGCACCTGGTAACACTAGCCCAGGCCTGTTGGATCGACGACGACTGAAATGCCATGTCCTTCCCATTACTGATAATCCCATGATTGTGACTGTCATCTACAATTGGTAGTCCTGGATAGCCTATTCAATTATGTCCCACAGCTTCATAGCTTCCCTAAACAATGCTGTGATTGTATCCTGATTGAAGTGGACAATTGATTATGTCATGGAAACTTGTTTGAGTGAGGTTGGATAAGTGTTGCTGGTAGTTGACAAAGAAACAAACAGGTCCATCATTCATCCTGATAGAAATGTGGCTGACGTGTATCTCTGAACAGATAAGTAACTACTCCAAATAAGGCAGAATCAGACAAACTGTTTGGAGAGTATGATTTGCACATAGGTATGTTGGGTTTAAGGACCATCTTTCAAATTCTGTAATTATTGGCTCACAACTTGCATTTTATGTTTGAGCGTCGATCTGAGCACACTGAACTGGCACAGCTCCAGTCGTTCCGCACGATTTATTTGAGGCTTTAGACTCATTCAATGCAATCACAGCTTGACTCGGTTGGAGATAATGACAATGATATTTTTTCTTTTCGTTTCCTTGTAGGACTGGTGAAAAATGAAAGCTCCCATTCCTCTCCTGATCCTGTTGCATGCCGTCGTGGTCCATTCCCTGAAAGTGGTGTCAAAGAGAGGCTCAGGTAAGACTTGGCTTTTCCTTGTACACCTAAATTGTGTGGGACTCCACTCCTATCTCTTTTCCCACTGAGCAATTTTACATTCATTAGCCATTTAAAAGATGTCTAAATGGTTTAGAGCGTCTAGGCTAAAATTAGGCTGCATAGGGTTTAAAAGGGAAAGTTAGTAGACGTCTACTAAAATTAGAGCGTTATCTTGTACATATGAACTTCTCTGGTGTATGTTTTTGATATTTACAGCTGTTTATGCATTGTTTAAATATGTGTAATGTATTTACTGCTGGGTCTAAAACTGGCCACTACGAAATGCGGTGGTGCAAAAATAGTATCTGTTTTATTCATAATATCCTACAAATGTGCAAACAAAGGATTGCAGAGTGGGTGTGCAAGCATGGTGCCTTCCTCTCTTCGGTACACTAATTGTTAAGGACGTTCGATTCCCTGGAACAACCTACAAAGACTTTTTTGCCTGAAAGCACAAATCATGTTTCAGTCAACAGTAGAGGGATCACATCGCCTTGTGCAGGTGTACTGTGGGACAACATCCTGTGATGATGAATAACGGTCTTTTAACGGCTTGCTTTGTAAGTCTACAAACACTCAGTTATTCAATTTGAGGTTCTGTTAATGACGAGAGATGAGTCGCTGTTTGAATATGCCGGTGTTGATCTTAGCAGATGAATTGCGTGGTGTAATCTTGTTTTAATCCTTTGCAGAAGGATTATCAGAATGTTATGACAGTTGTTTACTCTTGCAGTATTTGCGACGTACCTCTTAGTCACATAACATGAGAGATAAACTCTTTGCATTACAGGTATGGGTCACAGTACCAGTAATTCCACAGAAGACAGTCTTAGTGTGCAAAGACCAAATCTCTCTTGCCTTCATTATCTGTTAAGCTTGAATGCCCTTAATCAGAGTGAAGGCAATTGACTGTTCAGTGATTTTCATTTTCTGTTTTGAGCTGCATGGCCTAAATGCTCCATGCTATATTGTAACACAGTGAGCCCCACAGCGTCCACCGTATAATAGAGAAAGTCTAACTGTAGCCATAGTAGGAAAATCTAACTCTCTGCATATTTCTCCATGTTGCCCCAAGAGGAATTATTTGGGAAAACCTGCAGAACAAGAGAATAGATGCAGACTGGGGGGGACATGTACAATGGCTAACATGAACATAAAGCAAATGTTTTGCCAGTCTGTTTTTTTTTTTCGTTTTCCAGAGGCTGCTGGCATCAGGGTTTTTACTCATGCATATTAGACACAGGTGCAGGAATGGCCCAAGGCTCATCAAAGGGTTTTTCTGCTTTTCCGGCATAAGTCCCTATGGGCTATCTTATAGGATGCTTCACGAGCCATCGCCTGGGGCAAGGATTTGAAATGTGTCCGCTGATAAATGAGCACCCCATCCAAGCCAGTCCCCCGTCCTTTGTTCCTTCTCTGTAAGATCGTACGGCTTTATTAGTAACCACGCTGGTTGCGAGTTAAAGCACCATTGTGAATGGAATTGTGTCAAATGAAAGCCAGTTGTAAAATGCAATGCTTTTATTGTTATTGAATGAAAATAGCCAGTGGAGGTAGTAGCACGGTGTGGTGGCAGGCAATATCTTCAGAGGTGATTTAAAGCGTGCTGGAATCACTTCTTGTTCTAAGTTCTGGGTTCCTCTGTTTACTTGCAGAAAGTTGTGATTTGTTTGATCTTTGATTTCATCCAATCTGCAAAGAAAATACTGCCACACTCACAGTCCCATTTAAAGCCCTAATCTGTAATTGCAGTATTTCTTCCTCTGTTGAAAAACTGTCACCCCACCGCTGGCTTTGTTTACATGGTGATATACTGTGTTGGATTGAAGAAATTTCCACTGTGAAATTCATTAAAAGCGCCTGTTTATACAAGGGCTGACAGTATGTGACAACTAAACACAAGTTTTGCATTAATTGTGAGGCTGTAAAAGTATAGTTTACCTTTTTAACGTTAGTAGGCTACATGTCATTTCAATTATGACTGGCTTCGTAATGCTAAAATCTTATTTTTCATCAAACTCTTCAACAGCATACGTGAATTCAGCCAAAAGTGTTCAAACAAATTGTTGATTGAAAATCTAACAAGACATGCCGAACTGGTCAGCGTCAAACTCTGCGGAGGCGTACTGTGTTTTGTTTGTACCGTTGTTGAAGCAATTCACTGTCGACAATCAAACCTCTAAGTGTCAGCCCATTAAAGGAAATTAAACGACTTGATTGACTCCCTCAGGGACAATGAATCCACTATCTCATCTTTTTTTTCTCTCACATTACACACACAAACACAGTGATGTGCACAGTGCTGCACGTGCACTGCTATTATCTGTAGATTACTCAATTCAAAACACCCGTCTTTGAGTAATGCTTTGTCTGCATTTGTACATGGGGCGGAACGGTGCAAAAACATACAATGCATGTAACAGCATATCTGTCATACTAATCCTCACCATGCGTGTATCCATTATCCATTTGTCCTCCACTGTGGTTCCTCTTTGTTAGAATGCTGATGTGGCCTGAATGGTTGGGCGAACAGAATAATTATGGATATTTCTGCTTAATGCGGCACACCAAGTTAGACCGAATATCTATCATCAATTTGTGATGTTCAATACATTCCAGGAGTTATTTTGTGATGACGTGCTTTTTTGGTGTACCTACTTTTCCCTCAACCTGCCTCGTCTGATTCTGCTCCAGTTAGTGATTTCCTACATTTCCCAGACTGACTTTCGACAACCACCGGAGAACGGGAATGAACTTGTTGCGTTCAGCTTTGGGTTATATGTGTAGGTGGAGGGAGCAATGGTGATAGTGATAACGATAGTGATTAGCAGAGTAAAAGAGTGGCTAGTCATTGCCCTTGCAACATGTCTTGTGGCTGCATTGCATAATGGTTAAATGAGGCTGCTGTCAATGGAGAAATTGGTATTCCTGTTTTTGTGTGGATTTTTCCTTTAACACGGTTATTATAAGGAGGATTTGATATCCCAGTTGCTTGGAAACCAGTCATCTCTGTTGTTTGTGGTCACCATTGACATCACAGTATGATAAATTGGTATTATGGCAGTGGTCTAAAGGTTAGAGAAGTTGGCTTGTGACCAGAGGGTCGCCTGTATGGATCTGTGTGGGAAAAGTCAATGAGTGACACTCTGTCCTCCCTCAGCAACTACTGTCAAGTTGCCCTTCAGCAAGACACTTCACAATGAATTGCTTCATTGGAGCTGCTCATGGCAAACAGTAGAAGACTGCGGTTGTACTGAGCAGCTCCCAGGTGTGAAGGTGCGTAACTATGAATGTGAAGTCGGGCGTTGCTGGAAAAGAGCAGTGTGCTCAGCAAAAAAAAAAGTTCAAAAAGAAGAAAAAAGAAAGTAGGTGTATTGTGTACAGGGCTGAGTTTATCTAACATGCAATAACATCAGTTGCAGAAATGATTTTTCTACCTATTAGCTTAAGTACCATTGGGAGTCACAGACAACTGACTTCCTCCTTAGCAGTATTCACATTCCTTATCAACTACATCACTACAGTACATTACTGCCATTATTAAAAGATGAAAAAACGTTTGATATTAGGTTGTTCAACTTATTAGAAAAAAATAGCAAGCATGCCCTATTGAATGTAATGAATTTAAAGTGAATTTACCCCAAACGGAGTTGAATTGAGCTTTTGAGATATTTTAGGTGCAGCTAGAAAAAAACCTTTCTCTGAAAATGAGCTGTGATATTGTCTAACACACAGTCAACTCCTTTATTGGCCATTTCTGCCTTACAATGCAACACATGCTGGGTGAGAAATCTGTAAAAGTGCCTCTTTGGTAACTTGGCAGTGAGCTGAATGGACCAGAGTCCTCTCGCTGTGCACCACACAGCTACATTCTGCTTTCAACTCGCATGACGAGATCCAGACTTAAGGCTTCACACAAGGTTTTACTCTTCTGAAGTAATAACTTCAAAGGTATGCATTTGCTCTTTTCTCACCTCTGAACGTGGATTACTATCAGTGCGAGAAGGGGCTTCTCATGTGATCAAGAGAGACTTGAGTTAGAACAGAATAGAAAAAAGAAGGTGTACACATACATTACAATAACTACTAAATACGCTCAGTCTTTTATAGATTCCACTGATCATATTTCAAGATCACCATTCTTTACCATTCATCTGTGCTGAACAATTGCACTCTGCTACATCATGTCCTTGCCTTTTGGATTTGCAGCTCTTATCCAGAGGGTTTTACAGTGATTGCGCAAGTAGGGGTTCGGTGTGTTGCTCAGGGACAGTCTGATGGACAGACACATCGTCTGCTGTGAGGATTGGACCCTGTTACCTTTTGGTCAAGGCACAGTCTCACTGACCACAAGCTCTAAATACTATTCTATAAATTTCCTCTAATTTCCTGCTAGATTTGTAAGATTTAAAAAAAAAAGAAAAAAATCACATCACAAATGAACACATCAGTGAGGAAGTCTTTATAAAGTAGGACTGTCAAGACACATTGGTTACGGTTCCTGTTTTCATTGTCAAGTCCTAATGATGTAAACCAGAGGCGTTGTTGTCGACCATAGACCATTATCCCTCTGGACACAGCAGGGGCTATTATTTCTGTACTGTAACTTTCTTGCATTTTCAAACTTGACCAGCTTTGTAAAGTTAGTGATGTTTTGGTGTCTTGTGTACTCGCCAATGGGTAGGTCACGCCACAACATTTGAATCATACTTATGGCTGACTGTTTTTCAAAACTGCTAACAGATGTCCCCCCAGCGAGCACTGATGACAGTTGTAGATTCACTGCCATGCTTCTTGACATTAATTGAGACAAATTTAGCCTCTCTCCTCCCCTCTGCTGTACAGTCATTAGTCCCCATTTTCTGAGCCCGACATTGATGAGTCCCCAGACAAATGATGCTTACCTTTCCACAATCTCCCAGTAATTCCAGCGATATATTACCCATAACATTGACTCATTCAGAGTGTATCATTCAGCTTCTCATGCATATGGAGAAAGCCTGTCTGTCGCATGTAATGGAAAACAGAATCCATCTCTGCTTCTAGTTTCTATTGAGGATGGTCCGAGGGCCTGACATGTCACTCTGATGAAAAGTAGCTGTAAATAAAACGAGCCACCCCAACAAGACCTTGGTTCCCATTAGAGAGCAGCCGCTCATCATCCAGCTCTCCCTTTGTATTTAGGCTAGGCCTCGCCATATACTGTGTGTGTGTGTGTGTGTGTGTGTGTGTGTATTCCCTTCTCCAACTTCTTCTTTCTGCTCTTGCTAGAATCATCAAGGACATTCTGACAGTCAATTAAATTTACAGTCTTCACACACATCGCGACTCATAACTCAGGGAGGATGTCAAGATTAATACGTCAGTTAAAGGATGGAATCTTCCTCCACATTAATGGGGCTACTCACAATTTGGCCAATAATAAGGGCCCTCTTAATTGGACGAGACAGTGATTCCTAACAGGGGACGTCAGCGCAGAGCACAAATTCAATTATGGCAAGCCACTTGACTTTGTAATTGATATTAAAGGACGTTAAATATGTCAGCAAGCTGTCAGCAAAAACTCGGGCCAGCCATCTCCTCTTTTAGAGAAGAATGGACAAAATGGTACCAACCCTTTTGCATTGTGTCAGTATGTCTGAAAACTAGTAGGCTATTGTAGCCTAAGTAATAAAACGGCATGTATCAGCATAACTTTGTTAGCAGTAATATATAATTCCCATTAGATGGATTTATATAAAGCCACTTGAGACTGTCAGTGATATCAGCACAGGATCTAGAGGGCCTTAATTAAATTAAACAATCCTCTTAAAAAAATCAAGGTAAGGAATGTTTTGAAACACAGTCAGCTGAGACTTGAAGGCTGAAAGCTGATATTTAAGCTCCCACACACACACATGCACAAGGACACACATGCACACACACACCCACGGTTCATCATCCCTTGGTCAATACCACATACCTGCCAGAAATGTTGAATGATTGCCTCCCCTGCACCGCTCCTTCACAGCTGGCGAGATTGATCACACGCATGATATTGGAAATGAAATGGTTTGCCACTTGGACTGTGTTTTCGTTTTTCTCCCCGATGCCGGGAGAGAGAAGCCACTCAACAAGCATGCCAGATATAGGCCTCTCGACAACTGAGGTTACTATGGATATGTGTTTGGGGTTGGAGACACATGCCATAGCCCTCCATTTGAGCAAGATGACGATCAATCAGGAGATTTATGAGTGGAAGACTCTCTCTGTGGCCTGTTTCTGACCTGTAATAATGTTACAACACTGCAGCAATTGAGAAAAATGCCAGGAAAGGGTCCAGAGGGATGAACCGAACAGCTTGCTGATGATCAGTGTCTGAAAGGGGGGACCTGTGCAACAGGTCTGAGGTGCTTGAATCTGAAGTGCACCCTTGATGCTTCTGTAAGATTGTGCTGGGTGGCTCAAAGCACAGATATTGAACTTATTTTGTTTTATTTGATTGAAATCTGGTTTAAAGCCTGTGTCACTCATAGCAGATGACCTTATTCAGTAGTTAGACAAGTATGTAAGAGTTTGTTTCAGATTATACTTGTATGGGACCTCACTACAAAGCATGGAGGCTACTACTTTGAAGCAAAAAGCACAATATTGCTTAGTTTAAATTCCTCTATTCCAACGTCAGATATAATGAAGTCTATCACTGTGATATACAGTATGATGGAGTACAGAATTGAGTCTGCTTTGACCTTCAGACAGGTATTTACAGCATAAAGATAATTCAAATAGGTAAATAATAGGTAAGTCAGTCACAGAAACCTACACTAAATTGACCATCACCTACTTTCCTGTGAGTGTAATCTAATTGCAGCTACACCAGTATATTATTTTCATTCATTATTATTGGTACTTGGTACATTGAGTACTTCTAAAAAAAAGCTTCATGTATTTACTCCCACTTTTGCTTAGATAGGTCATTTTCAGTAAAACAGCCACTCTGGACTTAATACCCCGTAATTGATTCTAGGTTTGCTGATATGATAAAAAATGGAGCAAGCATCCACAAACCTTGGGCAGAGAGAACGGAAAGGTTGCAGTTTTGCAACATGCAGGAAAATTGAATGATTTTCATTCAAAAGTAATTAAATACGCAGGTACTTTTTTGTGTACTCTTTAACTTGAGTCATTTCCTACACAAGTAGTTAACTTGTTACTGAGAAAAATGCAAGAAAATGAACAGTTTAAATTGAGTACAATATTTCCTTCCTCTTTCCACCTTTTGACTGTAACTACTATGTTGTGCCTTACTCTAACATTTCATCGGCTTGGAGCCTGGACTGTCTGCAGGCATTCGACATTAAATACAATACATTGTATTATCTCCAGTTTAATATTTCTCTCAGTAAGATAATAGGTTCATTTCAGGCTCCCTTAGCAAATTATGCAGCCCACTTTAAAAGTTGAGGCGTTCGGTACCAATTTGAGAGATTATATGTGTGGATGATAATGAGCTTTAGTCAGAAAGAGGATTTAAGCATGGAGAAGGCCAGCCACTGCTTAATTTAAGAGAATTTAGCTCTCAGGTTTAAGGAATATGACTTGGAGGGAGGGAGGAGGGTCTGAAAATGAAAAATAAGTAACACGGTAATAAGGTTAGGGCAATTTGGACATAGAACAGCAATGGTCCCGGACATTATTCCCCTTGACTGCTTGGCTCTCACAAAGCCGAGCCAAGGGGGGAATGAAGCTGTAGTCTCTCAGTACTATACAAAGTGCCTGGAGGCGGCGATGGGACAGTACCCAAAAATATCACACATTTTAACCTGGGGCAGCACCGCGTGATTAATCCATTTGGGATACTCCCTCTATCTAGCAATCCTACCACCAGTTCTCTGTATTTCTGCTTATGTTCTATGTTGATTCCAGCAACTTTTATGTTTGTGACGATGCCGTTTGAAGAGATTCCTCCTGTCAGTGGTGCTACCGAAAAAATCTCTTTTACTCTTCCTCTTTTTTTTCTTCTCTCCGTGACCTTGCCTCTCTTTACTTTTCGTCTCACATCTTTTAACCTTCATGCCCACCGTCTCTGGCGCATAGAAAGTGATGTTTCTTGCTGCCATTGATTAGAGCCTTGCTACTGGAGGCCGGGCAGGTAGGCAGGAAAGGCCGGGCTGATAGATGTCTCCCAGAATAATTACAAGCAACACACCGATACCTTGTTTCATCACTCGTCATCCCATGACAGTTCATAATGAACTCAATGCAGTTACTGCAAGACGGTGTTCCACTTGTAAAAAAAAGAACCTGTCTTTTCTCTCATAGTATAGTTTAGTATTTGACTGGTTGTTCTGATCGAAGGAAACCCTTTTTGAAGCGATGGCAGTGATTCATGTTTTGTAGATCTAATTTGGCAATGATTCCCCTCCTAAAGTGTGAAGTGAGACCGAATTCCACTGTTTGCCTTCAAATTATATGCCAGTATGTCCATTTGAGTGAAATAACATTGGGCGAAATGAGAGCTCACATCGGCTCCTGATAGAGGGTCTAGCTTGCTAGGCTAGAGCAGATCCTCCTATTGAAAAAGGAAAGTATTGAGCTTTTGCTGTCGATTGTGGAAATCAGACAAACTGGTAATTTGATTGCCATTTGTCTGATTCATTGCACTCTCTCAGACATTGGATTTATTTTTTCAGTGTTGTGACTCTGAAAGTACATTGGTTTTCTATTGATTGTAGCACTGACTTTGTTTTGCACTGGCATGCAACTTGGTTAAGTTAGATTTCCGAGAGGAGCTCATCGGTTTGCATGGCAACAATGTCAATGTCACGTTCCACTTTTATGAGCTTCTGTATTTAGCCTCACACTTCACTGCTGGTTTTCCCTATAAAAGCAGAGGTGGTCTAGAGCATCAAAACAAGAATGAATTGTGAATGAATGTTATTGTGTTTGCAGAATCATATTTCAAAAGAATAAACTTTAAAAGTGTCATATCTATCACACTTTTCCCTATATTTTCTTTTTATTAAGATTATACATTAGTTATTGAAAAGCATACTTTCGTAATCATCTGTCTACAACATAATACACTGTATAACAAAAGATTTATCGCTTTAGTAAGGGATCATTTCTGTTGATTGATTGCTTGAGACAAAAGATGATATTGTCTGCTTTTTCCCCATTACTGTCCCTACTATACACTCAATCCTTCATCCACAATGTTTTGTCACCATAACAACAATCTATAGCAGTTTGGGCAAGCAAGTCAATTGAAAAACGATTGACTGATTGTAGAGACTAAAGCATTCTCTGCACATACACTGTGCAGGATTGTACAGCATAGGCAACTGTTCAATACAGCAATGAGTACTTTTTTCCCAAACTGAGGGGGGGAATGGAATAGCCTTTTCAATGTCAAATTGAAGTGAGGATTGTGTGTTATGGGATGTAAGAGATTGTAATGGAATGGCCGTCTGTGGCTCTAGAAATGACGCCGTTTACGCGTCAAAGCCCACCTGTAGTCACCTCATCAGATTTCAAATTTGTTGTATGTAATTTAAAAAATATATTTTTTTTAATCTTGAGTCTTAAAATCTTTTTGTTCTTACACAAGTGAAAAAATCTGCTGATGGGGGTGAGATTTCACTGTTTCCAATGCAAATCAACTTGGTTTCTTGATACCAGTGGAGTGATCTGTCCCTTATTCTGCCTTGTTTCAAGATAGTGACAGTTGTTTCTAGAAGAATCCTGAAACAAATGAAACTACATTGGAAACAAGTGGAATTATCTCACCCCATTGGCTGAATTGTTCATTTGTTTTAAGGAAAATAATAAGTTTAAATGACTTTTTAAGGTGGGCGTTTAGCAGTCAGAGTCAAACTCAGGAGAAAGTCTGCAGCGGGGCAGTCAAGAGATGGAAATAATCACTGAGAATTGTTACTGCCAGCTCGACCTTGTAAACCAACAAATACAAAAAAAAGATTTTTGTCCTTTTTCTGCCCTCAGTGTTGACGTTGTCAAAGAAACCTTGCATGAATTGCAGTTTTTAATTAGCCCACGCTGAACAATGAGGCTCTGGTGGTTTGAGTGGCCGAGTTTTGTGAATACAGGAAGTCTCACCACGTAGAATTTGATGAGGCTGTCAAGCTCTAAAGCCAGGCACTCAGCGTGTGGCCTCATTCAATGCTCCTTTATTGGAAAGTTTGAACACATCCTCTCTCACTGTGTTCACTCCCTGTTCACAGTCTCCCCTTCGTTCAATGATGTCTAAGGAAAAAAAAAAACACTACTCTCTTGTTCTTTTTGTACATTTTCTTTCCTTTCATTCCCTTTCTCTCTCCGCTTTTAGTCAAAACTGGGATTGGTCAAAGCACAATCAACCTATTTCTGCAACAAGCAGAGGCACAGTGAATCCTTACCGGCCTCAAGGGAGTCCTGCCAAGTTTTGGGCTTTTGAGTTTTCCTTTCTGCTGGATGAGGGAGAGAGAGAGAGAGAGAGGATGTAAGCTCGCTCGCCGAGGAGCACTCCTTTGTTGGTTGCAGGAGACTGACGCACTGCAGGAGTTTTGGATACAAACCAGGTTGAGTTTATTCTTTGGGCCCTGGCTGGTTTTCTCACCACTGTTCTTTGCTCTGAAGATACAAGCAGGCCTCATTCAATTCCTAGTCCTTACTATTTTTATGATAATTAGTAGAGAATTACCTGGTATTTCCCCCAATGGAAATCTGCCATTCAACCCAATCCTCCATTGTTTGGAGAGACAAATGCTAGTTTAATTAAAACGTCCCCCGATTTGTTTGTAACCTTCTCAGCAGGTCTCAAAATGTTTTTCAAAACTCGGATGTTCAAATTTCAACTCAACAGTGATAAGTATTCCCTTAACTGTGCTCTGTAATTTAATTTGGCGTAATTTACACAGACGCTCCGTCACATACTTCCCTGTCATGTTTATTGCCTTGCGTTTGATGCCGCGCACGGTTGAGATATTTACTGCCTCTTATTTACGGTTCTCCAGGGCCCAAAAAACGGTTGAAGATGGCACTTGATTTCCCTGCAGTGCAATGATCAATAAATTCTACGTATTAATTAAGTTCCTCTGTCATCTCCAAGGCCTCTCCCAGGGATAAGCCTCTCTTTCTGGTGTTGTTTATCAGCCAATCACAGCGCAGCATGGTGCAGCATAGCCCCCCCTCCCCCACCACCACCTCTACTCATCTGTGTTCCCTTACATGAAAGAAACATACGCACAGAGGCATGTGTTTGCGAGTGTGTGTGTGTGGGTGTGTGTTTATGTGCTGGAGTGGTTGAGTGTATGTGGAACTGTCACTGAGAAAGGAAAGGTTGGGGGCGGGGCATCATTGTCTAATTTACAGGAAGTGTCGTTCATTTATTTCCTTTTTATATGACACATAGTGGCAGGGCATCACAGCTCCATAAAATGGTGAATTAGGGCAAAAGTTCTCAGCCGTGGATGAAAGCCACGAGACGCCTTTATGGCCCCCTCTGGTCTTTTTACACCATTAGATTCTGTTAACGTGCAAAACGTAAATAAAAGAGATTGAGAACATAGCAGGCTTCAGTCCCAGGGAAGTCTACTAAGCTGTAGTTCTGGATGGCAGGACATTTTCTCATGATCCACTTTCTAAGAGCTGAAGAGGGGAGTCAAAAAAGAAGTAGGGACGTGTATTTACTGTAGATGCCTTTTTAAAAGAGCCTCTTTGGTTGAACACAGCTGAATATTTCTGGTTGTAATATTTCAGTTTTTGAAAAATTAGAGAATTGTCTAACAGCTTGAAGTCTCTACTAACTTGCTATGGTAAGGACGGCTGACAGGCAATGCAGATGTGGGTAGGCACAGCATCTCTGGCTCCTCCAAGCAACCCCACATGCAGTGACCCCCACAATCCCAACTGTTTCTGCACTCTCAGCAGATCCCTACACACAATCTTGCTCTCTGAGACTTAACATTCCCCCTCTCTCTGAATCCTTTGCCTGTGTTATGCGTGTGATCTTGCCAGAGGGTAATTAAACTGTTTCTCAACTTTCCCCATATATCATTTGACATCAAAAACACTTTAAATAAATTGGTATAGAAAAATGCAGTGTTCAGGCGGCCAATTAAGGTTTATTCTTGAAGCGTTAGCCCCTGAGTGCATATAATGAGGCCCATAGCTTAACTGTGAAGTCTGTAATGTGCTGGATGACAGAAGATGTTTTTTCAGGTCGCATGGAGCCTAATGAATGGTGGAGATGCTATCGTTTCCTCGTCAACAAATCAGATGATGGAAGGGAAACATGGATACAATAGCTTGGTGAATGATTAACAAGGGTGCTGACCTTCCATATTTTTTTTCCTGTCCTGACAATTTATCAGAGTGCAGATAGTGATTTATTTATAGGCAATCATTATGTTGTTGCATTTGCTTGCAACACGCAGCTTACTTGTCTGTTCGGTGTCCATGAAAAAAGGTGACACTTCATAGTAATATTTCAACTCGATTTTTGACGAGTCATCTGACCCAGTTCCAGCCCCGGTACATTCCGATTCATTTAAAAAAAAAAAAGTAACCAAATCCCTTCCAACACCTTTCATTTGCTGGGCATTGAAATTCAAATATGGCCTGATTATAATGTTTAATGTGTGTGCCACCCTCAGCGATTTTAAAGAGCATGTGATAGAGGCTTTTTGCTGTTCGCAACGCTCTCTAAGGCTCTCTGTCGCTTTTTGTGCTCCGAGTGCCTGGTCTTGAAAAACACAAGTACAGCTAAGGATTATGGTTCTGTGTGCGTCTTTCATTGCCTTTAATATGCAAATGGAGATTAGCCTTGGAAGGAAGCTTTTTGGCATGGGAGTTATTTCTACCAGGAGGGGATGCTAACCATTCACACCTTTTTTTTTCCATTTCAAATTCACTCTTAAACCGTTTCAGCTGAAAATGGCATTCAGAGAATCATGCAACTCTAGGATTACATATGTGCGTGAGAGAAAATGCCCACTTCTAATATGTAGCATGGTCATGTATAGAATAAAATCTGTATAGGATAATCTGCACCTGCTTACATGTAGTCAAAATACAAGGTGATCTGGTTCCAATTTGTGGTGATGAGTAACATTACTGAATATATTGTTAATTTAAATCAAAGCCATCTTTTAGTATTTCATTGAGCTACATGGCACATTTAAACGATGACTCTCTCTGCATGGCTCAGGCACATCAAACAAAATAAGAAAACTACATCTCTGCAATTCACAGCAAAAGCCAAATGCAGCCTGGTAAATGACATTGGTATTACACTGTCACAAAACCATTTCAAATGCGCCACGGGAAGCAATTCCAGCATTTCTTTTGATCTCAAATGCGGAGAGGGAGGAGGAGGGATTAGGAAACATTTCATGAAATTGTGATCCAAGCATTAGAGCTATACAATGTGCATGCAGTGTCAACATCTATAATTGAGTGATTTAACTGACCTAATTTATGCATGAGGAGGGTGGCCTCTGCAGTAGTAGATGTGTGGGAATCAGCTGGAGAACGGTTAACCCCTTCAAAACATGCTTCAGGGTAACTAAAGATGGAGTCAAGCCCTATCCAGGAGAATGAAGAGTGTGTACTCATTCCATAGAGAACATCAACTATCGGGATGTGTTTGCTCATGACAGGAGTTTGCAGTGCTGCTCTCAACGAGACTCTCGAACATACGCAAACAAGCACAGAGATAAGCATGTGAACACACACACGTATAGTGCGCAGAACACTCGAAGAAGTCCCTCGAGTCAGTCATTTGTTTTTCTTCAATTTAGTAATTTGAAATCAGATTGGAAACGCACTCATCAAACCAGCAGTCATACAACTCCCTTGTGAGGAATATTGACCCTACGCACACACACACACACACACACACACATGTACACACCCGTGCTGTGACAATATAGAACAGATTATCCAATCAAATCCATGCTGAATGTGTACAATTGATCAGAGTACAATTCTTCTGGGCTGACAACCCAATGGGCATTCACTGATTTTCTGACTGGCTCGGAGGGGGTAAGGATTATTGACTGTGGGATAAAGGAAATGGAGAAATCTGCAAAATAGAGTCACCAAATAATTGGATTAAACAAACAAATTAGTGTCTTGAATATATAATCGGAGTGATGATGCACCCGAACACAGTGGCTCCTCAGTGGACTAGCTATGTGACTGTATTTGGATTGGATTGGATGTCTGGATTTCAGGTTTCAATGCAAATTTACATGGGATTAATGTTGAGGCGATGACTTTGGGAGATTATCAAGATTTTAATCATTACTAATTAAATGGGGAACCTTACACTTATCTCTTGTAGCTTTTCATGCATGTCTTTCACTGCAAAGAATATTCCTATAGTGGGGTCAGATTTCACTTGCTTTCAATGCAAATCAATATATTAATAAGGCCAATTGACTTTTACTTAATTGAAGAAAATTCTTGACACAAGTTGAGTTGCATTGGGCGTGAAAGTGAAATTAAAATATCACCCCTTTGGCAGATTTTGGCCTTTTGCCAGTGCACTCCAAGATTGACTCTTATGTTGGTCAGTGCTGCACATTTTGTCAGAGAGCAGTTTTGTGTGCACATCCATCCTCAAATTACTTTAGCATAAAGGACATTCTTGCTTTTCTTTCTCTATCCAAGTCTGTCAATGAATCCAAATGTCGCCACTCTGTGCATTTGGCAAGCTTCTCCGCGCAGGGAAATGCCTCTGTTTTATATGTTCCCTGACCTCTTTCGGGCTACAGAATGGAGTCAGTGTGTGCCGGAGCAGCCTAATTGGGTTGACAGTGTAGTGTCTTGCCTCTTGCTCACATGCATGACATCCAGCTCTTTGACAGACCGGGCTGCCTCCACAGTCCTTTGGCTGTCTAAGGTAGTAGCACTCGAATCTGCGTGTTTAAACAAGCTACCACAGATGCCCTGACACTGCTGACTTCACAAACTGCTTTTACAAACAAAACCAATAGCGGATGAGATGTAACTCAGAGTTAATGAATAACATTTTATGGACACTTCAGGAATGTGTTCATTTTGTGTCTGTGTGTGCATATGTGTGTGATTTTAATGTAAATGCATGAATTGCGCATTAGTTTGTTAGTGTGTACAACGGGATTATGTTGAATATGTTCTCTGCTGTGTGTTGCTGACACGTCAAACAGGGCTATGCAGGTAAAGAGATGGGGGTGTGGGGAGGAAGTGCAGCGAGAGGCAGAGGCAAAGTGGAAGGTAAGCTAGCCTGGCTTCATGAATTCATTTCCCTTCTCTCCTGTGTCAGGCAGACCTCATCTGAACCCATTACACTGGTAACAAGGTGACAGTGAGCGGTCTTGCTACGGGTTCTGGCCTCCGGAGCTGTCTGGCCGCCCGTCTATGTTAATTAAGGGGCAGAATGAAAGTGTGAGGTAGGGGGACACTATTAGACAAAGAGGTTCAACTAGATGGCTGAATAAGGAAGGCGTTTCATTCTTCCTCATTTCTCTCATGCCCGCTAGAGTGTTTTCAGCTTCGAGATGGAGCTCAGTAGACATCCATTCATGTTGTAACCCTAATTCACATAGGTAAGTGAGCAATACACAAATCACTCCACAGGCACTCAACGGACCATAAATTATTGAAACTCTATTTGGCCCGTCATGTTTAATCCTTCAAAGCACAAATGACTGGCCAGTCTCACTTCCTATATCCATCTCCTTTACACATTATTGAAAGAAACAGAGCCAACTTTATATTTCCCTTTGTCCTGGTGTCATGTCCGTCATCTTTTCTCAACTCTGCTGGCACTCTTGCAGTTTGGATGGAGGTACGTTGAGTGTTTGTCTAACGGAAAGCCTCCCCTCTCTCTCTTTTACTGTGGAAATAGTGGCATTGTCTGTCTCTGAGGGAAATGCCATTGGTGAAGTTCACAGGGAGAGCGTTTTTAGTGCAAAGTAAGTGGGCGATCAGGAGATGTCATCAATTCCAATGCATGCCAGTTGCCACGGAAACAGAAGTGAAGAGGCTTTTCTCAAGGCAGAGAGAGAGAGAGAGAGAGAGAGAGAGAGAGAGAGAGAGAGAGAGAGAGAGAGAGAGAGAGAGAGAGAGAGAGAGAGAGAGAGAGAGAGAGAGAGAGAGAGAGAGAGAGAGAGAGAGAGAGAGAGAGAGAGAGAGAGAGAGAGAGAGAGAGAGAGAGAGAGAGAGAGAGAGAGAGAGAGAGAGAGAGAGAGAGAGAGAGAGAGAGAGAACGGGTGTGAGATAGAAAGAGACGAAGAGAGATATGTCTTATTGATAACAGACAATTGCCCATCTATTCATCCCTGAACCATGTTTTTTTTTTTTCCCCATCAGTGTAAAACGATGTGTGTAGATTTGGTCAAATGATTTTTGACTTAAATGGAGGTAAAATGATTCCCTTTCTATTAACCAAGCAACACATTCAGAACCGATGAAATTATATCTATATATCGCTATTCATTCACAAACCCTCCAATTTTGCCTCTAGGCATCATTTTCACGGTGCAATGGATTTCGCTAACTTGGCCAATCTCTCTTACTATCTAAAATAGAGGTGAGGTGCATTTCAATGCACATGAATTACATTTGCACAATTTATCGGGCTTTATAAACCATTAAACCATTTTAAAGAAATCATGAACACAATTATAGAAAATGTGCTTCTTTTTGAATTAGGGAAAATGCCTTGACAATCATAATGGCAATCGGTCTTATTTCTGTGTGTGCACATGCAAAGTGCAAGAAATTGCTTGTATACATCCCACCACCCAACTCAGCCTTTATCTGTACAAGTGACCAAAGCTGTGGCAGAAAAGTACAACAGTTGTTTGGTAAGCCCTGAACGAGGGGCCCTTCTCCAGTGGTAATCTCCCAACAGACAGGCCCTAAATGGGAAAGGGCTTTTTGCGGTAATGGCGTGGGCTCAGCAGATAGGAGCTCTGTGTAATTCCTGTTAATTACTGTCCAGGAGGCGATAAGACCTGGTTGGAGAGGCTAAGAGAAGAGATAAGGGGGATCAGGGATTGGACTGAAGGATTTCTCCCCCCTTGGGTACAAACAGTCCAATTGTCTAGAAATAGCCTAAAGTTTGAAGCTGCCCTGGGGTTGTTGTTGTTGTTTCTTCCTCCACTCACTGCAGAACTAATGGACGTAGGGGCCTGGGTCGACATGCATTTAAGAGGTAAGGACAGGGGCAATAGGTGATCTAGAAGTCTATCTATTAAGGAATCTGAAATGGGTTTTCTAGCAAATGGAGAGTTGCTGGGTTCAGATCCTGCCACAGCGCATTTGAGTAAGACCATTGATACCACAGCAAAGATTCACAGCATGACTTTTGAATTTCTCTTTAAAGAATAGTTCAAAGCTATTCAAAAAAAGACACGAGCCCTGTGAGACCCAATTCATATCCAGCCTACAATCCAAGTCTGCATTAGCATGCATTGGGGTTGAATCTCACAACTTGTCAGTCACCTTTTCTCTACCGTGAAATCAGACCAAATCCCAGTTGCTGATTGTCTGGTTTCACCCCAGAGATGCTCCACCATCTCCGTGGACCTTCAACCCAAGAACAGAACAGTTCGTTTGTGCATAGAAAACCACCAATAACTGTATGATGGTATGAGAAACAATTGGAGGCTGATGAGGGAGGACACTCTGAGGTCCTTGGTGGTTCTTCTAAGGAATTGAACTCTACATGGTACACTGCTATGGCTCCCTGGGGGTTTAAGTACAGGGATATATGAGCTCATATTGGAGAAACGAGGCTAGGTGTCGAAATGCATTACCGTACTAAAGCTTTATAGGGGGGGTTACTGTCATGTATCTGCGCCTTGACCTTGTTTGCATTAAGTTCTTGAGTTGCTGTCTTGGTTATGCATGCTGAGACATCGGTGGTGTGACAGTGTAAACTCTTCTCGTTGTTACTAACGTTTTGTTCTGTTGTTTGTTTTGTTTTTTGCACCCCGCAGCTTATCATTAGTAGTTGACACATTTTTATACAATGCAACATAAACTATATGGAACATTAAGAGTACATCCACACTAAGCCATGTACATTACACACATTACACATTAGATAACACAGAAAATTAGACAGGATCC
This sequence comes from Hoplostethus atlanticus, assembly GCA_034670405.1. NCBI lineage: Eukaryota > Metazoa > Chordata > Actinopteri > Trachichthyiformes > Trachichthyidae > Hoplostethus > Hoplostethus atlanticus. The sequence continues at coordinate 3,003,470 of JAXDDX010000019.1, forward strand.
ATTTGGCTTTTCTAGTGTCATTGTTCACATTTTAACACTTGACAGTTTTGACTCAGAAAACAACCTCCCTCAGATGTTGTGATGCACCAGGACACAACCTTGACAATACGACACCTCTTCAGAAAGAGAAGGATAAACAACAAAAGTAGGAGGTGGTGGGAGGAAAAGAGGGGACACAGGAATGACGAAGGTGGGTGAGAGAGAGCAGTGGAAGATCAGAGAGGAGAGGCGTGGGGTCTCAATTCAGTTCAGTCAATTCAAATGTAAAGTGACACCGCTATTTATCGGTTAAGGTGCTAGCTTTTTTAACAAGAATAAATCATTACCATATAAATTGAGAAGATAGGCAGCTTCTACCGGCCTCTACGCTGCATTTTACATTGGGTGCCCCCAGGTCGGATTTTGCTGGAACGCTTTATAGCACATTGGGAGATTGCTTTATGGCACAAAACGGGAAGCTGTTCTTCCTGTGCAAACACAAGAGTTTCTCATAATGGCAGATGGTGGAAGGTGTTAAATGCTGTTGGAAAAATCATTCCAGCATATTTATCCTCCTCTGTAAAAGAAGACAAGAACCAAGGCACACAAACAACTTCACGTTAGCTTACCTCATCAGAATGCATATTCGCTGCTATCAGGGGCTGTTATTGGCTCTTACCCTTCTTGCTCTTCAAAACAAACACACATGAAGTGACGACAGTGAGGAGGAAGGGGGCAGCATCGTCTTTACAACAGGAAGTAGGAATTTATGGTTTATGGGAAATGTGGTTTTGAAATAAGACCAATCGTATTGACCATGGTCTCATTTGTTTACAGTAATTATACCAAAGTATCACAATTAATTTGACAATGATATATTGATGTTTATGCTAAACGTACTGCCTTTAATGATATATTATTTGTTCAGTTATTTCCAAGATGGAATATGATTCCTTTTTCAAGAAAAAAGTATTTTAAATTTTGTATAATTGGTTGAATATAGGGTGATTTGTCCCCAACCCTGCTGATGAGAAAGGGGGGCGAACATGAAGGAGTGATTGTTGGTGGGTCAATGAGGATGAGGGATTGAGAGATGAGCAGAGGGTGCTGGGATACAAGGAACAAAAAGAGCGAAATAGAAGAACCTTGAGGGAGGACAGTTCAGCAACTTTCTGGTCTGATAAAGCCATTCTGGCTCAACATGACCCAGTGTGGTTGTGGTTGCTGAAGTATTTAACTACCTAAAAATGTGCCGGGCGGACAAGTTTTTTTTGGCTATTAAGGCAAGAGTTCCTAACCAGTGAGTAAAATCCCTCACTGGTACAATGGAGCATTTATGTGCGCAGCATGCATATATGTGAATTCCTCTTCTGCAATGGAAGCACTGATGTAAGGAATAACAGGTCCCTAGTCAGGAATAGCACAGGCGGGTGTTTACTAGTGCTTGACAACTGGCAAGAACATTCATTAGCACTACCATTACACCTCCATGAAATGTTGGGGTGAAATAGTCTAATGTGACAATTTCAGGGCTATGGGGTTTCAGGTCCCCCTTTAAGGTAACATATGATGTATTTGTTGTCTTGTTACTTGACAAACCATGATCATCATTTATCGTCTGTTTGTGATCTCTCGTAACCCTTTGGGATGGATTCTGCATTTTGACCTATTGGGGATGAAACTAGCCTTAACATATTTTCCTCCTTTATAGCTGCAACCATACTGTATGTCTTGCTGCCTGAAATGGATAAAGTGATTACGATGTAGTGTATTCGTCACTCTTGATGTAGGTGGTGGCTCAATGATTGAATGTATATTGTTCTCAGCAGAATATGGCTAACCAATAAGCAGGGTTCAAAAATAGTCTTTAGGGTCATTGCTTGTCTGCTTCAATGAAAATTATCATGTTTGTGCATCAGTGTGGGAGCAGCCAGAGGGTTCAACTGGTGTTTCACAGTTATGCTGCGTTCAGTGAAACTCAGAAATCTGATATAATTACAGATATATGCAGCTTTCACTCACAAATGTAAATCCACAGTAACTTTTTGCCTTGAGGCAGCAAAGTGTATTGAAAGTCCTCCTCCCCCTCAGTTGGCCAAGTTCACACCCTAGCACTTGTCACTCATCTTGAAGGGCTGTCTGATGAACTCTGTTAGATAATCTAGCACCACTAGCATAGAAAATGTAGCAAACCGCCTACCTTCCTGCCTGTTTTGTAGTATACAAGCCAGCTCAGCGTTGCTTCTCAGCCCTTTCGTCGCCATCAGATGGTACCAGCTGAAAAACAATGCCCATGTTCACCTGTGTTTTTGAACGGGCCTTGTCCCCCACAAATTTAGGCTACGTCCACACTAAGCTGGGTATTTTTGAAAACGCATACTTACTTTCCATTTCACTGCTTGACTGTCATTTGATCCAGATGTGAGCGGCCGAGTGGTCTGTGCATGCCCATGGAAGGAGGTATAATGCCATTTTCAAATTTAAAGGCTTAGTGTGCACGTACTCTTAGCTTTGCTGTACTTTTTTTGCTCACTGCTTTACACCATTGTTGTTACGCATGCTATGATTTTCCTGTGCTATGGCTAACCTCACCTCGATAGCTGCAAGCCAGCTCACTGCAAATACATAATACAGACAGATTTTTCTTTCTTATGGGGGTGGATCCCTTCCCACTTATTGCGAGCCCCCCTAACCCCCTCAATTTGAACCCTGCTATCATGTATGCATATCTAGACCTTTTAGTGTTCCCTTTGGCCATGCCATAATGACATCAAGGCAGGTACTTCCTCAGTAAATCACTAAAAACTGCATTTTATTCTGAGATGACACTGCAGGTATGAAGGTTTGAAGAATCTAGATGCACACAGGCCATCCGAGCACTCGTGGAGAACAGCTAACTCACTAGTGAGACTACCAGCTTCTCTTTATTCCTGAAGCATTCATTCTAACCTTTTTACTCAGCCCTCTACTGACAGCTGAGTTAGGTATCTACAATGTGGCATGGTTATAATACCAAATACATGTTTGTACTGGGTTAATTGACAATCTAAACACGTAGCTGGAAAGGAATATACAAGTGAGTGCTCTTTTACTGTGTTATTTCCTGTGTGTCTTTGCCAAAATGGTGTCAAGGCAGGTAGCGCCACGCTCATTCACTCAAAGCAGTATTTTAGTTTAATAATGTCACCGCAAGCATTAGAAAGTTGAAGAGTGTTAAATAGTTTATATGAAATTCGACAACTCAAACTATTCTTTGTTCTCAGAGTATGAGAGAGGCCATTTCAACCGGCAGAGTTGTCCTAAGCGTGCCAGTGTACCTTTAACTGTCTAACGCCTGTGTTAAAGGTTTATTATGTAGATATGATGGCTGACCTCTGTGGCTCTTAAGGACCTGTGAGAGACTGAGGTAATGGAGGGGAGGTAATATAATGTACCTCTCTCTTCCCCGCCACCTCTATCACTCCCCTTGCTTTTATCTTTCTCCCTCCTCCTATCACTCTTTCTATCTCTCTCTTAAATGCATCATAATTGTTGGTTGGGATTGTGAAGCATAGCCGGACGCCTCTTCCACTTGCCTTAGTGTATTATATAGTTACATGACAACAAACTTAAACAAGCCGCGCAAACTTCCCTCAGCACAGACTCAAAATATATGTAGCGCTATTCAAAGTCGGTGTGTGCGTGGGAGCTGCTGATTGGCCTGCACCCCGAGGTCGGCACAAACCACCCAAACGAGTGTGTTTTTGGTTTGTGTGCTGCTAATACGGGGCAATAAAATAATGCAGAGAAAGACGAGGGAGAAGTACTCTACACTCTATGGTTCCCTCACCCCAGAGTGCTCAGTGAATTATTTATGAAAGTGCTGACAGAAAGAGGAGCAGGTTCAACAAGGCGCGTTTCTCTAGGGGGCAACACCAGCCGACAGTCAGGTGGGGCTCGGTTTGTCTTGCGGTCTCTGGATTTTAATGATGGTCCAGCGGTCTCGTTATACGCATCCACAGTGTAGCTTTCCTCCTGCGTCAGCTGAAAAGAGCAGTTGCGTGCAAATCTGTAATCTCTGCTGTGGCTCTCCTCCCTTGCTTTTTTCCCCTCCCTTATGGACTCTCACCCCATTGCTCCCACTCTCCATTTAGTCCGTTTCTCTCTGTTTATCTCCCCTTAACCCTCCCTCATTTCTCACTTGGTTGATATAAGTTTCCTCCCTGATTTGTGTTTATTTTTGAATGTCTCTCTTCCTCTCTGTCCTCCTGCTCTCCAGCTCCATCGTCTCCTTCCTCATCCCTCTCTCTGTCCTCCTTTCCAATCATAACTGATCATTGACAGTGCATTAACCATAATGTAAATTATCCTTGTACCAAGATTAAGTCCAAACTCCGTTCTGACATTTCCTGCAGTGGAAAAAAACCTGATGAAGTTTAGTCGGTGATCAGTGTTGTTTTCTCAACATTTATATTAACACGATTTGTCTCAGCTGGGTAAACTATCCAGCAACTAAAAAGATAGGTAAACTGGGTTTAGGTGGGTTTAGCCTCCACTGCATCCGGTATGACACAGTCGTGGGAGTGTTTCGTGGCAGGTCTGACTGCACAGTGGCACCTTGGGGCAAGTGAGATTAGCTTGTGAACCTCAAGGGGCCGCCCACTGTATTGTACCAGCAGGCAATGGATCTGGTTGGTGCCGATAAGACATGAGTACACTTCAAAAGCACTCCGAACCCTACAGAATAGCTATTTCACTGTTACTAACAATACTGCAGACGCTTTGTTATCATGAAAATCCCCACTAGAACACATATCAGAGTCCAGGAAGCAGGAAACTCTGAATTATCTCGGTATATCTCATTCATTTTCCCATTGATGACCATGTATTTGTGGCATCCCAACAACGAACGAGGGAAGGACTTTTGTTTTTCTCTCCGTTCGTTACAATTATTTTACTTTAACTACACAGTAAAATATTACAGTGTCAGGCAGAGCAAAAAATGACACCAAATGATTAATTGTCCACATCTTGAAATTAGCAAAATTGGCTTGTGTCGCTGTCTGTTGCTGTTGGTACCTATCTTGGGGTGTCACCTTATTGTAAATCATTGCTATCAAGAACGATTACAATTCTGACGTCGCAGCCCTCTGACACCAAACCAGCACAGTGTTGTCATTAACTCTGATGCTTTTCTTAATTGAATTTTGTATCGACCTCTGGTGACAGAGTCTCGTCAAAATTATTGGCTTGATGTGCTTCCCAATACACGTTGAGATATTGTACATTTTTTGTGTTGTGATGACTCACTCTTTTTCTCTCTCTCTGTATCTTACATTCTCCAGGATTTTTCATTGTCCTTCAGCCTTGGCCCTTGGCTTGTTGCACACACATTTACTGACCTTTTCCCTACCTCGTACAGTACCGTTCATAAATTTTTTCCCCCAACAAGGTTCATTCTTTTGCTACCACCGAGCCACTCGACAGTCCAAGTGGACCATTAAATTGCCCGTCTTTTTTCAGGAGCCCAGCAGAGGCGGTTATCATCGAGCGCGTACGACAGCGCTCTTCCTATGACACCCCTAATGCATTGTTGCTCAGGGCTACTGCATATATCTGACAGCGTCTCCGCTTATAGGTCTTCTCACTGTCAGATTCCTCTCCTCTCCAGAGGATGGACACATCACAGGTGTCAGCAGCAAGAGTTTCCACTACCGCTGTCTCTCCCAGGGCTCACTTGTCAATGGGAACGGCACCCCCATATTTGACCCCAAGGGAGTTGGAGGAAGGGAGGGAGGAGGGTGAAGACCACTAGATGTAGATATACGTAGAGAGGCAGAAAACAAGAAACCAACATAGCGAGCTACACTCTAGTCTCCTTCTCATGGAGTCGCATCCGAACCATGTCGTTCTCAAATCAGAGCATCTATTTTGTGTTTTGTTAGGCTGTCATGACTGTAGCTTTACAAATTTGGCTCAGACTGTAAAATGGTATAAATTAACAAGTGAGGAGGCGCTTTCTAGGAGGAGGGGTGCAGTGTGAGGGGAAACTATGTAGACTTTAAAAACACTTGTTGGAGCTAAGACAAACACTGAACCAAATATTCAGTTAATGCGTTGACTGAGCCACTACAGTTAAAATCACCAAGCTACCTTCAGGTGTGTGGATGTACTGAGCACCAGCCTTGAGTTGGTTGATGCTTTGCTGCAAAGCGTTACACACAAATGCACACACTCAGAGCCCAGACCCTATAGAGATGCTCAGCCCTCACAACTTGGTAATGCATCAAAAACACTCAGGGAAGTGTGTGTGTGTGTTTGTGTGTGTGTGTCATACAATATTAGTTCCATCTGTCTTCTCCTCACAGGTCCTTAAGAGGCACGAAGGTCGCTGCCTGCCATCTCCTCTCCATATTCAGCCCTTAACACAGGCGTTAGACAGTTAAAGGGACACTGACTTGGTTCTCAGAGAGAGACCTGTTTGTCCCTCCTTGTTTGGATGAGCAAAGATTGTACTTTATTTATGCAAACATTTCTTGGAGGGAGAGGTGCTCTGGGGGAGGAAATACAGTATAATAAAGTTCAAACTCAAAGGGTGGAGGCAGAAAAATTGTAAGTTAAGGCACCTAGATAACTAAATTGTATTGTTTACTTCAGTAACAATTTCACTGGGCTTCAGACTTGGCTTCCTTGGCTCCGCCCACCTGATGTTTGACTCAACCAATGAGATTGTTTCTGCCCACACAGCAGCTCTGTCTCTGATTAATGTGTAAGCCTATACCTTAAACTCTAATCTACTGAATGACTGCACACATGGATGTGCCAGTAGGTTCATTTCTTCTGAGACCTTTATATGCCAATCTTTTTTCCTTTCATTCCCCTTTTGGGCCATCTGGGATGTTCAAATCCAATCTGAATTTTGCCTGCTGCACCTTCTCACATGCAATGCTGTTTACATGTTATCAAATTCTTGTCATTTATATCTCCACTGTATTCCACTTTGAAATTAGACTTAAAGTCACGAATTGAACTGCTTCATTCAGCAGTGCAGCCCACATTTCCAACTGATAAAAAAGAATTGTTCTTCTGTATCACATTTCTTCCATTGTGGCCAAATCTTGTTCCCTGCAGTGCATTTTCACAGCATACATCTATTATTTCCGCCCTATTCCGCTGCGATCAGATATGGCACATCCTTCCCAAAAATCCCCAACTTTATCCTCGTGAAAAAACTTGCAGATTGAACCATCTCAGCAGTTCCCAGCATCTCTAAGCTGATAGAATGTGTCTTCATAGCAGTTCAGGGCTGCTCAGCGCCCAGAGATCTGTACGTCGTCCAAGGGTTCGACAGCCAAGTGCGCGCGCACACTCACACACACACACACAGACACACGAACCGACTCTCTGGTGAGAAGCAGGGGGCCAATTATGGGCTACTGTGACAGGGAAAGGCTGTAGGGAAGTCAGTGTCCCTCCAGGCAGGCCTCGGTACACGCCATCGTACTGCCAACATGTCCACTGACAGTGATAGGAACCCTATGATACCTTATTCTGGCAAACAAAGGCAGAATGGATACCTTTAAGCTGTAGTGAAGGATATGTTGGCGGTGTTTTCTCAGCCGACAGTATAATCACATCAAATTGAACTGTGCTGCACTGTGCTGGCTCGCCCACTCACTGTCTTTGTTGAGATAAAAATTAGTCAACACATTCTCATGAGAATCTGATGACGTGGGCTAAAATCTGGTACATCACAGGCACTAAATGAGGCTATATTTAATTTGAAAGGAATACACCCAACATTTTTTCATCAATTTACCGTTGTGCAGTTGGCAGTTTTACCTCTGTGTTTGTGTGTTTACCTCTGTTGAGATGATGCTAAGCCTTCTTGCACTGTACACCTCAAGCTGCATTGTGCAAAATGCCCTGTTACTGAATGGCCCTACACCCACAGCACTACTATCTTTTTCACACATTTCTCTTCCTCTAGCCTGGTTATTTTATATTTAGATGATATTTGCACAGTTAATAGTGTGGTCCTCCATGTTGGTACCAGCCATGGCTGCTTGGAGATTAGTCATGCTACTAACCTCTCTATATTAAATCAGTGTTTGAAGCCTCACTATCAATGTTATATGCATGTATTTGGTATCATTCGAAAGATAATTGATGTAATATAATTTCTCAGATGAACACAGCGAATAATGGAGCTCTTGAAAATCTTGTCTGTTCCAGTTATGTGTGACTGTATGCCGTGCAACCCGTAATTGCATACTGCGATGTGTCATGCCTCACTTATGTGTGCTTATTTTGTGGTTGAGCTTGTTTTACATTAAGCAATATGATGAGTTTATGAAGAGGTCATCAGTATGCCACACTAACAAGACATTTCCAGCTCACAGTAAATGCATATTCTCTTATAACAGATCATTTGATGTCACTGAGATAATATAATGCATTCATGGATTGCTTGTAAGATATTGTTATAATGTAATTATAATATGCTTATGATGCCCATATGATGACTTATAATGTGTTATAACAAACATTTCAATGGAAAAATGCATCTGTCTTCACCGTAATTCATAAAGTTGGTCTACAAGAGTCCCACCCCAGATAATGCTGTAGATTCGGCCTGTTTTCCAAAATGGATTACTTGCGTCGGTTATGGACGCTGGTGCACAAGAAGTGACGAATAGAAACTGGAAAATGCACATTTTATGAGCATCTTGAAAACAAAAATAAATCAAGTTACCTCAAAGGAAGATATGTCATATTTGTCAACGTTCTTTGCCTCCCTTTTCCCTTTGGTATAAAGTCATCACAGAGTGGCGTGGTTGGTAAAGATGAATGTGCCGTGTGCAGTTTACTGATGTTACATGATTTCTGGGTATTGAAGTCCTCAAGATTCAAACTGTTACCTCTGTACAGGACTATAAAAATACTCTTGACGTAGAGGTGTGACTAATATCAAAATGGTAAGCTGACCAAAGAGTGTGTTGACTAAAAGCTGATGTTTTACTATAAGTGCAGCAATAACTAAAGTAATTTTCTTTACTGTTCTATATTTGCCTAATGGAGCACGGTAATGTAACACTTGGTACCCTTAATGTATAAAATGACGCATACAATCACATACATTTGTTTTGTTAAAACTATTAAAAACTTGAAATTGTGAGTTTTAAAAGACTGAAAAGTGCTGAAAGTCCACTTTGCTGCCTGACTCGGTGCCCTTAAATTATGCTGATCCCATTACGACAAAGTTGTTGACTGCCATCCTTTCGCTTTATCTGAGTGGCCAGTGTGTAACTGGTGGAGCCAGAGAAGAACAATTTTTATGTTCTCATTATGCTATGAGAGGGACTCTTTAACAGGTCGCATGAAATTTGAAGGTTATTTGAAGTGGCAGAAGTGGAAATGAAATGGGAGCATAACACGGGCAGAGACAGATACATGCATATATTCTACACACACAAACAAAGGCACTATTTCAATGTAATGAGTATCGAAGTCTTTGTGTTTAAGAAGTAGAAAAATAAGGAACACGGTCCTTTGAAATGCCATGGTTTTACAAGATGCCTCATAGCTTATTAACTGCACACAAAAGTCCATACTGCTCCCATTCAAACGGTTCTGAACTGTGATATTGTAAAATGCTGATTAGTGCTCCCCATAGGACCGGGGTGGTTTATTGGGTGAGTAATTGTATTTTGACATCAACTCAAAGTGTTGGGACTGATGCCAAGACATGTGAGGCGGCAACAAGTGAGCTCCCTCAAAATCCAGTCTCCCTTAATTATCTTTACATGCCAGAGAAAATAAATTACCCTCCTCCTCAAGATTAATAATATCGCTTTGTGGGGCTTTGGCCATAAGCTGAGAAGTAATGAATAGTAAAAAGACTTGTGTTGATTCTGGATTGACTACAAAAAAGTTGGAGATGCTTTTTTGGGTCCGTAGAACTTCAGCTAGTTTTTCCAATGTCTTGATGAAGTAGTTGTACTTCAGTGCCTTTTTAATTGCTTAGAGTGTTCTAGGTTGTAGCACATATTCTGCTTAAAGTCTTACTCAGGATAAATGCTTTCCATGATGAATATTCCTGTATACCAGGATAAACACAGTATTCTGAATATTGGAAACAGGAATTGCACAGGCTGCAACAACAACTATAAATTGGAGAAAGTGATGACATGCCTCAGCATCCCAGCTAATATCAGTTTATCTCAGCTCATCATATTGTGGTTTTCCATAATCAGGATATAACCTTATCAGGTTTGTTGTAAATGTGATTCAACTCAGAATACCTGAGTATCCTGAATAATGTAGGGATGTCTGTGTCCACGTAACGGCACTCATTCTTGCATTTGTAACACAACACAAATACAATAACCCCCACAATGTGACAGATGATATTTGACGCTTTCCCATAAATGAAGGCCAGTGAGTATAAACACAGAGGACAATATCTCCTGTCAAATTTGACTGCTGCCAATATAATGAACATAAAAATGATTGGGAAGTAGCTTTTCCACATCCTTTTCAAGGCTCTTTCATAGTACATTCTGTGGACCTTTTGTAAAGTTATACACTTAAAAGTTGAATCTTTCACACAGCCCTGTCATTCAATGAAAAATAGGCCTTTCCCAAGGGCAACAGCAGCACAAAGAGCTGTATATCTGGGCACAGGGGTGCCTGCCACTGCCAGTGCCCCTGCTCCCTCATCTGCAGCCGCTGGCATGGAGTTTCCTGGCACCAAAATCACCCAGATCCCAGGCACAGGGCACACATTTGTTCCTTTCTCAACCAATCACATCCAAGCTTCACCCCCTGCCCTTGTTTTTCTGTCTTGCCGTATGAGAGGAGCACCCTTCTATATAGCTTTGTTTGTTCAATCAATTTCACTATATGTGTGATTCCTGTCCCCACACATAAACGCACATCTCATCTAGTTTTTGCCCTTCACATTGCCCCTCTCCCACCTCCATCTAACTGCATCCCTCCCTCTTTCTTTCTCGCCGTCCCTGGAGCTTGCACATCAAAGACCTATATGGCTATATGTGTGTTGCCTTTCACTGGTCTGGCAGAGCTCTGATGTGTGTTTGCCTTGGCCATCCTGTGTAGACCTCTGTTGATTCAATATACATCCCTGCTTCAGCAATCCCCAAGTGTACCCTGCCACTCCCTGGTATTGGAGGTGTTCCTTGACTGTTCCTTCAACGACACTGTAGATGGGTACACAACGTACACAACGCACAAGGAGATGGGAGGTGAACTCTCATTGACTTTATGCGTAACATATATGAAAGGTGGATTCTCTTCCTTCGTATTCAAACTAGGTGAAATGAATGTCGGCCCCAAGTTGTTGCTTAGTTCAAGCAGTTTAATACACACGGACATCACCAACAAGACGAAGCCTGTGTCTACCAAGGGAACTGCAGGATCTTATATAGGGTCATTGTATACATTCCAATCACATGACTTCATCCCTGGCTGGCTATCCTCCCACATATAAGTCTCAAGGAGTCCTACACATGGGTGTCTCCATATAGCCCTGCTGGCTATTCCAGTCCTAATACCAGCTGTTTCTTCCTTCAGTATCCCAGAGACCCTGTGTGACTCTGAATGAGTTCATATACAATGATTAAACCATACACAGCACCCTAATCATATGACGCAATTATCATGTCTCAGTCTATAAATTCACCTATCAGAGCCTTTGTATGTTAAGTGCCAACAACCAATCGTCTGTCAATGCTGGGATGAAGGTTTGGCGTCTCAACATTTTTTTGTTTTTGTGAAGTAGCAAGAATACCGCTGTGCTTGGATGATTGTTTCTCAAGATGAATGTGAGATGTGTCTCTTTAGTATGCCGTGTGTGTGTGTGTGTGTGTGTGTGTGTGTAGAGGTTAAGAATAAAGGTAAATGTTCAATAGAATCTCCTTGATTTTAGTGCTTGGAAGTATTCCATCTTTAATGCATTAACCGCTTTGGATTTAGCTGAAGGGGCCAGTGGTCCATTTATGCTTGCTGTGATTGCTTCCTATATGGCCCCAAGTAAAAAATGTGCATTTTCATGAACAGATCACTTTCTTAAAGACACTCTGCAAACTGCAGGTGTCAGATAAGACGATAATATGATTTTTATTTTGCCTTGAAGTGTATTTAGGTAAGGTGATAAACTTCCATAAACTGCATACTCAAGTAAAGCGCAAGTACCTCAAAATTGTACCAAGTAAATGCACGCAGTAAATGTTTTCCATTACTGTGTGTGTGTGTGTGTGTGTGCGCACGCTTGCTTGCTGTGTGTCTGGATACACATACACGTAATCGTGGACATGTATGAGTGTCTTTGGGAGCACTCAACCTACTAAACAGCCAGGGTTCACTGCCTCGGGAAAACATTTTCCTTGAATATTTCTCTCTGTGCCTTGAACAGCTTTTCCATGGCTCTGCAGACATATTGGAGTGGGCGGCTGTGCAAACATCAGGACATTGCGGGTCTCTGCTGTCCAAATGACAGTCACACATTTACTGTGCTGTGACAGTCACACACTTGCATGCACGTGCACAGACACACACGTGCACAGTCACACCGCTGACTGTCTCAGTTACCCACCCTGACTTGATATGTTCACGCGAAAACCCTCAATACAGCACTTGGGGCCTCTATAGGGCATTTCACACAGGGCACAGTTTTAACCAAGGGCTATCTGTAACCCCTGGTTTACTCTTAGCCCTAGGTTAGCGTAACCCCTTTTCACACACGATTTAATTACCCCGGGTTTGGCTTAACCCAAGACCAAGGGATTCACACGGTGCTCTTGCTATCACAAGGTTAAATGTCTGTTAGATTAATGATACATGCTGGAGCGACTCAAGGCCAGTTCTGATCTGCGTGCAGCCGGAAGCAAAGAGATAGAAAATTGCGACACAATGTTTGTGCAACCCCAGACAGCCTGGGTGCTATCACAGTCACCTTTACCAGAGGAGTAAGACTTGAACCTGGATTCTTATCAACAAGCTAAATCTAGAGCTGCAAATTGGTGTCACCCAATTCCTGTTGGTGCAGTCCAGTTTCTTCACAGGTTTTCTTTTGTTTCTTTGACATGAAATGACTTGTCTGCAATATTGGTTGGACTGTCGTGGACAATAGGAAAAATATGAGCCTTTAAATTTAGGTTTCTTAACAGACTACCATTCCATATTTCAAAAATGTATAGATTATTGTTTTGCTTAGGTGATTAAAAATATTTTACAGTTGGCCTTGAATCATTTGCACTGTCTACTAGGGCTTACATCCCACCAATTTGTTCCTTCTAGTTTTTAAATTGCAAAGTGTTTGTAATATAGCAACAACCAATGCTGGACACTCACGCTCACGCAAACACCTAAGGGTGCAATCACACCTATGGCTTGTTTTCTTTGGTCCAAACCATAGTGGAAAAGTTAATTTTGCTACGTTCTTGTATTTGGTTTGTTTAGGTTCACGCTGCCCAATTACAAGCAAACCAAGGCTTGTAATGCAAATGTCACATGGACTGAGTTTGTTTTGTTATGCAAGGCTTTCCAAGCATTAGTAACCACTGGCTACAAGATTTCCTGTAGTTGGTTCCTGTAGCCGAGTCCATAAAAAGGCCAATATATGCCAGTTTGTGTTATTATTAAATGATATGATGTTGAGAAATAAAAGAGAGTGTGTTGTACCAAACTAGTCACACAGACGTGTTGAAAATGACACATCCTTTTTGCAAGCACATACACACATACTCAGAGTGAAGGAAGGAGTGAACAGTCTTTCTTTCATTCTATTGACTTGTTTCTATTCTGTGGTTTCTAGTGGTGAGCATCAGTTCATTTATAAGTGTGCTTTTTCACCCCCATCAGGCAAGTCTCTAGGTGTCACTAGCAAAATCAGTGGTTTCAGAAATGCCTTTTAATATATACTGGATTATATTTTGGTAATCTCACTTGGGCTTCCACATTTGATAAGAAATGTGTTAGATTAGTCACTATGAGCAGCCAGGCTGAATACTGCACTGCCCTTTTATCAACTTAAATCGATTTTTTTCTACTAACATCTAGATATATCTGCAATCTAGATAAAAGTTATCCAGGTTAGCTTTTTAGCCTAGTTGACCTTCCAAGTTTGAACTAGCCATACTAGCCTAAAGCTATGTAGGTTAGCTAGTTGGCTAGCCTGCTGACTTCCAAGATCATACATGTCATAGTCATGAATGACATGAATGACAGCATTTATATTTTGTTTGTTTTTGACCTGTTTATTTTGTATTCAGGTTTGCTAGTTAGTTAATTTATGCTATGGAAACCTGTGGCTCTTTAGCTCCACCCATTGATTTTTCATTCAAACATTAAGATTATGTCTGCCTCTGAGAAATATTTGCATTACTAAAACTCCAGTCTGCCAAACATCAACCAGAGTTTTCTTTCAGATGAATTCATCTTTACAACACCACTGACAATCTGCACTGGATTCCAAGCAGCTCACTGTCAGTTCTCTACAAGAGAGCTCAACTGTGGAACATTCACATTGCCAATACATCTACATCTCAACAACTTCAATACAGACTTAGGCCTGTTTTATGAATCAAACTGCTTGAATTTGAATCGTAACTAAACTCTGACTCATTTCTCTCTCTCCCTCTGTCTCTTTTTCTCTCTTGCAGGCACATATTAAAGGAAAAAAACACCCTTAAACATGTTAATATGGTTAAAAAACGTTACTGGCGATGTACCATGCATTTCTGGGCGTTATGTTTTGAGTAATGTTTTGCTACACTCACTTTTACTAGACTGAAAGACCTCACACTTGGCTATCGCTATTGTTCTCTCCACCACATAAAACCCACAGGTGAAATGCTCAGGCACATTAACTCACATAAGGGTTATCTGAAGGTATTTTGGGAAATGTAGGACATCACTAACTGAAGTAGAAGTGGGCGAGGCAGGCTGAGGGAAAGTGGGTACAACTAAAAGGTAAATTTCATCACAAAATAACTCCTGGAATACATTGAACATCAGATTGGTGATGCATCAAAGTGGAAGAGGATCTCTCACACATACGCATTCACTCCCTCCCACTCACTACCACACTCTCACTTACCCTATGACTTCATTTTCTGCATCACGGCTATTTTAATTTATTTTTCTTTTTGTCATTGTATGCATTTCCTTGTTGTCACACCCTTTTCCATCAAGTTCTGTTCTGTTGTCATTCTGTTATCCGCTTCAGTTGTGTCTCGGCTTGCCATGTTTGATTCTTTTGTTTGTTTTGAGATAAAATGTGTTCATAAGCCCTTAGTTTTTTTTTATTATTGTTTTTATCTCTGTGAAACTACACTAAACCTTTACCTCCCTAGCATAAAAACACAGAAGAAACCACATCACTTATTGATTTATTGAGAATATCAATTCTTTTTTCTGCATTACAGGGTGATACCATATTAAGGGTATATGGAATCATATGTTCTATATTATAAAGGACAGCTGGCACCTTATTTACCTACCTTATTTTTGCTATCAATGAAAAATGGGGGCAAAAAGGAGGCAGGAGGGCTTAAACTAAAGGCAAAAGTCCAAAGTGTTGGCAGGAGTGTTGACTGAATTCGCTAGCTCGTTATGTCAAGGGTAAGAGAAAATCTCTCTATACAGAAGCAGAGTGACAAAATAAATTGAACAAGTTGAACAATGCTATTCAGTTGTCACTCTGAACTCTAACCCCCGTTTCACATTGGCAGCAGTTAACCCCAGGTTTACGCAATTTTCAGTGGATAACCCTGAAAAAATGAGGGCCAACCCTTTTCTGGAACGAGGCCATATGGTATAGAATCAGGGATCACCCGCTTTGGATTTCCCAAGTGTGAAATGCTTGTTACCCCAGGGATAAGGGCCACGCTGAGGGCCACCAGTAACCCTAAGACAAAATTGTGTTTTTTCATGTTGGTCATGAAAAATAATAACAAATGCATAGCAGAAATCTTCCACATACCTGCAAATACATGGTAAATGTGGGAATGTTCCCGGTAAATGTGTACATTTCCCACAGAGTTGCTAAATATATACATTTCCCAAGGTAAATCTGGTAAATGTGTACATTTCCCTGTTATTGTGTGCAGAAATGCTAGTCACAGTAGTGCGAGGCTCTCTCACTGTCCTTGAGTGTCCAGCTGTTCGCATTTCTGCAACACGTTGTTGTGCACTGATATCGACTGAAAAGTATTTGTTGCAGTAGAACCGTAACAGATTATTGGCCTCATGGGGAGATTCTTGGATGGAAATGAGTTGTGTAGGCTACTGCATCCACTGTTGGACTAAAATGTAAAATCAGGCATCAATTTATTGGCCAAGTATTTTGAATACATAGGCTCTCAACACAGCAACATGTTATCTGCCTACCAAAAGTAAAGAGATACATACACCAATGACACCAGTTTGGCCTCAGATGCCTCCATCCTCACTATGTGATGCAGACCAACCGGGAAGGGATGCATGAAAATGTACCAAATGCTGGTCTGCCTTTACCAATTTTCTGATATCGTAGCGTTACATGAATGAATCTCTCAGATCTCAGTCTACTACAGAAGCCAATCTGATGAGTTATTTTGGCCACGTTGTAGGAACTGGACTGAGAGAGCCTCGCACTACTGGGCCTAGCGTTTTCCATGTACACATTTATCAATTTCCTACATTTACTGTAACATATACACATGTATGCAGTCATGTAAATGTATATTTTATTTAGCCCTGGCTTATAACCTTACTATGCAAGTATTGTCCATACAGGCATACAGCATGCATTACATATCCACATGAATTTGCAATCGCAGCTACAGTATGTATTGGAATTGAGGCACAAATTGAGGCCTTTTTAGCTGTGTGAGTGTTTGGAGTTTGTGAGACAGAGATTAGTCTGGCACTAGCTTTGGGGAAGGCTTCCTGCCACACAGATTGGTTCCAGTCTGCTAGAAAACCAATATGAAGTTTTGGGACGGCGGCATCCTAATGGTAAGAAAAGTATGTTTGTGGTTAAAAGAGTCGCTTTTTCAAATCCCCAGACGAGCAGACAAATTCTGCATGGGAGAAGTGAAAGAAACGCACAGTACACATTTATTACCAAGGTGCTCTTGAGCAAGGTACAATGTAAGACTGTGGCCGTACTGGGCAGCTCCAGGTGTCAGTGTGTGTTTGTGGGTAACCCTCCTTCTCCCTGCAGCAACTCTGCCAGGCTGTCGATGTGAATGAGAATGTGTTGTTAGTCAACCTGCCTGGTTAAATCAAGGTGCCATGATGGTGCAGTGTCTTTTCATATCTCTCACATGGGGGTCGTTTATTAGCTTTGCTAATGCATATGTTGCCAGCAAGATTTCCTGTCCACCTGGGAAGAGGGGAGCTCTCACAAGCTGCAGTGGCTTTACGTTATATATTTGGCAATCAGTGAGGGTTTCAGGGGAGGTGGTTTTTAAAGAACTCTAATGATGATGATGATAATAGTTCTTCTGCGAGGGGAATTGGTTTGGGGTGAGGTAGTAGGTACTGTACATGAATATTGTTTAAGCACTGATACTTGAAGACCATTTGGTCTTGATCATTTTTCCCGCGTATGTTTTTGTGAGAGAGGAGAGAGAGGCAGACAAACATCAACACAGACAGAGAATGAAGGACTCTACATTATATACCATATGGCATCTGCGTAGCCATATTTGTCATGTGCATTTGTTTGCAAAATGTTCATGTAACCATAGAAAGTGTGACTGTGTGAGGATTACTGATGCCAGCTCATTCTAGGATTGTGGGGGCAGACCCAGCGTCCATCACTGTGATCAGGCACCCTGGACGAGTCGAGACTGGCAGCTCTGTACCAGGCTAGCTCCATATGCTCCACACAGCTGTTCCCTCTAATATCCCCCCCTCAGTGAGCTGCCCCCCCACCCTCAAGCCCATCACCGCTGCCTCAGCCACTACTAACCCATTTCCCCTTGTGTCCATGTGGCCTTCTGACTGTCTGTCAGCCCAGAGAGGAGAGTGAGGCAAGCTGTGACTCCAACATTTGGCTGTGCAAAAATACACTGGGGAATGGCTGAAATATGGCTGCCTGAAAGACTGTCTATGCATCTTTTGATAGCCCAGAGATTTTGGGGGTAGCGTGCGTTAGCCATGTTTATACCACAGGAAAAAGGAATGAGAAGCTGTGGGAGGTCAAGACAGATAGTGGCCTGATGGAAAGCAAAATTTAGTCTTGTACGCCTTGTTGGAGGGGTGTAAATGTCTGCTGGCAAATTCAGTCTGATAGCTGCAACTCGGAGAGATAATGTGCAAGGGAGATAGGGGAAAGGAGGGTGGGCTACAAATGTAGGAAATAATAAATCTTTCCCTGATCAGAGATAAAGATGTGGGTGGATTGTTGTCTCCGCCAGCATGCCTTTGGAAGTGTGTCATGTCATTTGCCGCATGTCTCCTTCCTCCTGACAATCACTTCTCAGGTGGTCTCGACTCGCAACACCATCGTTATCTTCTCTTTTAGGGGAAAAACAATGGATGAGGCTGACTAAAAAAAAGAGAGAGAGAGAGTCAAAACAACAGTCTTTTCATGTTGCTTTTATAGGGGTGACCTTTTGATGAATCAGGAGTCTTTTTGATGAGATCCTGACTAGGCCGTCAGGATGTTTGGTGTGCATGCCCTTCATCCTTTTATCCAAACTTGACAAAGGGAGAGATCAAAGGCTACTCCTGTGATTAATTCTTTACAATGACGACTGTGGGCACCAACCCCATGACAAATCCTACTGTGGGAGTGAAATCCTTCTGTGCAGTAGAGTCAGATGTACCGTAATGAGCGGAGGCGTCACTCTGTTTCCCTGGTTCGGGAACAATTTTGGCCATTTATTTGTAGCACATGAGTTCACCGCAGGCCAGTGGTTACACACGTTTTGCACGTTCAGTCAGTCCTATAAGTTACCAAGCAATACAAATGGTCAAATTGTATTTTGAAAATAAAAAAATAGTAAGAAATCTTAATGCAGTCTCATACCTTTTAGATTAGACTAGACTTTTGAAGCATGAGGCATCATTTTGCTACATGAATTACTTGGTAATCACTTGGAAAGAGTGAATGTGTGGAATGGCAAAGTCCAGCGGTGCAGTAAAATGTCTAAACTAGAAATAAATAGCTTTAATTCAACAACGCGTGTTCCCACCCAGAGTGCAATATCTTAACAAGTAGGCTAAGGTTCACTGTTGTTGTGTTTTTGTGCATTGTGAACAAAATATATTGATCTCCTTGGATTGACTTCCATTACTTAGCATTTCTATATTAGTATATATGGATATATATATTTATTTTTTTATTTTTTTTTGGGGACACAGGAATATTTATGTGATGTTTAGACACTGTGCGGCGATCTAGGAATCCAGGCTTATTCTAGTGTTGCATATATTGTATGTTTCTCTGGGTAAGAGCCTTAGGTAAGTGCAAATGTAAATGACTTAACAATCCATCTGTCTTGTTACGGTTCCACTCACTGCCGTGCTATCCATCATGTTATGAAAAAGAAAAGGGACAAAGGCTGCTCCGTGCCATATGCTCCAGCGTCACGCAGAAAAGCGGCGTGAAGACAGTAACCATTACGACCATATTAGATTCCATTATAGTTTGTCTGATGGGGCACTCAGGGCCACAAGCTGCAATTAAACTCTAAATAAAATATTATTTTCCAGCCTCTCTGTGTGCAGTGGGAGGAATCCAAATTCTTTTAGTAATGCCTCATTTAGGACCCACAGTTTTCCCATTTGGGCACTTGGACTCATTTAGGACTGCGACACCCATCCTGCAGCCGCAGTCTTCGGTACTAAAGCCCGATGTGTCGGATTGCAGGCCTCATTTAACGTTGGACAATGGCCGATGTGTTTGTGTGTGTGTGTGTGTGTGTGTGTGTGTACATACTTTACACAGTGGCTTATGTCTGTGAGTGTGTTTGTGTGTACAGCATTGATGGCCTATGTTTGTTTGTGCGTACGCGTGCCTGCTCACCTGCCTGTGTTTGTTTAACATAGTCTGGTGTTAACAGACATCAGCAGCGTCCTGTCCTGTAGACAAATGGGTGTATTAAGCAAAGACACAGGCTTGATTAGTTGGATCCATGCAGGGGAGTGATCAATGCTCAATTTGATGCTACCTGACCTGAAGAGTTCATCACTCTGGCTGACCTTTCCTTCACTTTACAAGCCCGAGTCCCTCTCCTGTTCATTCTCATCAGGGCTTCGTTCTGTTAACTCTGGCTGAATAGATTAGTGAGCATAGTGTAAGAGAACATCACTCAAACGAAGAACTATGTCGTCACCCCCCCCCCGCCCCCCCCGTGCCTGACAAAGTAGTGAATTTAATCAAATTTCTTGAATGGTGAGTGATTTTAATTCTCTTGTGTCTTACAAGTTTTCCATCATCAGTTCAAGTCATTTGAAGTGCATTTTTCTGCTGGAAGTATCTTAATTTGAATTTCGCCTA
This sequence comes from Hoplostethus atlanticus, assembly GCA_034670405.1. Taxonomy (NCBI): domain Eukaryota; kingdom Metazoa; phylum Chordata; class Actinopteri; order Trachichthyiformes; family Trachichthyidae; genus Hoplostethus; species Hoplostethus atlanticus. The sequence goes on from JAXDDX010000019.1 coordinate 3,023,946, forward strand.
TTATCTCTCTGACTTTTTAACAACCGTCCTAACTATGTAATGATTACCGCCGGCCTCTTTCTCCTCTCATTTTGTGTCAGAGATTTTGAAAGCCTAAATGTTCCACTTGGATGTACTGTACCAGACTGGCATCATTAACTCTGCCCATCTCTAATGCCTTTCTGTCTCAGCTGAATAGAAATGTCAAGAGGACCCCTAAAAGCCTGTTACAGTGGGCGCTGGGAGAAAGCTGCCCCCGATACACTAATCTGGGAGTTTTCTGAGCTCCGTGGTCATGACCGGGGGGGAACCGAGACACAAGGTGCCTAGCTGGTGCTCGGGGACGATTTCACCCAGGGGTGTTCTTGTTGACATCTGTGGATTGGCGCCGTTTCGTTCGAAGATGAGCTGAAGTCGACAGATTCGGCTTAATTAAGAAAAGAACTGAGCTGGTAACGGCCAGATCAACGTATTACCCAGGGGTTACGCTGCACGGTCTGCATCAGAATGATCATTTAACTTAATGGATTAAATCAGAAGAAAGAAGAAATGCAGAGAACAGAGGGTGTAATATCAACAGAGATCTTTTTGGGCTCCTGTTTGTTTCGTACTCAGGCCCTGGGTCACAGTGACCTCAATCCCCAACCACGAATTACAATGCCCTGATTCACATTTGCACCCCAAACCATGTCACTCTCTTCCTCCCCTCCACATAAATGCACACCCACACACACACACACACACAGAAACACAGCAACCTCCCTCAAAACACATTTCCTTGCTGCGTTGTCTGCTCTCCCATTGGATCTGTGTGTGGCCCAGGCTCATCCTTTTCATCGCCTCTCTCTCTCTCTCTCTCTCTCTCTCTCGCATCCTGGAGGTGAATCCTCTGCTGCCAGGAAACAGTGTAAAACAATGGAGTCAGTGAGACATAGCAAGGCTAATGGATTCACCGCCGCCTCTTCCCCACCTTCGCTTTTCATGTGCAAAAGTATTCATCGAGTCTTGATGGCGCCGGCCAAGCATGACACTGATTCATTTAAATGGCCTCGAAAAAAAAAAAAAAAAAAGGAAAATCTCTCGCACACCTGCAGAGTTGGCAGAAAACAATTCAGGAGGGGAGTTTTTGAATCAGCACTTTTATCTCAAGATGGTGCAAATGTTTGTTTAGTGTTTTAATGTCCCGTTATGGCTCCCAAGTGTTTTTAGGTAGGTTTTCGTTGGTGATGATTTTATTCTTTATTGTAGCCTACCAACTCTTTACACTTTTTTTGAAACTCTTTTAACATGGCATCATTTTGCAATCAAGTGTAACCGTCTTCAGGGCCGCTTTGTTGACTCCACAAAACTTTGAGGACCAAGTGAAACATTCGGCATTTTTTTAAATAACAAAGAGAGAAAACATCCTCTTACACTCTTAACCAATAATTAAAGTTTAAAAGGAGTTCTTAGTGTGAATCAGTGCTTATTTAAACCATGGATCAAGGCCCAGACAAGAGCACCAGGGGCACAATATGAAGGTCAAAGAGTCACACTACATTTACTGGGTTTGAATACCAGAACTACCAGATGGTTGATTACACAGCAAAGCCTGTTACTGGTTACTTATATTAACAATATAAAGTGTACGGACAGTAATGGATCTGTATGAACTACAAAAAGTTTTTTTAATAGAAACTGTAGACAAATTCTTCTAAAATGTTTAAGGGGAAACACCTAATTTTGATGGTGTTTTCCTTCCTTTCATCGGGGTGTACAAAGTGTTGTTGTCTCTTTGTATTTATTTGTTGTGTCTTTACCAATCATGGGGTGAAATGTTTGAAGGGAAAATGGCTCCATTTTGATAGTGTTTTCCACCGTTTTCAAGCCTCAGTGGCTAGGGGTGTGTGTGTGTGTGTGTGTGTGTGTGTGTGTGTGTGTGTGTGTGTGTGTGTGTGTGTGTGTGTGAGACAGGGAGTGGTTGCCTGTTTTTCAGCACATTAAGTTTTCATAGACTTTTCAAATGCCTAACCCACTATATAGCTTTTGTAATGAAGAAGTCTGGAATGCTTTTTACAGCTTTAAAGTGACGATTTCGGAAAAAAGGTCCAAGGCATCCTTGTCCATTTGAAAACGTCCATTCAAAGAGACTATGGCGTACTTTTATACAGTGTGGATAAATTGCTTTTGCTTCCCTAGAGTTGAATATAAACGAACACATTATTCAATTTGCCTTGCTGGATAATATTAAGCGACTTAAAATACAGTGAGGCTGCCAGAGCAATTTGATAACTCGCCACCCATATCAAAAACTGATATGTTGAATATTCCATTCTGTGTAGTTAAGCAGCAAAATGTGCTTCAGTGGGCTGTTTTTAGCCCAGGTAAGGTTGTGAGTAAATTGGTTGGATATAGACTCTGTGCGGCCTCTCCAGTTCTTTGCTTTGTTGATGACAGCTCAGATTAAGAAAGAGTTACTGTTATCTCAGCGCTGTGAAGTTTGAAAAATGAGCTTTTACCAATCCAGTTAGATGCAGCTCATTGGATACAGACACACTTCAGCAGGTTTGCCAGATTACAGTAGCGTCTGGGTTGGAGTATAGATTTCCACACTGTTGCCTCCACCAGCTGCCCGTTCTGCAAACAGTGCAATTAATGCCATTCAAAGTCAATATCACGTGTGTTAACCATTAGTATTTACATGAGCATTGATTAAATGATCTCTGATAAAATGTCAATTTATTGACTTGGTAATTGGTAAATCTAAAATAAAGATATGCATTATTTCCATAATTCATTAAGCCAAATATCAGCACAGGAGGTACAATTAGAAGCTACGTGTTATGGATAACAAATTGGTGAAATAAATGATAATGGATACTTGGCATTAGATATCTATTTCTGATTACTGCCAGATGTGCAGTATCTTTGAAGTTGCCGTTGGAACCAGAGAATTACAGTGTGGGTTGCCTTTATCATTCCCCTGTGCAACAAACCTGTGTATGTGGTGCATTAAAAGTCACAAGAGTGGAACAAATGGCGTGGTTTCCACAATCACAATCACATTAATAGCTCTCTCCCGCAAAGAAATGCAAATTCCCCCAACGCTAGATCGCTTTCTAAAATAGGAGACAGTGAAAAAAATCTTTCAGCCACTTTAGAAATAGGCTCAGTATGACTTGCCTTGGTATTTCCCGGCCTCACAGAATGCTTTCCTTCATAGAAAAAGCCTTTTTTTGGCCTTGGGGTGTCTGGTTAGTCTATGGAAAATCTGCACAATTTGGCAGTCGTGCCATGGTCTAATAAAATTGCGCAACTTCCTGTTTGAACATCCACAAAACAAGAGCATCACAGACAGTATATAGTCACTCGTAGCAGGTGAACTGCACAGGTCTCATCACAACGTCACTTGATCAGGCTTTTCATTCAACGTTAGTCTCTGCTGCTTTTTGTGTTGGTCATATTTTAATGGCAGTGAAACCACTTAAACAGTATCAAAACCGCCGGGGATAGGCGTCAGAAGCACAGTTTAGATCCTCTTCACATTGGGACACTTCATAGGTGTGCACGCTTGGAAAGGTTTTGAATGTTAAGCCCCTTCATCTACCTGCCGGTACGCTCACTCCTCAGGATACACTGCAGCATCAATGAAATGTTTTCATGTCTGGAAAAAGTGTTTATCTTTTTAGAGACTGGCGGGCCTGGGCTTCATGCTTTTAATTTCTTATTTAGTAGGGAGAATACTGCTATGTCAATGTGTGTGTGTGTGTGTGTTTGTGGGAGATGACCCTGTTGTGCGGTTGGAGCATCCGGCTGCTGTTGACTCCATGTTGGGCATCCAGATCTCAACGGGACTTGGCCCACACCCCAGAGAGGCATGATGGGTGAGACAGTGACGTTTGATGTAAACTGTCACATTGCACCGCTGGCATCTACCACATAATGAGCCACCGGCTTGAGAGTAAACAAGCGTAACCCCGATTACTTTGGAAGGCTACTCCTTCCTCGTACACAGATCAACCTTGAGCAGCTGTCCATTGTGGCTACGCAGTGGGTTTCTTCACCTCCTGAAAAAAAAAAAAATGACCAACCCACTTCGGAAGGAAAGCCCCTGACATGAAGCAACTGTGACCCATGTGTTTTCTGCATGCATTTGTGAAATAAAAAAAACTCACGGTATAGGGAGATAGAGTCTAAATCCAATATTATGACCATTTTGAACCAGGCAGTTTCCTGTGGCAGAAAACGATATGGGCGGAAAGGCAACTTGAAAATTGTCATTGGCACTTTTCCACTAGTCAACAACACAAATTGCCACATGGCACAGGATGGGTCGCTAATGCGGGATTTGTGGCCCTGCGTGACGCAGTGTAATCCGGTGTGGTCGCTGTTTTCCTCACCTGTTCATTAGGGGAAGAGAGGGGCTTGTCCCCAGTCTCCGCTCCAGCAAGCCTGTTCCTTTTTTTGTCTCGCCATTGTGACTTTGTATGGCGAGTATAGGGAATGACAGATGGGCTTACTTGTGTGTGTGTGTGAGTGTGTGTGTGCATTTGTGTGCATCGGTGCCTGAATGTGTCTGCTTGCAGTGGGTATGTACAGTATGTATGCAAGTGTACTTGGGTGGACAATTTCTGCAGTGTTTGGCTGTCTCTCTTGTTCTAGGGGATTATAGAAGATTTACATGGCACTGTAATAAGCAAGTCCTTCACCTTGGGACCTTTTTTTTAATCTTAATTAATTTTTGATAATTCCTCATTAACATTGCCGACATAAGGGCTCCGTTGCAGAGAAGCAACGACGGCAGCCCTCATTTAGAGGAACGTTGAAGCCTTAACTCCACCCAAGAGACGAAACAGTCATTGGCGAAAACTCACATCTGAGAGTGGAGTTAGTGTAGTGGTGTGTGTGTGTGTGTGTGTGTGTGTGTGTGTGTGTGTGTGTGTGTGTGTGTGTGTGTGTGTGTGTGTGGGGCTAAAGCCAGAGAGAAAGATACCGTGAAGGGGACAGAAGAGGGTCAGAGAGAAAAAGAAAAATAGGATCTCTGTCCCCGTCCTCTGCCCGTCCTCTCTTCCTCTCTCCATCTTATTTTGACTTGACCTTGCAGATGTCCATTAGAGTCAAATGGTTTGGTTACATTAGTTCACATCGTCACATTTTTACCCAGAGTCCTCCGTTTCCCTAGCAGGTACTTGAGTAATGAGTAATGCTTCTGCAAGACATTATGGAAGTGAGTGGTGTTTTAAACAGTGAGAGAGAGAGAGAGAGGGAGGTGGGGGGGGGAGAGAAGGAGAGACACTCGGGTTGATTAATAATTCATGCTCTGCAGATGATCTGTGAGTAGCAGTGGTAAACACGTTTTTCATACCTTTTAAATCAGCCATATTACATGTCCCGCAGAAAAAAAATCACCCCCTGACTCTGTTGTTGTTGTTGAAATTTTCATTCAACTTGTGGCGTGGCAAGCAGGGAAATAAGTGGCCTCGTGAAGGAAAACCTTGACATTGTGGTATTTGTTTGGAATATCCTTTTCGTATTTGTTGAATAAGGGAATACTGTAAGTGGTGGACCATTTGGGCACCGTGGTACACTGCGGTTCCTTGGCTGGCTCCAGAATGAGTTCCCCTTGATGATTGATAATGTGGAAATAGCGCCATGGCGTGACAGGCATCAATTTAACGGTAATTGTATTGTTTTTTTCATGAGGAAACCTCCACCGCGGAAGTAATATAGAGGAGAAATGAGTTTGCGCCGCGCGACACAGTACGCATTATGTAGATGGCGGTGGAGATATGGGAAGGAATTGTGCAGCATTTCTACGCTGCTGAATTTCAGAGGCAGTTTATTTGCTGGCTAGCTTGTTTTTGATCATGCGCGGTGGCGGGATTCAAAATGCCGGCTGCCAAAATGGCACTGAAGGCTGTTTTGTACTGTTATTTTTTGCCTCCCCTCTAACTCTCCTAAGTTATTTTTAATGTGTGGTTGCAGCACCACCCACCCCCCTCTCCCCTTCTCCTTCCCTCCTCCTCCTTCTTCTTCTCTCTGTAATAAGAACATGCAATGTGTGAATTTTTTATAATGTTATATAAGAAGCCCTGGCACCCCTAGAGACCCGTGGCCTGGTTCTGGTGCGTTCAAAACAAGCACACCAGAGGAAGAGAGCTGAAAGAAGAAAGTTGGGAGAGGAGGAATCGGAGAGGGAATAGAGCAGAGGGGAAGATGGAGAGGAACTGGAGAGGAAATCGGCGAGGAGGAGGAAGGACGGCGAGAGGATTGCAGAGGGGAGAGCGGATTGGAGGAGAGAGGAGAGGAGGGAAAAGAGAGGAGCAGGGGAAGGGAGGACGGGAGGAAAAGGATTAGAAAGCAGGAGAGAATGCATGTGGTAGAGGAGCCTGTGGGGGCAGATCTACCCATTAAGAGGCACAGTGCTCGCGTCTCTGATCTCTGAGTTGTGTTGTGATGCCAGACAAGAATACTCTAGGGCGACAACCACTGCCACCAGAGAAACAGCTCCTCAGCGACTGATATGCAAATGCTGTATACAGCGAGGAGAGGGGAGGAGAGGAAGGGAAGGAGGAGAAACAGCAAAGGAGAGGAGAGAAAGGGAAGTTGAAGAGGAGAGGGATATGGCTTATGGTGCAGGCAGGGTGTGAGACAGGAGACGCTAAGCCAGTATCCTGGAGTGCCATTGTGTAGAAAGCTATTTTAGAGTGAGACGGGGGAAACCTACCAAAACAGCACACACACACATTTAGGTTTGTACCGTGATCTTTTACAGGCTGAACAAGGTACTGTGCACAAGCCTGATTGTACACAGCAGCATGATACATTCTGCATTGGCTGAAACTATGTTGTTTAAGTTTTAAATGACGTTAGGACGTTTATATCACAAGTACAACTATTTACATTTTAGGGGTTTTGCATATGCAGCGGGTGAAGTTGCTGCGTGGAGGATTTTCCCATGAATAGATTGCTGTGAAATGAGTTAGTTTTGCTTAGTGCTTTCATTTCATCCCGTCTGGAGTTCTTGAAATCTCTTTTAAGTTACACATCAAAAGTAGGAAAAGAAAAAGTGCCTATAGGAAAGCAACTCACAGAGCCTATAGATTGTTGTGCACCTTTTAAATTGGCAAATAATTGTGAAATCAGCAGGACTCCCCTATACCTCCAACATTACAGTTTGTTCCTGAAACATGAATGGAAACAGACTTCAAATGGAGAAGTGTTGAAAATTCTGCCCCGGTGTCTGTCTGTCTGTCTGTCTGTCTGTCTGTCTGTTTCTCTAGATCAATTCATCGATCCATTTATCCCTTTTCTATGATATGTAAGAGACTATTCAGTCTGTCTGAGCAGAAATACAGAAGCTACTCAGGGGATAGATGGGGGATTATGCTGTCCCTCCCTAGAATATATCTGCCTTTTGACAGGAAGATTAAGCATCTTTGACAGCTGGGCTCCATTACCTAATATTGGGCAGCATGGTGGGTAGATAAGTCATGCGGTGAGGTATGAGGCTGAGGCGGTTGGATTTTTTTTTTTTTTCTTTTTTTTTTTTTCAGGTACTGTATTTATCATCGCCAAAATATTCCTGTCTTTTTCTCTCGGATTGAACATTTTCTCTCAGCGATGTTTTTATGCTAACACGCAGCTTCTGTTTTCCTGAAAGGTGGAAAGCGGTCTTGCTTTTTTCCAGTCACGGCGCCGTATCGCGTTGCGGGAGCACTTGAAAATAATGCTGTCAAAAGCTACACTTTTATAATTACTATTCCGTGTCAAACTATACAGGAGATAATGAAGAGGAAGACTTGGTGCAGTCGTGATCGCCTTGCCTTAGGGACCTGTTATTTTTTTACTAACTGATATTATCATCATCATTACGTCCCTGCCACATGATCCTTACATGATTGCCCTATTCCAGCTAATGAAGCCGGCTCTGTGTGCCTTGATACCTGTCACCCTGCCAAAACCTTGCCTCGACTTGATTGCCTCTGGTGCTGGTAATTTATTTGTTTATTTTCATTAACAGAAACATTACGTCTCTTTTCTTACCGGATGCGGCAAATCCGTTAATGAACATGCCAGTTAAAATGAAGATGAAAGCACCAGTTAATTATCTTCTCCAACATTCTGCGAGACAGATTAATTCCAAGAAGAAGAAAAAAAGAGAGAGAAGTCATTACCGCCGGCACGACTTGTCAATGTGTTGATCTGAGAAGCTGTTTACAAGGTTCATGTGATAAGGAACGGAATTGAAATGTACTGCAGGACCTCATTACAGTTATCATACCCTTGTGGAAACCTAATTTTAGCAAAAAAATAGGTGGGTTGCTAAATTTGAATTCAATCAAACTATGTCATCTAACTCACTTCCTTTCCAAGAGAAACGGGTAATTTTGACCTGAAAATGGACCTCAAGCTAACAGCAACAACATAAATCTGACGCTGTGCTGCTGCATGTTCCATAGAGCACAACAGCGGGTTGTACTGTACCACGCACATTTCAATTGAAACCCCTTGTTGCAGGAAATAACAAATGAATCCCCAGAGGCTAAAAAAAGCTCAACACAAAGGTCAATTTAATGCTAGGGTCTGGACTTTACATCTGACAAATTGCCATTAAACACCACCACCCCTGCAGTTCAGTTCCTGTTATGAGCACTGGTTACAACATGTGCCGGCACATACCTTGATTTATAACATCAGCAGGATTTCACAGATTCATGATGTTTGTTTCATGTCGTAAAATATGAACCAATCAAACTCATAGGCCGTACTGTTTTTGCCCGTGGCGGCGGCGGCGGTGCCATTTTATCTCGGGGTCTGTTATTCTCGGTGGTTTCCTAAACAGGAGATAAGTGGGAGGAGGAAGCTGATTTAAAAAGGCTACTGGCAGCCTCTAATCTGCATGTTTACTGCCTTCATTAGGAGATCATCAAAGTGGAGAATGGATCGTTCAGGAGTCATGTGAGGAGCCATATATCCAGACTCTGCAGGAAACTTTGGTTGTTAATCGAAAGGGAGTCGTGTGCCGAGGATGTCAGCGAAGACAAAACTCTGCCTGTGTGTGTGTGTGTGTGTGTGTGTGTGTGTGTGTGTGTGCACATTAGGCTTTTTTATAGCAGCACTCCAATCACTGCGTCTAAATCTTTACTGCGTGTCCGTAGCTGTCTCTTTTCTGTGAAGGTGTTTGCAGGTATATATGTGCGTGTTTGTGTGCACCTTCACAATCCCAGAGCTCCCCTGTAAGCTCATGGGAAATATGTCGCGTGACCACCTGCTGTTGCCAGTAGCCCTTACCCACAATGCTTTATGACATGTGTGCGTATATTATCCTAACCTGCTCGCTCCGATGAGCAGGCATGGCGAGCACTAATGTAATGCGTTGCCCTAAAATAGGCCATTAATGACACAGTTTGTTTAACAGGGGAGGAGGGAGGAGAGAGAAGGGGCCCAGGGGAGGCGTTGTGGGAGGGGGTGGCGGCTCTCTGTGATTGGTTGCGAAGGTAATCAATTGACATCGGCGCTCCCACGCTCTCTCCCTTCGCCCCTCCTTCTTTTCTCCGTCTTTTCGCTGTCATCCCCACCCACACTGCCTGAGAGGAGCAATTTGGGAGGGAGGGAACGGTGGTGGTGGTGGTGGTGGTAGTGGGGGGGAAAGCAAGAAACCCTGTCATGTTACATCATCACAACCCTGGTATTATGTGCACCCTGATCGAAATTCATATATGCAGCCTGCCTCCCACTCTTGTAGATCACTGAGGAACAGCCGAACGGTGGGTTTATTAGCGATCACCCATCGGATGAGCCAGGACTTAGATGGAATGCGGGGAGAGGTGGTCGGGGTGACTGGATGATAGCATGGATGGATGGGTTGATGGAGAGCAGAAAGAGGGTGCCCTCGGTAATCGTTGCCCAGACTGTTTAGTCATGGTTCTGGTAATCTCTGGTGACCTTGGCTGCTGCCTGGCTGGCTGGATTTCCGCAGTGCCGCATTAATATGCACACAGTTCGGAGATGGGGCTTTCAGCCTCTCTTTTAGTCTGTTTTTGTCTCTGTCTCTTTGTGCACACACACTTTTTCTCTCTCTGGCTCTCTCTCTTTTCCTTTCATACATTATTGGTGTCCATTTCTTCCATCCTTCCTTTAGCTCACCTATAATGTCTATAAAAGAATCACAGACTTCTGAATTTTGTGATGGCATCTCAATTGGTCCAAGTGTCAGAATTTGGCAGCCTGGAGGGTTTTTAAGGTGATTTTTATGGCATTTGTGCGTTATTAGATGGTGTGCAGCACCGTCTAATAATAAAGAGAGAGAGAGATGCGACTGAGGTCATTTAACAGATTCAAACCGATGATGATATTGGGAGAGTATGGCATGCACCCTAGGCCCAACAAACCCCAATCTGAATAGTTTTCAACCTTCTCTTCATTACAGTCACCGGTTTACAGTGTAGACAGCTTTTAATAACATATTAAAATATTCTATATAACATGATATTTTATTGATTTTTTATTTTATTGATCAGGAAAACCCTTTTTGCTTGCCCCTTTCCACGGGATTCAATGTCTTGCTCAAGGACACTTCAGCAGGATGGGCTTGAACTAGGGCCCTCTGGTTGAAAGACAGCCACCATATTCGCTACTCCCCTCTGCTGCCCCCCAATACATAGTTACTGACTGGAATAATAGCTTTCAGAAGAGTATGACAGTGGTTTGTAAACGGCATTGCTCTGCCACAGTAGTAAAAGACAATGTCCCCTGAAATAGTGACGCTGCAGAGGGGGAAAAGGAGATGACAACGTGGCTACAACATTTCACTTGCACTGACATTAAACCAAAATAGATTGACAGAATGAGGAATGATGAGGGTGACTGCCTCGCTATTTGCACCCATCTGAAACAATGGGAGATTGGTTTGATCGTTTGAAATCGGATGTGGTTTTAATCTTTTAAGGTTCAAAAGTTTCTGTAAAAGGTATTAGACAGACAGTAGATACTGTTTGTGTTTTTTAAGTGTTTTTATGCTTCCATCTTTTCAAGCATCTTTCACAGGGATCCATATTCAGCACAACTTTTTTTTACTTCAGGCAATAGTTTTGTGTTGAACAACACTGACGATTAGTGGGACGTATAAAACCATGTGTAACTTTTAATGCGTTTAAAGGTACAAACCGATTTTTGGACTTTGTCAAGTGTCTTTTTTGTATGTGGGAAATATTTTTAACAATGACTCATAGTACTACATTGCTATTGCTGGTTTGAAAAATGTACCTAAAACACTGAAAAAAAACCAATTATTTGCGGTGTACTGTATTTCTGGGTCCGTTTTGTTGTTCGGTGTCTTTGGCGATTACTGGCTAAACATAGATGATGTGACGTCACATCGAGATATTTCCAGTTTAATAGAAGAGCATTTTTCAGCGATCTAAAACATCAACAGTAAACGTCAGGTTTTGGTGTCAGCCCCTCTGAATCAAAGAGCCAGGGCATCAACGTTCAACAATCATACAAGGAGAAATCCATTGTAGAGGAAGACATACTGACAGTAGCCTCAATAGACCAGAATGCAATGCAACCGTAAGACATGTTGCGCTATGTATAAGGGGCACGACTCACTTTTTTATTGACCAGATAAAGTTGCTCTCTTGCTCTCTCCACCTACATGTATAACCCGATGCAAGTTCAAATGACTAAAGTAGAAGTAGAGGTTGAGGGAAAGTGGATACAACATAAAAGACAACATTTCATCACAAAATAACTCCTGGAACATTACATATTGATGATATATGTATAACAGTGCAGGACGATCCGAGGGTGGATTTTCCCTTTAACAGCAATGCTGGTTTGGTTGGATTGATATTGCTGAACACCAGTTTTAGCATTTGTTCAATATATTTTATCTGCTTTTATCCAGTGCAGTTACTGCAGAGATATAGTTCCAGTGGTTTTACTTTGACCTCTGGCACTCTTACAAGCTATATCTAGTGAAGTAGCCTGGGGGAGACTGTAGATGTTGTGCAGGTTGAATAGTTGAACTCTAAATGTTTCATTTTTGTGAAGATTACTGTATTAGCCACACAAGGTAACTGGAAAGTTTGTTTCTACATTTCCCTCTTAGATGCACTCACTGCCCCCCTGCAAAATTTCTACAGAGAGGTCAGAGCACTCCCTAGAACAGCTGGGGGTTCAGTGTCTTGCTCCAGGGCAAGTCTTGGTTAGTGTAGATGTTTTTGGTGTACGATATCAAACTAACAACCCTTTGGTTATTAGGCTGCCTCTCTACCTCAAGGATTATGGCTTCTCTGGATGAGGGAATGACTGGAGTGAGTTCAACCTTTCTACAAAACTGAATAATGCTCTCTCAACTCCGCTTAGAAGTTGATTCTGTGACAGGATAAATACGGTTTGTGTGAATTAAATCCCCACGCAGGTTGTGAAAATGTAAGACTTTTCTGTTGAGTTTTGAAGTATCTCTAGATGAGTGTATAAGCACTCCATGTGCCAGCTATGAAAACACAATAAAGCATTTCCTTTTCACCTCAACGTGATGTTAAAGAGTACATAATTGCCAAAACTATTCAATAAGTCAATTAGTCTCAATTGTGTCAGTAATTAAAGATTGGCAGACTAAAAGAGCTGCAATATAATGACATTTATAAGTAAGATTACAGAATAAATACATGGGTAAGAAAAGTTGGCCACTAGACTGCAAAAAATATATAGTCCTGTTCACATTTGACCATTCAGTCCTCTCTATTGCAGGTCTTGTGCCCTTTCTATTGATCAGCTAGCTATTTGTTAACGATGATGATGTATTAAAAATGAGCTCTAATGCAATTAACAAGACGGCAGCATCGGCTCCTCACATCTGGCTACACCACTGTTGCCACGGCAACATGGATCAATAAAGTATCTATCTATTTAAAACCATTTTTCGATAGCCTATTATGTGGCCTAACTTGGAAACTGATTAAATGAAATAATGAATCCTTCAGTGCACCGTAAGCTAACTTTTGTTTTGACATGAACTTCTAAAACACACTGCAGTGTTTTACAAGTTGCTTTTTGGCCGGGATCTCCTAGCCCCCTACCTCACACAGATATTAAAGGTATGTATGTTTGTTATCTGATACGTTTGTGTGTTTTTGTGAGGGCAATGTAGCAAGTGACACCTTCAAAGACGAGCCAAGCCTGCTTTGGGAGCACTTACTAAATGAGAGAGCCAGCCTGGATAGCCTAGGAACAGTTGCATTAGTTTCCTCTCCTCAACCACCTCTGTATAGTTTGTATTGGATTACCCCATTGTTACCTTGCCTGAACCCCAGTTTCTCGCTAACAAGCCCGCAGAGTCTTTCTCTGGTGAAAACGGGGAGTGTGGCAGATTGTTTTTGAGTTTTGTTTTTCTGTTGTCAAGCTAACTGAGTGAGTGGCGCTAATTGGCATTTGTCCTGTTCTCAGCCTAGCTGGCGTTTGGGGAAAACAGGGGAGATGTTTTAATAAGTAGCTATTAAAGAGGGGCTTGCACACGGGTGCACGCACACACACACACACACAAACACATACATATGAACACCATGATCCATTCTGTTAAAATTGATGAGTCAATGAGTTGTTTCTTGGGGATTACTTCTTTCCCTGAAATGAAAGCCGCCTTTTTTTGTTGTTGTTGTTTTGTTACAATTCCACTGCCATGGTTTCAGTGGCTGCCCAGTCTCCCCCTCAGCCGGTCGTCCATCTAAAGCAGCGAACCCCTGTTTAATTAATTATGTATGCAAATGCCAGCTCGTGTTGCCAGGATCTCCATTTTCATTTCCTTGGCTTTCCCCCCCCCCCCCCCCTTGCCTCCACTTTTCTATTTTTTCCTCAATGCCAGCTCCAGGTGGATTTATTGAAAATTCAATTTGCATTAAGGTTCTAATTTGCTGACACTGTGCATGAATACATTTTTAAACCTTTATGCACCTCGGCACCAAGAAGTGCTCACCCACCCCCACTAGCAATGCGTTAACTATGGGTGCATTTGGAGGGAGAAGATGGGGGTGCAGCACAGAGTAATGGCATTTTTACTAAGCTTCTAATTGGACCAGAATAGAATGGCTTATTTCCAATCAGGAAATGAACTGCTCATTATCAGCCACTTGTCCGGCGGATAATGGAATAGCGGTTTGTGTGTTGAGGAATTTGTTTGTGAGACAACATATAGGTGTGTGTTTCCGCGTGTGCGTGGATATCTGGCTTTATGTGTGCTTACATGGCTCTACAACTAAAAACAGCTCAAAATGACCAGAATGGCCTCACATTTATCCCTCGTTTAATTGGTTTCATAGTTGGAAGCATTTCTGACCCTTAATAAACACTTCAGTTATTAGTCATTTACATTTGCATTAGTTGTTACAAAGGCAACATCTGTCCGATTCATTCTTTTTTTCTGCATCTTTTTTGGCCTCCCATTTATGAACACTTGTTTTTGCTTGATCAGTCTCGGACTATGAGCTATTTTGAGAGCAGATTGCATTCACACCATCATTTAATAATTTATTATCTGAAAGCTTGTGGTTTGTCTGGTAAATGACTCACTTGCCTATCCAGATTTACAACATGAATAAGTGAACATGAGATTTGCGGAAATGCTTTCCTGCAGACTTTGTGCTGTAATTGGGGTTGCAGTGTCCACAGAACCTCTTCAAAAAGGTGAAATTGTTTTATAAAGGCTCTTTCGAGACTGTAACCCGATTTCAAGATTGTAACTGTTTGACTTGGTGGCAGGGTCTAATCATCGTCAGCTTTGGCTTGAGGAATCCAATTCACGTTTCAACTAGAATGCTGTGACAAAGAGTATACATAAGACACAAGGAATTACAAGGGTTGCACTGCAAGAATAACTGTCATTAAGTATTTTTTTCTTAAAACAATGTAAACAATCTGCCAGCTGGGTATGATAATTGACTTTGTTCCAGCATAGCGGCAATACAGTTACAAGAATTTTCTATTAGTAACTAAATCTGATCACTCCACTAGTAGCAACATCAAGGGTGACACGTTCCACTGAAGGGATGAATTATCTTTAATTAATACATGAATTATTGTGAATGAATGCATGATATAATGTATTCTGATGCTACACCATTAATATATAATTGAGTTATTCTTTGATGGTCATTAGTTAGCAAAAGCTAGCAACTATTATAGAATAATGACTGGACATTAATCAATGGTGTTAATTCATTAATATATTAATTACCATTACCCATATAGGCTATGAATCCACTTTTCACATCAGGTTCAACCAGTGCAGCATATCAGCCCATAGAGCCGACTACCACGCCTACAAAGCACCATAAAACAACAACAATAAAGCGAGCATGAATGAGAGAACGCGAGGAATGACGAATGTCAGCACTTCGGAGGGTTGAGACCAGGCTACTCACAACCCACGTTTACCTATAGCACCCCTAACACTGTTCTGACAATTCGTGAGAATAGTAGCCGACCAAAGGAGACTCGTTTTGATATTATGCACCCTAGGAGACCAAGCTTGCTTCCCAACCAAGTGTCCTCAAGTTGGCCATTCACCCACTTTAACCCTGTAGACTCATCCTAAAAAGGTACACTGCATTTCCAAATATATGCAGACACCCCTTCTAATGTATATAATGGAATAATGCTCCAGGGCTGTTATTCATGGTTGGGGCCCTTTAGTTCCAGTGAAGGGAAATCTTAACGCTACAGCATACAATGACCTTCTAGACGATTCTGTGCTTCCAACATTGTGGCAACAGTTTGGGGAAGGCCCTTTCCTGTTTCAGCATGACAATGCCCCCATGCACAAAGCGAGGTCCATACAGAAATGGTTTGGTCTGGAAGAACTTGACTGGCCTGCACAGAGCCCTGACCTCAACCCCATCCAACACCTTTGGGATGAACTGGAGCTCCGACTGCAAGCCAGGCCTCATCGCTCAACATCAGTACTCGACCTCACTAATGCTCTGGTGGCTGAATGGAAGCAAATCCCTGCAGCAATGTTCCAACATCCAGTGGAAAGCCTTGCCAGAAGAGTGGAGGATGTTATAGCAGCAAAGGGGGAACCAACTCCATATTAATGGCTATGTCCACATACTTTTGGCCATGTAGTGTAAATCAAAGATAGAGCCAGAAACGCAAACACTGATACAGAAATATAAAACAAACATTTTCGGGAAATCTCTCAGCCAGCTATCCTCACTTCCCTGTGTCACTAGCTGGTCACTGTCACAGAGAATGAGTGCAGCGCCTCATATTATCTAGTTTGTAATTGAATTGTAGCGGGAGGTAGGTTGGTAATCAGTGTACAGCAGGTAGTTTTCGTTCCAGTGTCTGACAGTAATGTCCTCTAATGGGAAGCTCTGGCTCTACTCTTGTTCCAGGCCACTAGCTTTCCCTGGCTCCCCTGTGTTCTGTGTGTGTGTGTGTGTGTTTGTATGTGTGTGTGCGCTTGTGTGTGTTTGCGTGCCTTTAAGTATGCATTCATGTTTGTGTGTTTTTGTCTGTGGATGTTTGCGTGCATGCGGTCGTGCATGTTTTCCGTGTGTGTTTGTGCGTGTCTGTGCACATGCGTGGGCATCTCTCTCCTCTCTCTCTCTGGTCTTGCATGTTAGCAACAACATTAGCACTTATCACTGAGCTGCCACTCTAATTAAACTGTTGACACTTGAAAAATCACACAGGACAGCACTGATTCATTCTAGTTCATAACCTATAAGAAAACTTATTCTGCCTTATGGTGGAATTCCTCCCAATATTCCTGAAAGTCTTTTTAATATACTCGACCTTGAAGTCATATCTGTCAAGAAACTGAGTCACCTATCACTTATGCTGAATTATTGGCGATCGCTGCAAGTGATTTACAACGCGGATGCCCTTAGTACACTGGTGTGGCTTTTGGAGACCTTGCTGTCCTGGCTGATCTGCAGTTTGAATAATTTCTCTATCATCTTTTTTTTTTTCCCCCTCTTTCTCTGAACCGCCGGTGCAACTTCCCTTCACCCTCCACCTCCTGCCTGTCTGAGAACTGAATAGCAAAGAGATAGAGGAAGAGAGCCACAGATAGACTGAATGAAAGGGAAATGGGGAGCGAGAGACAAAGGGAGTGTGAAAAAGAGAAAAGATGATGCTCTGATGCTCTGGTAGTTAACAGTGTGGGAAAAATGAGAGACAAAAAATAAGGTCAGAGCTGACATATGAGAGCTGACACTGGCCCCATCAGCATGGTGCCCGCCGCTTGCTTTGTTACATATTCTTGCCATCTTATCATTTCACAGACGGCTGGCGCAGAGGCTGATGTGACAAGGTACTCTATCCATCCGGGCGCGCTCTATTTTCACCCAACGCTCATTTTGCGGGGGCACCGGAGCACAACACCCAAATGGTGTGTCGGTGTCTGTAGTGGACTGGCGAGGGTCTGAGTCACCGGCTTAACGCGCCCACACCACCATGATACAGCGCAGAATAACAGGGTTGCCAGGCAGGGAGTGCGGATCGTGTGGCCTGTTCGTTTATGTGTGTGTGTGAGAAAATGTCTTAGCCACACTCTAAGGTACTTGTCCTGTGTGCGCAGTCATGCCTGCATTGCAGTACTCCAGTATTTCCTCAATATTGTTTGTGTTGACGCATCCCAAGGCTGTTTGTTAGATGAGAGGATTACTGGCGCCATGGGGAACAGAAGGATGATTTTCTGATTATATAGTCTACTCTCTGGAGGAGACACCCCAGCCATAACAGCATCAGTTTTACATCTGCTCCTTGTCAAACGTTCCTCTGAAATAGGTGCAAACTGGGAGTAAACATATGGATACAAGTCAATGTTCATTCTTTGATTGCCCAGGAGATTCAACCCGCTGTTTTTTAAAACATAATTGCCCCTATTAAGCCATTGTAGAAGTCATCACTCATTCAAATGATTGAGATGATCTGATGAGGCGATGAGAGACATTGTGGACATAAATGAGTTATTCTTAAGGGAAAACACACCTACATTTGGCACTGCCATACTATGAATCCTCGTGTGGGAAGTAGACGTCTAATCGCCTATATGGAGTCACACAGGCTGATTTGTATGCCACTGTGAAGGGAAATGCTGTGCTGTCTCTGTGCTATATGACTGGAGCCAGGCATTGCTCAGTACTCCCCTCCTCCTCCTCTCATATGCAGGTTGGAAGTTTGTTTACCATACTGCATCTTCATAACACACTAAAGGAAAGGAAATTTACTTTGTGTAGGCTATAATTTTTCCACTTTTTTTTGCTAATTTTGCTACTCTCTGTTGCTTGACATAAGAAAATCTTGATTCGACCTCCAGCCAGTTCATGAAAGCTTTTACGTTCGCTGTTCTAAACACCCGGTGTCAGGTTGGTCTTCCTGGGGAAAATCCTTTTGCGTTTGATGTTTCCTGCAGCAGCAGCTGTTTGTTTGGAATAAATAGAAGAAGAACTGGGAGGTTAGCATGAGCAGCGATAGCCACCATGGCTCAAATCATTTCATCAACAGAAAATATAAGCAAAAAAGACATACAGTGCTGAACACACTGTTTGATTGACAGGTGATCTCTGGGAAGTGCAGTGCAGAAATGAGTGCTGAGCACCAACGATGGAGACAAAATAACAATCAAAAACAAGATCAATGGTAATCTCACAGATTACCACTTTAATGATAAAGAAGTCAAATAGACTGAAGTAGCAGGCCGTCTTATTTTTCCATTTAAATGAGTGTATGCAAGTTAAGACCAGATGGGAGGATGATCACAGCGTTTTGATAAAGTGAAAAATTGACAAATTGATGAATTACATCTTTTGTAGGTGAAGGGTAGGCATATGCTGCTTTTATAAATCAGAGCCAATAGGTATGAACAGCTTCCTCTTCTGCCAGACTGGTCTCACCCATGTGTCGGTATGTATGTGTGTGTGCATGTGTGTTTATTCTTCCTTGCCCATCTTTGCTCATTCTCTTCACTAGAAGGGTCCACCACAGTGAAGTGAGCCTTGTCCCCTTTCCCATCAGCCTCCTCTCTGTGCTCCCTGTCCCCACCAGCATTTAACCATCGATTGGAGACAGCAGGTGCCCCTCTCTCTGGAGGTCGTGTCCAATCAGAGGACCCGAATCTGATAGGAAGGAGGAAGACAGCTAGATTGCTGTTTATTTTGTGATGGGGAAAAAATGTTGTTGTGTTTTTTTTTTATCACAACGAGTATTTGCATATAAATGACAGCCTGGTAGCTGTCAAGGAGGAAAGGGAGATTGAGAGAGAGAGACAAACGACAAATGAAGATGAAGTGTCATGAGAGTAAAGTGCATGCGAGACGGGGAGAGATAGAGTTGTTTTATCTCTTTGTGAGGAACGGGGAGGAGGGGGGAGGTAAATGTCACTGCAATCGTGAAACAAGCCGGGCAGCTGGTGTCACACTGCAGAAATATCAATCTTGGCGTATCATTTGATCTTGTATTAAATCTTAAAATATTTTTTTTAGTCTTTATGAAAAAAAATCTGCCAATTGGTGGAGAGAATTTCACTTGTTTAGAATGCACTTTTACTTGCTTCAAGTACAAGGCAGATTGTACAGTTTTCCCTGCTCAGCATCACCTCTCCATGTACATTTAAAGGCCCTCGTCCATACCTAGTTAGTTATAGATTCTGCTTTATGTCACCATATGGCCCATAATTATTGCAAATCTTTTGCGTTTTTCAACTCCTCATGTTTCATTGTCATTGCGCTAGCAGTATGATGTGACCGTCATTTGGCTTCCAAAATCATGCATTATCTGAGTGGTGTGAAGTCTGCTTGGCAGGGCAGCCAAATCATCATGTCTGTTCAAGCATAAGGCCTGAGTATTTCTTGTTGTTCCAGAGGTCCCAGACTGTGTGTGTTTGTGCGCGCATGCGGGCGGGCACGTGTGTATGTGTGCAACACGCGTGCATGCATTTGTGCAAGTCGGCTTGTGCAATCAGTGAATATGGATATACACACACATGCAGATGGCCATGGTTGATTGCTTTATTGGCTGATGACTGTTTGTTTTTTCTTTTTCCATCTGCTGGAGATATTTCAATCATGCAGGTAAACTCCCCCTGCACACCAGTGGTAGAGAGGTTACCTTTCCCACACATCAGAGCTGTTTTCTTTTTAATTGAGACCCACTCTGCTGCAACAGCATTTTCACAAGGTGGAAAATGGCAGGTTAAGGCTTGTAGACCTCTCTCGCTCCCACCTCCCTCCGTTGGCAAACTGTCTGTGAAGTTTATAAGGTCCTTTAGGGACCCTGGGCCTAGGCCAGCTACGGCACAGCATCTCTTAAAGGCAACCAAAGGTTGATGTCACATCGCCTCATAGATTTTGTGTGTTTGCGTATTCATCTGTGCAAGTATACGCTTGTGTGTCAGCCTAATGTATGTATGCCTTTCTGACTGAATTAAAGTGGTGTTTTGATGGAGAAAAAAATGGTTGTGTACCATCTCCTTGAATGTTTATGAGAGAGCAGGCAGATTGACCTGACTCAATCTGCATACAATTACCCCTCAGTAGACCTGTAACTCAGTTTATGAGCTGATCACCTCCTTTCCAAAAGGACCACGTGCTCGTGCTTGGGTGTTCATAAAACCTAGCAGGAACAAAATGACGTAACATTTGTTTGACTTTATTGTGGGTCTGGCCTTTAAACCGTAGCTGCGTCTTGGTTATGTTTCCATGCATTTTTACTATCATCTTTGGTTGCAGCTGTGTTGTAGCCTGTTGTATTGACAGTCAATCACACATCTTGACAAGATTGAATTTATTTGACAATATGCTGTTTAAGAATATAGGAGGGGTCCCCTCAATTAGTCAAAACACTATCTATGAAACAGTACATATTCAATTAAAAAAATACATTCAAATCAACATTTTCTAGATCTTTGAGAAATGCTTGTATGAAATTGAAATATATCTGAATATCTTGTTCGCACACCATTTGATAAGGTTGTCACACCATATTTTAGTGTGAATTTTTTTGTTTTTTTAACAACTAATACCAGATATTGACTGAATGAATACAGGTTCTGTATGCGTTGTCACTTTTGTTGAAAAATATTTTCAATGAGTAATTTCATTAGAGGAAAATTGTTCGAGAAAAATCATTTGACTAAATCATTTGACATTTTTGATGAATGATGAAACAAAAGAGTTAGTAAGAGTTGGTAGTGGACTCGGACCCACACTCTTGTGCATTTGCATTCATGAAATATAAAGCAAATATATTTCTTTCTATATATCAAAAAATTGCATTCATGTAACCCAGTGATTTTTGCACCAAAATCAGTTTTTCTAAATCACACCTTTATCTTGGTTGTAAGCATATAAAACGTGTGTAAGAACCTTTTATAAATGAGGCCCCATCTCTCTTTACAGAGTTGGACAAATGAGACAAACATGACAAACACAAAAACAAGGCAGGCTTGACAAATGGCCCTATCTTTGTTTAATGGCGTGGTTAAATCGGGCTCTGTTTTGAAGACCCCATTTAGATCTGGTGTCAGTGAATGCGGCTCTATTAAATCTCAATTTCCACACAAAGTGACACGCAGGCATTTGTTCTATAATCATTTGACAAAACATAACAGTTGACAGTCACCAGTTACCATTTTTTCCGGCCGACAAACAGAATTGTTGGGACCCGGCCACACTCGGAGACAGAGACTGACGAATTACCCCCTTTATTTATGGGTCACGTTTAGCACAGTCGCGAACGCTGCTTATGGTTGATGGTCTCAGTCATTGAAGAGCTGCTGGAGTTATTATCACGCAGCAGATTGGCCAATTCCCTCACCAATTGTGTTCCAACAGCATGGAAATCTGGTGAGCAGGGAAATGTTAATCGAGTTCAATTAGGCTTTGTACCATGTTTGTTTCCTGCCAACAGATTATACAGAATCCCCCCCTCACTTACTGGGATGAACGATAACCCTCTGTCAAAAGTCTCAAACAGGCAATTTCAGAATAGGTGGAAGATAACAGATATTGGTGCTGACATGTTCCTCATGGCAAAGTTAGAGATAAATACTGTGAGCCCTTTGAAATTATTAGGTTGGAGTTCACACTTGAAAAAGGGGAATTGATTTGCTTGCTTTAACTTCTCAGTTAAACTAGGGATATTTTCAAAACCCTGTGCAATGATGTGAGATCAATTGAATGCTTTAGGGCTGTTTAAAATGCCTCTTTGCCATCTGACAGTAACGTGCCTGCTGAAAAGACCCACCCATACAAGTTAGCATGTATATATTCCGATGTAACTAACTATTTAACTTTTTATCTGATTTGTATCAGTTAACCAAAGTGGAATATACTAATCTTTCTGTAATTAAATGTAATCATTAAATGAAATAGTACTGTGTGAAATATCAATACTGTAGTTTTATATTTTACTAAACTGACACAATTATTTGTATTGTATTTCCCTTTATCTACCTACAGTATATATTTGTCTTTATCCTTTTATTAAGCAAATATACGGTACTTAAATATCTGTCAGGGCAGTTTACTTGCTTCTTACCCATTTTGCAAGACATTATTTGTCTTCAGTGTGGGTGAAAAATGTTGAGCTGGAAAAAATGAATGGACTGAACATTTATTTGTGTTGCTGATGGGAAAGGCAATGACAGAGCCAGGCTGTCAGATGTTTGGCAGTGAAGCATTCACTGTGCTTTTCTGCTACCATATACAGCCAAGCCAAATTGGAGCACTTCAGGGTAAATTTGTCTTATTCTGTTGTCTCTGGGCAGGCACTAAGGGCACAATGGCAGGTTTGTGGTCAGGTAGTGTGGCATGTTGGAACGCTACATTCCTCTCATTTAAAGCTTAATGGTTCAATAGTATTGCTATTAGTATTGTGAGAACAATTGGACTTAAATCCCGGCATGACCTTCTCTATTTTCCCCAATGACATCTGTTTTCCCAGACATGGAGAGGCTGACTTTCTGGAAGGTTGCTAGTTCGATTCCCTCGACAGCAGGGTGTAATCCAACTGTGAGCTGGAAATGCGTTGCTCATCATGCACACCAAAGAGCTATTGAGCAAGCCAATGAACCCTAATCTCTTAGATGAAGAGCATATGTTTTAGGGGTCTATGTGTACATGTACAGGAAAGATTTGTGATTCTTTCCTTTTACATTCACCAGCAAATTCATCGTTTTCCTGTTTTAACTGAAGCCCACTTTCTAGGACTTTTCTACAATCACTTGTTTTTATCAGTTCTGAATGTGCAACACTTGTGAGTTTCAATTAAGACACATGATTATGAGTGAAACCATCGTGGTTGTCTCACCTGAAGATTTTTTACCAAGCCGAGTTATTATCGTCCACAAACTAATTAGCAAGTTCTTGATAAAAAAAAGGGTAGACCCTTTGTTGCCGTGGCAACAGTCAGAATCTAATCTCGTTGAAAGGATCTTGCGGTCTGATAGTTTGCCAAACACACATTGCCTTCTTCAGCATTTACATCTTTCTATTTCCTTAATTTTGTTTCTAGTCCTTCACTCTTTGTACAAATTGGGTTGATTTTTTAGTCTCGCTCCTGAGAGGACCCACTTAATAGAGAAAATCAAAAAGCGGTTTAGATGGTTTGAAATCTGAAAGCAGCCTATCCAGATTAAGCCAGTTGCTTATTGTAGCCGTAGAATCAGGCAAGGTACTGTAGAGAATCAACCATGTTACCTTGAGTTGTCCACATGCTCAGTTGCGTTGCTGCCAGGTTTAGCTGCAGGAAAAAGGACCTGTTTGGGATTCTGTCAAAGCTGCCTCGGAGAAGACATGGCTAGTGACGCATTTACCACTTATAACAGAAAGATCCACCTTCGGTTCCTCTTACACTGTTATACATGATCGGTCTGTGATGTTCCAGGAGTTGATTTTTGATGTGTTGCAATTTACTTTTTGGGTGTGCCCGCTTTCCTTCAACCTGCCTTGTCTACTTCTACTTCAGCTAATGAGTTCCTACATTTCTACAGAATGCCTTTCGACAACCCCTAGAGAACGTGCCTCAACGTGTTTCATCTGTCAAAACACATGTCTTGTAGCTGCAGTGCATTCTGGTTTATTGAGGCTACTGTCAATGGAGAAATTGGTATCTCTTCCTCTTCGATGATGGATTTCTCCTTGAATGATTGTTGATAGATTGATAGAAAGGACTTCTTGCTCTTTGATGGACTGACACCTAAACCTGACATTTACTGTTGATGCTTTAGAGAGCTGAATTTCTTTGATTGAACTCCATTGTTGCTGCACTGGAAATATGTCAACGTGACGTCACAACATCTGTTTGGCTAGTTATCCATGGGAATAAGAAAATGCACCAGCAAACAACAGAATGGGTACAGAAATTCAAGGTGCAGTACCTTTTTTTTACAGTAGCTTTTTTTCACAGAATTTAAGAGTTTTAGGGTGGATTTTGTCATTAATAATCTGTATCCCTCAAGCAGTTAAAGCACCCATTAGTATTGTTACTGCCACTTTCAACACAGTGAGAGGTACGGTACCTTATTCTACGCAATAGAACAAAATGAATCAGCATGGATAAATCAGTCCCCCCACAGCCCTCCCTACCTACCCCCAACGACTGCTGCGCATCTCCCACCTCACTGATTGGTGTCTGAGTTGTTTCTTTGGTAAATAAAACATTTATGGAGGCTCAATTAGCAAAGCCTGTTGAGTGTGTGGCAGCTGTGCTTGCCAGCTGTTTTTAAAGGAAGAGCGATTCGGCGAGGTGAAGCGAGGGAAAAGAGGATGTCAGGAACAGAAATTGCAAAAAGTATAAGGGAAGGTAAACTTTGCAGATTGTTGTTTTTCCATTCTGTTTAGGCCCTGTTCATTTTTACATCTCAAATAAAAGATGGGTGGTTTGACAATCTCGCAAAAGAGCAGTGCAGGTTTTTGATAAAAATTGTATCTATAACGAATACAGCTACAGCTTCTGCAAGCTTGATCCCACATGGCCCCTAGGATATGCTACAATAATGTGTATTGTATTCAGTCATATTATGAATGTAGCATATCTTCTTAAAGGTAATGTGACTACCAGATGTAAGAACACAGTATACCAAAGAAAGTTTAGTTCATATCCCTGCTCATCCGAAAGCTTTCTTTCTAATTCTAGATGAGCCCCTTCAATCCAATCCCCTCTGCCATACAAACATGTCGTTCTCTTGATTCAAAGAAGGTTACTTACCACTCACTTGAATAATTGACTGTGTGAAAATATCAATCAGAAACTCAGGAATTATTTAATCAGGGGTTATTTTCTCTCTGACTTTTCCCCAGTCCAGGAGAACCTGATCAGGATTAAGTTTTATTTTAAAATTCATCATCTCTTATGAGTCATATACACCCAAAAGATGGAAAATAAGTCTGCATGAATAATGCAGTTATTTTCAATCTTCGTAACTTTTTTGACTGACAGTTGGTGGGCTTTATTAGATGTCTTAACAGGAAGACCCCTATTGCTCAGGCTTGGCGGCTGTGCCTAAAGCAAAGCAATATCAGGTACTTTTCCATTTAGAGGACAGAAAACAGCACTGGAGACTGAGGATGGCCTGATGGCCTTAAGAAAATGAATGCAGTCATAGCTTCTAATTTTCTCATTGCTGTTGAAATGTAGATGACTGCCATCACAGATATTGATGGTGGCTTTGGTAACAGGAGGATATGGTTATTGCCAATAGAATTGAGCCTGTGTCGTTATTTCTTAGTAGCCATAAATTGCCGACAAGCTTCTCAAATGGAAAACACACTTGCTGCCATATAACCACAGAACCAATTATAAAATATATTTACACATTACAAAGATACTTCAAGTGATTTGTGTGACCTTTACTGATTGCATTACAACTTGCAGTTCATAATCTGTTGGAAATTGTGGCCAACTTTGATGGTACTGCTGCCCTCTGTTGATGTCTCATAAAAGCCTTTTTTATGGTCTATGATTTCAAATGTGCCTTGAATTCATTTAGGCACACTTCGCAAGGGGAATATTATGTTAGAGGCTTGAATGTCTGGTAATGATCTTCATCTAGTTTTTGTGGTTTTGAGACGTTTGGAAGAACAGTGCTGCATGGAGGAAGCTGGCGTCTTGATTGATTATGGTACAAGGATTGCTGGCAAAGCACATGAATAGACAGTGAAATGCCAGCACTGAAAGTGGCTCTGTCCCCGTTTGCCACATAGCCTTTTCATGATTACAATAAATCTCCACTTTTGCGGTTTGTAATGACACAAATTGGCTTTGTTCCTCTAAATAATTCCAACACTTTTATACTAGCCTTTTATACCCTGCTTAATTTTTCTTCCTCTATTCTCTTTCAGTGGACGGCTGCACGGATTGGTCAGTGGACTACCTGAAGTACAAGGTGCTTTTGGGGGAACCTGTACGGATTAAGTGTGCTTTATTCTATGGATATATCCGGGCCAACTACACCCATGCACAGAGTGCGGGACTTAGCCTTATGTGGTACAAAAGTACAGGGCATGGGGACTTTGAGGAACCAATCAGTTTTGACGGCGCAAGGATGAGCAAGGAGGAGGACGCCATATGGTATCGGCCAGCTGAGCTGGAAGATGCTGGCCATTATTCCTGTGTACTGAGGTAAGTTACATTAGGTTTATGTACTCCATATGTACTCCAAGTATGAGCTGGAGGCATACTGCTCTGTTCAATGCTATCTAATGTGAATTAATACAGTTTTTTATTTCATTGTCTCTGTCTTCAATGAACTGACAACAACAAACATACCTCTCCTTCCTCTCTTCCACCCCTTCACGGTTATTTTCCCGGCAGTGTGTCAGGAAAACAGTAAGGGTTAAGAGGAGTTTCTGGAACCTTGTGGACATAAATAAAGCTGTTGTACAGTTGATTTCTAATGAAATCTCTCATCTCTGGCCAAACGAGCATTGGACGTGGGTCCACAGAACAGTATGAGGCCCCTTTGCTTCACTTAGCATGCTAAATTATTTTTATATTCTCCTCTGGGGGGCAATAAGCCATTAGGTACAATTGGTAGATCCATAGCTCTTTGGCCTTCACAACTCTCCTTTCTGAAATGTGAAAGAGCGAGGAGGAGGGACGATGAAGGAGAACGGACAGTAATTCAACACAGAGATTGAGCAAAGGTGGAGAAAAAAGCAGCCAAGATAAAAAATGAAATACTCATACCATCTTCCTTTTCCACTTGTCTGATGGTGAAGGTAGACAATTGTTTGATTTATGAGTTCTATAATGTCGGGGAATTTCTGGCTTCCTAGCTCATATTGGCAGAGGGTTTCATTAATGTGGAGGTCATCTGTGGCAAGTCAAAAGGAAGGACAAAGCCAGTGCCTTGAAGCCCGTAACAGTTTTTATTTTCACAAGACAAGAGGAACTTAGAAACAAAGCTTCCAGAAAGAAAGAAAGAGAGGCTGTAATCTTTTTAGATGTAGTAAAAACCTTTTGAGCGGTCATCACAATCATGTCTGTCAGCCGCAGAAGTTCTATGTATTCAATCAGTCTGAAACATATTGTTAATCTTAAACACGAATGATTGTGGACATTTGCCACACTGGCAAAAGAAGGTGAATGAATGTGCTCTTGAGCAGTTGCAGTCTGCGTTAGTCCTCTTGTGTTTCACAAGCTCAATTCAGCTAAGAGAACTTGGCCATTGCTATTCAACACCATTAGCATTCTCCCTTTTGCTGCGGCGGGCGCCATGAATGGAAACGGGCAGCACCAATACAACAATTATCTATTCAGTGACGTTGGCAGCGTTGCCGGAGGTAGACAATCAGTCAGCTTGGAGTTATTGTGTAATCATGCAGAAAGTAGAGCCATGAGATTTGATTTGGACGAGTAGTGTTGCTTTGTCGCCAGTCTCCACCATTCAGAACCAAATTAAGGGGCAAGACTTGCCCATCATGGAGAGGAATGGCAGTGATTCTGAATGCCGAGCACTTTTCCATTGCTCGGGTGTCTCTATAGACAAATCTTTGAAATAATGCAGACTGTTGTTGCCTTCCTCCAGGTTTTGGGTGGGTTTCAACACTGTAAGACTTGATGAGGATGTAAGCATGTTTCTCAACTGTTTGCCACTTAAATGTAACTTTTGTGTCTTTGACCTTTAATTGCATTGTCAGTATTGATGCCACAATCAACTTGCTTGATTGTCAGTGTTAATTAAAGCATTGACACTCATCTCCCTTGCAGCTGGAGGTGGTCCGAAAATTAGCTGAGAGTATCACAGAGAACAGACAAATGATACACTGATTAGCTATAATAAGAGTGCAGTATGATGCGCTCGTTCCCATCAGTCTATTATATGATTGCATGAATTGTTTCTGAGAAGAACTACATATCTACTGTCACTTGCATGGAGTCAGATTGTTTTTTCCTCTCCTCTGCTGTAACTTATTAGTCTTTTTTTCATAGCTTTGAAATCAGCTGGGAAAATGTAGTGTGGTTTAATTTCATTTTAAGGATTTATTCACTTCAAATACACCAATCAGCCATAACATTAAAACCACTGACAGGTGAAGTGAATAACATTGATTATCTCGTTACAATGGCACCTGTCAAGGGGTGGGATATATTGGGAAGCAGGTGAACAGTCAGTTCTTGAAGTTGATGTGTTTGAAGCATGGAAAAGGATCTGAGCGACTTTGACAAGGGCCAAATTGTGATGGCTAGACGACTGGGTCAGAGCATCTCCAAAACGGCAGGTCTTGTGGGGTGTTCCCTGGTATGCAGTGGTTAGTACCTACCAAAAGTGGTCCAACGAAGGACAACCAGTGAACCGGCGACAGGGTCATGGGCGCCCAAGGCTTATTGATGCACGTGGGGAGCGAAGGCTAGCCCGTCTGGTCCGATCCCACAGAAGAGCTACTGTAGCACAAATTGCTGAAAAAATAAATGATGGCTATGATAGAAAGGTGTCAGAACGCACAGTGCATCGCAGCTTGCTGCATATGGGGCTGCGTAGCCGCAGATCTCAATCCGATCGAGCATCTGTGGGATGTGCTGGAAAAACAAGTCCGATCCATGGAGGCCCCACCTCGCAACTTACAAAAGTAAAGGTTTTACTTTGGATTGCTCAGTAAATTTCCCTAAAGATATGAAAGCATTGAAACAGCGGCAAAAATGTTTTTTATATCCATCGACTGTATTAATTCAGCTTTGAAAAAAAGAATAAAAGAAAACCTTCACTTGTCACTTGGTACTACTAGGCTATGCAGCTCATACAGTTGAGGAAATAAGCTCAATAGTGTATAGAATTGCGTGTGCTTGATTATATAGTAATAACTTATTAACCTTGTAGATAAAGGGCGTTTTCTCTTGACTGGCTCATTAGTCAGCTCCATAGAGCAACATGGGGAAGAGCCTGCTCAGAAGGCTAGGAAGGATCAGGTTATTGGATACCGTGTGTGTGTGTGTGTTTGTGTGTGTGTGTCACATGTTTTGTCTAATGCAGCAGGGCGCTGTGTTCCCAAATGCAGGGCAATGCAGCAGAATCGACCACACGGGACCATCAAATTCAAATGATTTATAGTCCTGTATTAGAAGTTACAGTTCTCTAGACTGGAGCCACAATAATAATATGGAAGGGGCTGAATACTCCAAATCTGGATGACTGACAAAGCAGTGGATTCTGGGAAACAGACTTTTGATTGTATCTTGCTTTCTCATACACCCAGTCCAAATCATATTAAAAAGATGATATAGATGGCTCTCATCATGCCTGGGAATTATACTGTATATCACATTATACAGTATATTGCCTTTATATGTTATTCAACGTCATCTTGCAGAGATGAAAGACAGCCACTCTAAAATACATTTGCAATAATAATACTCAAAAATCTCACTTTTAAAGAATAAACTGTCACGCTTAAAATGGTGAGAGCACGGCGGTTTGCAGTCACATTTGATTTTGCCACAATCTCATTGATCGTTTGTTGACAAATGGTTGAAAACGCAGAAATGGCAGCATGCTGTGCCGTTATGTAGATATGAGTCATTTTTAATTCTCAGGCACTGCAGCCAAATCCGAGGATTGCTCTTCTCTTTGTCTCAGCTATGTGGGTCCTATAGATGATCACTGCTTGCATATGTTAACATATCACATTCGGATTAGGCTGTTGGCAACGTTTTTTTCTTGAGGATCCTCACCCCTTTTGAAGCAGAGCGGGAGCCAGGGAATTAGAGCACTCAGCGTCAGAACCAATGAATCATAGCAGAACAATAAATCATCTCTCACCAGATACATTTCATACTTGAGCACGTTACCACAATTGAATCTCAGTTAGTATTGGCTTTCATGATATTATTTTCTCAATAGTTAGTAGTGTATCCACATGGAATGGTTAACACAATGTTTTATAAAATACTGTCCTTAGACAACATATAGAAATGCTCTTCGTCGGGTCTTCTTTTATAGTATGTACCATCATTCACCTGTTTTTTTAGCAGCAGGATGGCGTAGAGAGTAGTGAAGTGTCCTTGAGCAAGACACTGAATCTTCACCAGCTCCAGGGGGCGCTGTTCTGAAGCTGACCCCTTGCTCTAATCTCTGTGGGGGGGCCAAGCGACAGAGGATATCCCTATAGTGATCAATAAAGCATCTCATTATTATTATGCCCAGGGATTACAGTTTAAAAAGTAAAATAAATAATATGGTGTGTGAGGAACAGGAGCACAATGTGGCATGATGCAGATGATGCCAGAGTAGTGTAAGAGAGTACACATCGGCATTGCAATATTCATCTCAAGTTATGTAATCTAGTTTGGAGTCTCAAGATTTTATTTTTCTTAAAATAAGTGAGAAAATCTGCCAACGGGGTGAGATAAGTGCACTTGTTTCCAATTGAGTATTTTCTTAATCAAGTGTCATTTCCTTGATACTCCTGGAGTGTCCAGCCTTATTCTGCCTTGTTTCAAGATGTTGGCACTTGTGTGGAAACTGCAAAGTGGAATTATCTCACCCCACTGGGAGAATTTTTCAAAGTTTAATAGTGGAAATGATAAACTGACTTGTTGAGGTGGACATTTTTTGCAGTGTGTACTACGCCTGACCCTATTGCCTCATTTATTTCTCTTTCTGTTTCTATGATTCACTCACTCAGAAACACAGACAGACGAGCACAAGCACTATTATTGCCCTCGTTTCACATATTACATTATGCCCTCTGCCATATTCTATGCGCCCCACCTCTTTCACACACACACACACACACATCCACACATGCAGCAGTGTACCCACGCTCATCACATGTAGTGTATTTGCTCGGCTGCACTTAAGGATGTCAGAGGGCATCGCCCCACACACACACACACACACACACACACACAGCTCTCTGCTCCCCAGAGACTAGCCGCTGCTGACAGGAACTTAATGTGCCTCCAATCTGTATGTGAAAAGCAGGCCAGCATGAATGCACTTGCACACACACACACACACACACACAATTCACAGGTATCACATATGACAAGGGAAAGCTCATGCAACATACAGTATAATAGTCGAGGGAGCAGCGCTGTGTCAAATTAAGGTCAGCACTCAGCTGTTTCAGATGTTATACCCTAAGGTGCACTGTTGTATGCAGAGCTAAAACATCTGCAGTGGGGGAGTGTGTGTGTGTGTGTGTGTGTGTGGAGCATACACACAGGCCATCCGGGTACTTGCAGGGTATTGCTAACTCCCTAGCACTGCTGCAAGTATCTCTCTAAGCCTATTAGCATGACAAAGCTACTAATTCCTACCATTTTACACGACGCTGACAGCAGAGACGGCCGAGTAAAAGCTGACATGGGTAACGTCGTGACATACTCACAAAAAACACGAAATAGATGTTTGTATTTGGTTCACTGACTATCTGAAAATATGTGGTTTTGATGGGAATCTATGCAAGCAGGATGAGAATGTTCCCCGCTATAGAGTTGTTGTTTCTTCTGTTTAGCTCCACCCCCATGTGTCTATTCCTACTTCCTGTGAATTGTTTGGTTTGTTTAGACTGTTTGGTTTACATAACGGCTGACTAGCTTTATGAAATGTGTGTCTTTGTGTTCAAGTTTGTATGCATGTGTGCGCACCGCATATACACACACACGCATGAACATACATACTGGCTGATCAGAAAGACACACACATACACACCATATCGATCGACCTAGAAAGTGCGAGGATTACAGTGTCAGATGGAGCAGAGGAGGGAAGAATCCCATTTCATAGCAGGTAGCCGATGTTTCACCCCTGACCCCGGCTTCACCATCCCAGGCTTATTAATGGCTTCCCTGCATGTCCTGAAATGCTTTGGCTGTCACCAGCAAAGGACACTGGGAGGGGAAGACGGCAGAGGAAAGTGTGTGTGTGTGTGACTGTATTTGTGTGAGTGTGTCTCCGTTTGCCCGCCACACCGACAAGCATGCGCATTTTCACCAGGACTTTTTGTACACACACATGCAAAAACATTCAGACACACACACACACACACTTAACTCCTACAAACACCACACACACATTAAAACACGCGCCGCTCCCCTCCCGTCCCAGACGCGGGCCATGTTGACTGTATTAGTATTCGTGGGCAGGAGTGGCTGGTGATCTCTCAGGGAAGTGACAGTCAGAATGGGCCGTCTGGAACACTCTGTCATTCAGCCCCAGTCAGGGCCCTGTCCAATTGATCCAGCCCAGCTGTCAAAACCAATGAGAGACGCTAGACTAAGGAGCAGCAGGGACGGTTTGTGCTGCCAGGGGTTATGGATGATGTATAATATAAGGGTGGTGTTTGTGTTATAGGCTACCTGGCAGGAGACATTCAGTTAGGTGTGGCTCTGTGGGAATAGCAACACCAAGGGAGGGTTATAGCATGAGGCGGCTTTTCATGAAGCTATTTTAAAGTGCTTGCTGGTGTTGCAGTGTATATGGATGTGGTTTTAATTGCTTGTGTATTGTGGGTTTGTAGAGTTGGACCACAAAGGGCCGTAGATAAGTAATAATCTGTGGCATTTTCATATATAAATGTCTGTTTTTCTACTCTATCACTGTTTGCCATAACTGATATACTGCTATAAGTTCTTAGCTCTTCCTCTGACACACAGGAAGTGATGCATTTTACGTTTCCAGCAGCAGCAACAGAGGTTTGTTTGTAATAATAGAAGAAGAAGAACTGGGTAGTTAGCATGAGCAGAATGATCTCTGGGTGTAAAAAAAAAGTGCAGTGCAAAAACACTACAGTAACGAGCACTAAGCACCAAAGATAGACAAAAACCATTTACCTGTATTCAGTATTCACTATACCTATATATCTCTATATAGACAGCCTGCTTTGTCGACACCTTGTGTGGGCTTTTAGTTGGCTGTATGTGGTTTAGTGGAGGTTTGCCAGCAGCTATTGTCTGATGATGTATGGGCTGCTGTTTGATCTTAGTCCACCTTTCACACCATGTTTTATTCAGCTGTGTGATCTGGTGGTGTGAAGCTGGCCAGATATACACTGTGGACTTCTGATGTTATTATGCCAGTGTCAAAGAAGATTGCAAGTGTGCACATCCAACCTGTTTAGGCTAGGTGCTGGATAACAGTAGACTTTTATCCAGCGTTCACACAAATGGAGAAATATATCTGCACACTGGTATCCACGATACCAGGCCTCAGTTTTGTGACTTTTCGGTTCAGGTTTTGTGTAGCAATCCTTGTCCAAATACTTTTATTGTGGCAAAGACCTTGTTGGTCAGGATGCAGTGTGTGGCTGTAGCAATGTTTTTCCATTTGTGTCAGTGCCATCTTGTGAACAAGACCCATGAACACACCGCGAGCAGATGTGATTTATAAATACCATTATAAAAGGGAACACATTATGGTGAGTGGATGGTAATGTTTTAACATTAGTGTGGTTAATGGGCTCAATTCATATTCATTCTTCTAACATTGGACAGAAAGTGGAATTTATTTCAGTATTCAGGGGAGGCCAGCTATGATCGATTTTAACAGTTTGACATGTCCTGATGCGTTAAACCAAAACCATTTGATAATCTAAGCAGTCATGCTCAAAAATATGGTACTTTTAGAGCAAGCAACACATGATTATACTGTCATGATCACAGAGCACAACAAACATCAGGCTGTATGCCATGACTAGGACGTTTAGTGTCGCCTCTACTCCCTAATTTCACTGAACTGCCGTCACACTAGAAATTTGGAATATTTCAAAGTAGGTTTTGAGGAGAGTTGCAGTTCTTCATATTATTGAGCTTTTATCATAGCAACAAACCATAGCCTACTTTATTGAAATAAGGAAGGCTGGATTTCATTACAAAAAGGTACAAGTACAGTATCATCATCATCATCATCATACTAATCTGCAAAGCTAGAGCCAAAGGTTCATCAAACACTGTCAGATTGTTTCCTGCACACAGTATTCTAATAATAGCTCATATCCTCATTCATGTCTTAATCTATAAAATGGGTTTATGTTTATCTTCACATCACAATCACACATATCCCTAAATGACAATAGCAAATGTTCAGAATTGTAACTTATCCAGGCTCTGAAAATCAAATAAAAACTGGGTAAGGGGTCCCTTGCCGTATTACCGCCATCTTATTTGGATTGTCCAATAATCAGGATAAGATCTGTAAGTGGGATATGATATTTACAGGCACAAATTGAAAACAGAATACATAAGTATACTGAATAATGACAGGATATTGATATTGTGTAAATGTATCCAATCAGACAACAACACTGACCAACATTTCTGTGTTCTGACCAGCTTCACATGAGCTCATTTTGATGTACTTGAGGCACTCTCGGGAAATCATTTTAATCCACCGTCTGCTTGCATTATGGTCAATTTCATTGCGTACCCTTCACGCTCTTTCTGATAGGACATTTGTCCCACGCTCAATTCCATGTGATTAAGCCAAACGCAGATGGCTCAAGGCTGTTGGCGGGGGAAAAAAACGAGAGGAGGATTGACAGTGGAGATTTTGCAGGTTTTCCACTGGGCGACCTCTTGATCCAAATCACTTGTCACAGTCACACGTCTACATGACCACCCAAGACAATTCAGCAAAAGCTCAGATATGAGTAATTGTTTCATTTCAGGATCGATCGCCATTTGTCTTTGACTCTTATACGCACATGTGCAGGATACTGTGAAGACTTTTTACTCTTATTATACTTATATGAGTTTTATGACATGCCTTTGGGTGCAGAATAACACAGTGTCTAAATATTCCACATCACCAACTGAGAGCATTTATTCAGTTGCATCCTCAGCATTGCCTACCCATATATCCAGCCTCTTGGCTCCCCTGGCCCTCTCTGAGCGGAGGAAGCCATCAAACAAGATGCCAAACCATCGCTATCTGATAGCGGGGACACTGACCTTCTCTCCCTCATATCTGATGGTGGTTTTTATCTGCCAGACAAATGTCAGAAATACCATTCCCCTAGCACAATCACTTTGGCACCGCAGCCAACTTTCCTCCCCCTACCCTCCTCCCCGCTGGATCGTGAACGGCAGAGCTCCAAGCAAGACATCTGCAATACCGCAGCTGTCAGTCAAACCATGATACAGGAGAGAACTCACACAGCCTATCTGAATCCTAAGGGTGAGAGTATATTGGGAAAGTGGCTTGGACTTGGGACAGAAACTTTGTTGTAGTTTCATAAAACTAAAATACCCCATTTAGTGAATCTGCCTGATATTATGCTCTACAGCATTTCGTAAGGTATTAGCATTATCTAATGAACTGACTTAATACGGTGTTGTTCAGAAAACACTATTTCCCAAAGTTAATTCATGTGCTGTGTTTGTTATTTTGTTGTCACACATAGCTCCACCAGGAACAAAACCCCAAATTGAAAACAGCCATACACAGGACAACATGCTGGGCAACTCTGATGGGCAACAGGGTCCAAGGAGTTGCTTCAGCATTTGCACAATCACATCGGTACATCTAGTTGTCAGGACACATTTGAAGAGCTTCATTCCAAAACCATACCCACCATTCGACACCAACTGTGACACCTACTGAAACGATTGCTGACTTTAAAGTCAAACTCACTGCAGAATGGCTGAATGTCTCCACCGTTACTTACAAAATAATAACATTTCAGACAATGTAATCATCTGTGCTTCTT
Organism: Hoplostethus atlanticus; assembly: GCA_034670405.1. Taxonomy (NCBI): domain Eukaryota; kingdom Metazoa; phylum Chordata; class Actinopteri; order Trachichthyiformes; family Trachichthyidae; genus Hoplostethus; species Hoplostethus atlanticus. The sequence continues at coordinate 3,060,065 of JAXDDX010000019.1, forward strand.
AAATATTAAACGATCAATATCAGGTAAGATTTTTTCAAAATGGATATATAGTATATATCCATTTTAAATCCACCTTTAATAAAGCCTGTCTGACCTTGTGACTCAGGTTGCTGGGAACCTTATATCTACCACCAACAAGCTGCACAGACCTGCTTGAAGAACTGTGTTTACTTTACATTTCATCACCAATATGGCGCCTCCCCTCAGAGAAACAGCCCATTCCAGTGCCGGCATCGCTACTATGAGACCATTTGTATTTGATATGCATAGCAGTATGGCTGGTCGTACACTATATACACTATACCCAGAGGCCCCCGGGGGACCATTGAATAAGGTCGTGATGGAGTTAGAAGAGAACACAATGGAGACAAATTATTTATGCTTGTTATGAAATCGCGTTGCGAGCATAAAGATGAGTTGGGGGTGGCGTGGAATGGAAAATGAGTTTCCCCCCCCCGAAGGCACCAACTAGGAAACTGAGTGACGCCTATACGGACTAGAAATACTACGTTTGAGACACGCTGGGGGAGGACGTTTTAGAAAAGAAGCTGACTGGTAGCTGCAGAGCAATTACAGTTTCACCTGTGTATGTCCAGTATTTATTTTCACTACAACACTGTATGTCTAGAGCTGTGGCTTTCTAAAGTGTGGTCCAGGGACCCCCCAGGGTTCGTTGTAGTGGTTCGAGGGGGTTCCCAGCAAAATGAGGACTAGTTTAATTTACTAGAATTTATCCCAGTTGGAGAATGTGTAAGAGTGGCTATTTCACTCTCACCACTATTATGTCCCCATGTGCACTGCAAACTGCAATTCTGTACTAAATCAACAACAAAACAAATCTTTTTATAAGGGGGTCCCTGGGACAAAATCTTACCAATTGGGGGTCTGTGGGGTCTAATGTGTGTCCTGTGACATGAAAATCCCTGGTTTAGTGGTCGGCACATGCAAGCTTTATATCACTTCAAAAGCACTGTAGCGCACCGATTACTGAAGACGCAGGGGTTCCACTGTTGCACACTGGAAAGCTGATATACAGAAAGTATATCAACTTTCAAAATATATATCAAAATATACAGAAATATATTATTTATCAAAAAGTGTGAAATGAGCTGCTCCAACCTCAAATCATTCATAGGTGGTAGTGGTACACAGGTACCAAGCACAAGCAAGGATAACATATTGCACATTGCAGAAATATTGGCACAGTATGTTTCGTTTGTGTGTGTGTGTATCTGTGTGTGTGTGTGTGTGTGTGTGTGCGTGCAAGTGTGTAGGAAGCCTGCGAGCAAGCGTGTGCAAAACCAAAATTATTAGAGGTGTATGTTCCTCCCCGAGAAATCTTGTACTACAAGACGAGAGAGAGAAGGGCGGTTGGGCGGGCGGAGGCAGGGACAGAGACATATTGTGAGTAGGGAGGGCGAGAGAGAGAGAGAGAGAGAGAAAGAGAGAGGATTGGATGGATTATAATTGAGGCAGGAGTCGGTTGTTCCGTAAACACCGGCGTGGCAGGCGAACGGCACACTCTTAGACAGGGGCTAAGTGGGAGCAAGTTGGCCCACAGTCACATTTGGGGAGCCGGGGTGCTTAATCATCCCGGGCCTGGCGCTACGGCTGACAGGAGAGTTATGAGCGGGAGCTACAGGTAGGAGCCCCAGTCCTCCCACCGCTCACCATGACCTTCGCTCTGGTCATAAATAATGCCGGGGCCGTAAAGTACTGATTTAGCTTAATCTGGCCCTGCCCCAGTTCGGGCTGGTCTGGGCCGGGCGTGGAAAGGGGAGGTGGCATTGGACTGCTAGTGTGTGTATTGGAAGGTGCATGTCCAGCTTCCAGGCCACTTTTTCTGATGTCTTGGACGGTGTCTCGGTCCCGTGCCTCTTTGAATCGGACTTGGTCTCGGACACTATTGGACCTTGACCCAACTTTTCCCCACCTATCTAAACATTTTCCAAGTTAGGTTTTGCTCCACCTGGTCCACCTTTATTTCCAAATGTATTTTCTCCCAGCAGTACAAACAATTTAAGGGGTTACACTTTTGCCTAGTATGGAACGGTCCTCAAACTTGCCTTAATTAGTTGGATGTTGAAGGGTATAGGCTAGTACTTTTGATTTGCTCTCGTCTGGGTCGTGTCTTGTTCTCGACCCCTTTGACTCGAAATCGACCGGGCCCCGTCTTGGAATTGACTCGACTAAAGTGGTCCTGACAACCTTTACAACCTTGCACGCACACACAAACACATACAGTCTGCTGCCAAGGGACACTGCAATGATTTGGCAGATGTTAGCAATATCTCTACTGAGCCTGATGCCCCGATTACGGTAGGAGGATTTCTATGACGTCGCATTTAAAAAGCTGCAGTGATGGAGGACGTGCCTGGAGGGATGGAGAAACAGCTTAACCTTCTTCTGAATGCCGATGAGTCTGTTGGGATGCTGCCATGTTAACAGTGACTTTCAGTCTATCCAAACAGATTCATACATGGGTGTTAGATTTGTCTAGATTAATACTGACGCATGCCTCATGTGGACAAGTAGTTTTCTACAATGTTGGTAAGAGAAGTTTAGGAAAAACTTTCAGTGGCAACTCGTTAACTATCCAGCCGTGTTGTTATTTTAATACACATATTTTTTCTCAGGAAAATAGACTTTGTAACGATGCTAGCATCAGAGTAAACCATAATTGCAAAAACATATCATTTGAAAGATGATGACCTGCTAGTTGGTTAGGTCAGCTGAGGAAACATTTTTAACACACAAAGGCACTTTATTTTTTAAAATGTCTTATTTTGATACAGAATGCGTTAGCAGTTTTCTGTTGGTAAATGCAGTGATGAGTGCAGTATGTAATCATTTGGGCTGGGGCAGTACAAAATGGCAGATGTGCAATTATTTGTTTCTCTTTTACTCTCAAATTCTGAATGTGTATGTACTCATGTCACTATGAAGAATAGGCATTTATGCTGTCATGTGTCAGTGTCTGCTATTTCTGTATTTTAAAGTTAAGCTGCACTGAAGCAAACTCCTCCATGTCGACTAGCAATGAAATATTGAGTCATGAAGTGCATCCATTATATTAACCCAGCAAAGGGGTTATTTCTGTGGTGGTTTTATTTCAGAATTACCTTTCACACAGGGAGAGCATTATGCCGAGGTTACCGCTAATCAACTCTTTGGCCTCTGGCCTTTCGACATCTACTTTACTCGGAGACAATTCTCTCAGAACGTTATTGTTACTTGAAAGCAAGCTCTAATGAGTAATCAGCAATTATTTCATCATCCAATTTCTATTAGAGAGGAGTTATTTTAATTAAGAGATTCATTAAATTAGTTCATTAATTTCCCCACAGGTGCCTTTGCAATCTCATGAGAATTTCAAATCAATTCCACTGCCTATTATTTAATATCAGCACGAACAGTCGCCTAGTTAAAGGACAATTTCAATGCATTTCATCCACTGCGGGGAAAGGTTCATTGACTAACAATAGAGGAAAAGGATGGATAGATGGATGGATGGATAGATGGATTGGTGGATGATGGATGGATTGGTGGATGCTTTTCTACACATGTACAGTAGCATAGGCAACATACATACGATTACCCTCTGAAGTCATCTATGAATCTTAACCACTATGAAAGCCTTTAAGCACAGTGTCTCGTGGTAAGGAATGGGCCTATCATTTTTCTCAGTATGCCTCATTTTCATAATCCGTTTGGCAAGTTGTTGGAATCATAACTGACCATTGCACATAATTTCACCGCCTTTGCTGCATATTGCAGCTCAAGTCCTCTGCCTGCCCTCAAGCTGTATATGGTAGCTGTCAGCCCAAGATTTCTCCCGGTTGATGTATGCAGCATGCTATCTATCATTGCCACGACATTGCATATCCTCTTCAGCTTGACACTTTTGACAGACACTCCTGCCCATTAATGGCATGGCATCGCCTAGCTTGTTATCACCCTATCTACAGTACACAGCAGGCTACACAAGCATTGATGCTCAGTGAGTAGTATACACTTTAGTCTCTGGTGTGTGCAGTGCAGTAGGATAATTGTCCTCCCTAGTTCTTTGGATGGGCTTCATGAATATTATACCTGCGGAGTGAATAGTCAAGAGGGCGCCTGGCTCGTCGGGCTCAAAAGGCACCGTGACGGATGTGAAATGTTGGAAAGACATCGTAGGACAAAGTGTTGGCCCGGACCATCGATCACTCATGCGGACCAGATGACACAATTCTCTCTCCCTCTTCCACGGGCGAGTTTATCAGCACTGCCCAGAATATTTAACAGGAAAGAGAGAGCACCCGTGGGATCTCATTTGCACAGGTGTCCATCTGGTAGACGTTGTCTGGAATAATCTCCACATCATGTCACATTTGCATCCGGGCTTCATAAAATGGACACACTTAATCGCGCCGCCCCAACACTGGCCAGTTGAAAGGGCGAGGGATTGTTTGTCCACACTGTAGCGAGGGCCAGTGTGTGTCGCGCTAATCCACGAGGCAGCTAATGCCGGGCAATTATGTAAGGGTTTAACATGTTTGTAATTGTTTGTTGGTTCAGCTCAATTTGTGTAACCAGCTTTAGTTGGAAAATTAGCAATGAGATTTTTCCTAAACATTGCCAATTTGTTTGGTCTTTTAACCAGGGGGATTTGCTGCAGTCAGGCCGGAGTAGTTGTCAATTTTGACAGTCTTATTAACTGGTTTGGGTGAAGAAAAGGTGCTCGTATTGAGTTCATTGATCATCAAGGACCTTTGCTTCTTTTCCCCTCCTTCAAATAGCACAACTTTCACAGCGAGTCAATGTGCTCAATTGATCCACATGTTCTGTTAAAAATTACTCAAGCAGTAGATCCAATCTCAAAATGTTCTCTGTCCCATTAATGATCCATACAAGATCCCTGTAGACTCAGCAGGTGTATCTTTTTGCTCTTTTGTGGCTCCAGAGTATTGCCCTGCTAGGCACGTCGACATAACAAACTAGACTAGATCACTGCAAGGTTTAGTAATAGTGACAGAGATGTATTAATCACAAGATTGTATCCATGAGAATGCTCCAATACTTACTGACAAGCTTTACCAATACAATAGCACCATATACAATAACACCCAGCCGTGAAGGTGCACAACAGAAGACCCACCTGATTGTATCCAGTAACATGAAATGTTTATTCCACTGCATATGGGCTCAGGCAAGCATGAAGTCTAAGTAATGTTGCATTTTATGTCCTCTCTCTCTTGCATTATAAATTCTCTTCTTTATGTGTATGACCTGAGCAGTTACAGTGCATCAATCGTAGCAAGTAATTTTCTGCTAGCTCGCGCTGTATCTGCATAACACATGGAAACAAAAGGCTCAATCAATCTTCAAGTGTCCCGCGACAATCTGAGCTGTCACTCCACATTGGGGCCCCGTGTCCATGCACATGTACATATATACACACACACACACTCTCACACACGTTTTCCTTTGTCTTTTGCTATCAGCGGTTTGGGAGAGCTCAGTAAATCAACCTGAACACCGCTGGTATTCATACTTGAATGGATGAGAAAACACATTGTATGAATTTGTGTGTTCAGGCCATAAACTGTTGGTTTAGAGAGGACACGGTTTGTCGTGTCGTCCAAGAATGCCATACTGGTTTCCCTTTCATGAGACCTTAAAAGTGGAATTTGTTAATATTAGAGGAGTGTTCTTAAATTCTTAAATTGTGAAAGAAATCTGAAATGTTTTAACACCAAAATGCCCTTTTTGAGATGGAACAAAGCATAAGAGGGAACTAAAATGTGGGTACATTAGATAGCCTGTCGCTGAATGTTAAAGGTAGAATTTTCTCTGAATATATATATCATTGTGTGATCGAAATTGTGAAAATGATAAGTTGCTTTCTATGGGAATGTTTCATTATATCTCCCCTCTGCTGTGTTTAATGAGTCACTTGGAATCTGAGGCATCACGCCCGTGGAGACTTTAATAGCAGAGAAGGGCTTTGGAGCATAGCACTTAGTTCTGTTTATGAGAGATGGGCTGGTTATCGTTCAGCTGTGGCAATGCAAGACAAACTCATAGATTTTTCTGACTGACACGGTGACTTTTTATGTTGCAGGAACTCCACATACTGCATGAAGGTGTCCATGTCTCTGACAGTAGCGGAGAATGACACAGACCTCTGCTATAACTCCAAAATGAGGTTCTTTGAGAAGGCAGAACTAAGCAAAAACAAAGAGATCACCTGTCCAGGTATTGAGGATTATATACAGCCGGGAGTGGAGCCCGAGATTTTATGGTACAAGGTAAGAGTCACTCTTTATATCGGCTATAAGTATATTTGTCCAGATAACAAATGAGAATCTCAAACTTCTGCTGTTGATTTCATTTATTTTTTTGAACGTCTAGACGTGCAAGCTGTTATGTAAACCGCTGACCTCTGAAAACCAACATGCGCATCATTTAGAAATCGAGACTTTGAATTAAAACTGTAAACTTACTTCCGAAGCAGTTCTTTTATTTGTGGTATGAACTTCCTCTGAGAATAACCCACTTAAGGTGAGTTATACTCAGGGTCCAATTAGCTTGAAATACTTCTTCCTGCGACTGAAAACACCAACAAAAGGCGGCTGCACATCACTAAATCTTAAGGACGAACAGAAATTTAAAATATATCTACACCTCCTTTGTTATGAACTCTTTAACCCCATTATAAACTTCTCTTCCTCCCGAGTGTCTGAGAGGCAGTTGTGACACCCACAGTATAACCGACCCGATTGCCAGCCTCTGCAGACCTCCCACGTCCAACCGGCCAGTTTGACAAAGCTGCTGGGGGAAGCTGGGGGGCCAATTCATCAAAACTGAATGAGCGTCGGATTAGGTGGCCACACTGCTTCTTCAGTTTCCCAGTGAATCAAATTAAACTGGTAGATAATGACTATGGGCTCCAGACCCTCCAGTTATTGGCTCTTGCTTTGTAAGTAGGGGCTGATTGAATTCTGGGAGGCTTGTCTTAGGACCACAATTGGAAACCAAACCCACGTTGCCCCAGTTTCCCTTCGCCTCAGGTATTCCGTGTGGTGTGCAGACCCAACATCTGGAAGTCCATAATGCATACTGCCTACTAAATAGTGCACTGCATGAGAAAGCAAAGGATTCCCATTTTACGCCATCACCTGCAGTTGCCATGTATGGTGTGGTATGCAGTTGGTTCAATTTTAGGCAGAGCTGTAGTGTAAGAGTACCTACCATCATTTCTACAATACAAAGAAAATCAATTTGTCTTTTTGTGACTTTTTCAACCTATAATAATTTAAAATAAGGGTCTTTTTTTTACTTCAGCGCTTACAGTTATTAACAAGTGCTTGTAGAGAGACCTTTTATTATATCAAAATACATGTTGAGCTTACATTTCGCTCCGTCAGTCTTTGTACCAAAACCTCAGTTCAGAGTGAAGACCACAAATTATGATTTATACAAAACCAGTAGATGGGCGGCAGTGTTTCAACAGGGGGCGCTAAACTGTATTTACACACTGTGATTTTAATGATCACTGTGATGTTTGAAATACTTCATAATTTGAGCTGTCAGTGCTTTACATTCAGTTTTGTGTAGTGAGACTGTGTGATATCTATCAGTGTGTATAACTGTGTATAAAGCTACTGCTGTACTTGCACATGTTTAGCTCCATTTATTCAGTATTCTCAAAGATTAGCCAAAGTTTAAAATGTCATATCTCTTTTGTTGTTGATTAGAAGTGTGACAGCATTTCTCCTGCTGACGCTCAAGTTGAATCTCTAGTTTAAATCGCAAGCTACTGACAGTACAACCAATGTATCTGTTTTATTTTCACACATCCCCAATTGTTTTTGTCTTTACTCTGAATAAAGGAATGCAAGCCAAAGCAGTGGAGACAGACCGTAGTAAGGAGGAGGGACGCTCTGTCGATCAAGGAAGTGCGGGAAGATGACATTGGGAATTACACTTGTGAATTAGAGTTCGGAAGCTTTGTGGTACGGAGGACGACTGAATTATCCGTCACAGGTAAAGAGAAACGTCTCTACATTTCTTCAATGCCGCAAATCATTTTATTCCGGAGTCATCTTGTCTTACTTTTGTTGCAATACTTTCATTGTGGTATTTACCGAGAGCTGAGAGAATTGTTGAGATGCTAACAAAACAGAACTTGAATAGCCAGGCACTGCCCACTGATGGCCCCATGTGAATAATACTTCCATTCAGTGCATTTGACAAAAGAATGTCTTCATCATGGTTTGTGTGTTTGTGTCAAAGAAAACTGTCTTAACAGTTTGCACGGAGATTCTTGTTATACAAATTGCTTTTTTTTTAAAAACACGATCTTGCAAAAACAAAGTGGCTTGAGGTTGTTGTTCGAAATTAAGCATTTTAAAGACACTTTAAAGCTGATCCCTGCACCTTTTGCCAGAGTGTCACAGTCAATACACAGCTGTTTGTGACTTCTAGGCTGCTTTAATTGCTAAGTAGTGGAATTCACACAGAGCCACTTCAGCACTTTTTCTTAAGGCTGTTGAAATATTTAAGCCTGAACTTAAAGTGTGTGACAGATTGCTTGCCACTGACACTGTCACAGCCAAGGTTGACACAGCAAGCACTGTGGATAGGGAGACAGGGGAGAGGGAGAACATAAACTTTACAACTTCATTATACCTCTTTTTTCCCCCCCAGCTTATCTCACTGGAATTAGCTGTGGTACTTTCCCTGAGTGATATCAAAATATATCACCTTTTAGTTTATCATTTAACATTTGATTGATACTGACTTTTATCTTGGCATTTTAATAGTGTTTATTTATGTTTATTTTATTTGGTTATTGTTGTTAGATGTTCAGGTATTTTCGTCAACCCATCTTCCAACATAATGAAACCTCTAAGAAATGCAGCAGAATTTACCGGCACTAATCATTTCACTTGCCTCAATGGAAATAATGGATGCTGTCTATAATCCTATATCATCCCTCCTGGGCCGTTATAAGCTATCACAGCAGTGTGCATTTAAAAATGGAACTCGCATTCAATTGGGTAGAATTGTTGAACTGCTTTGTGCAATTTTATATGCTAACAACTGAACACATAACTGTGATTTTTTTTTTTTTTTTTAATTTCATGACTCATTTTGCTGGGCTCACCTTTCCTGTAGTGGCTCATGTCTGTAAGGATACTGACTAATGCAGGATGACACGGTCTTACCCTGAAACAAAACAGCGAAAAGTGAATAGGCTGTGGATGGATGGAGGGCTGTTACATTTCAATGCGGCTGCCATCACACACATTGTGGGCGTGAGGGTCAGACAAACTGTTTGCCGTTAACTGCTACCTGATTACGCTTTATAGTCCCCTAAAGAGACAAAGACAGACTCCACTGAAGGCCAACCTGAGTCATAAATCATTTTCTCACCAGCCTCAAAATGCCATCCTAGGGGAACGGTCCTAATCTTTCCATCTACTTTGGAGACATTGAGCATTTCAAAATAGGTGGCAAAAATGATTGACGATTAGACCATGGCGACGGGAGCAGCATTTATGATTTTTACACAGAAATACTATACTCACCCAATTCATGTATTATTTTTTTCTATTTGCGGTTAACTGAAGCTGATACTGTGGGACAACAGGCTAGGAAGTGATTGCTTTCGGGTTGCCAGACTGTCCTCTATCAGTAATGAAATGACCGTTGAGTAAGTTTAAATGCACATGCACTGTATATTACAATATAATTCTATATTTCGTGTAGGAGTCGGCACATGTAAATATCATAATCTGTTTACAACAACCTTGATTTGTAGAAACTCAAATATGATAGCTGGGATATGCCGATATTACCTGGGACAATGTGGCCATACCATTTCCTGTAGGTTTTTGCAGTTTGTGTAAGGTCTGTGTGTATCATAATATACGCACCAAAACATCTCAAGCATCATTGAAAGACAAATTTCAAGGTGAAAGGTTACACACAGGGTTACAGACAGACACAGACTGATAATGTACAATATATCCTATTTAATTATAGTCCTTTTAAAGTGAAAATACATACATATTGCAGCTTTACTATGGCATATGGGCTAGTATCTATAATACTAATGTGAATGTAAACACACTCAATGCCAATTGTATAATGTGATTATACTGTATATTTCTGTCTAACTGGATAACACCTACAGTTTATTTACTTTATAATAAGTAAGCAAACTGAGAACGTGTCTAATTAGGTTGTGACATTTTCCTAAATCCTCATGCTCATCATCAACAAATCTAGCAATGTTATCAGTCCCTTCTGTCAAGCTAATTGGCAATTTCATGAGGCCCAGATTGTCCAACATGTTTTCGAGTGCTGTGCTCCAGTATGTTGACCCAAAATTGTCTGGTAACAAGAGATTATGTTTTAATGGTCATGTAGCACTTTTGTCTCCTAACACGATCCTTCAGAATGGTATAACAGCGAACTTAATACCAGTGGAATCAGTGCCCTCTGCTAGTTGTGATATTCACTGCTTGTGTTTGCAAGTTAGATTGATTAATTTTCACATTTAATCACCATAATAGCAAACATTCTGGGGTTCACTGGTCAGCCATTAATCATAGTCAAATACCCTTCCTGGATTCACAGAGACACCAAGGCGCCTTCATAAAAGTCTATTGGTACTCTGCATCCCCTTTTCAGTCATTCCACCCAGTCACGTTGCATGCCCACTGAGCATTGCCTGCCAATTTGACTTTAAAGTCAATATCAAACATAGCATTAAATGATTTGATATAATTGATCATATTAATTGCTACTTTTCCATTGCTGGGTCAAGTGGCGCTTGACAGGGTCAGGACCAGCTCAGTATCGGGAAACATTAGTAACTAGAAAAGAAGCAGGATATCATTGGCCATACATTTTGATAACATCATATTATTGAAAGAGTATTAAGTATACTTTATCTACTATAAGTATTCCGTATGGAGATCTGTGATACATATCTCCTGTCTTTTGCACTCTGTATGTGGGAAAAGTATACATGTAGCTTTGTGTATGTATTTTTATCATCAACCCCCCACGGATAATTCCTATTCCCCATCAAACCCTTGTCTCTTTATCAACAGCCCACAGACCCTCTCAAAGCAGTACAAGGGGAAGAAAGGTCAGATTGAATTTGATTATAATGAGCACCGCTAAAATCATAATGAGCTCCCTCGCTGCAACGGGTGATTGGAAAGCGGACATTCGTTTTTAAATGAAATTTCGGCTTTTATGAATGCTTTGTAAGGTGTGCCGTTTGATGTCTTAGATTAAACACTACACAATAAAGGGAGGGGGATGGAATTGATATGGCAGAAACTTTTGTGTGTAAAATATCCTCTGTCGGTGTAGCTAACGAGCTGGGACTGATGCTGTTAACCTGCTTTTCCGTTTTTCACCGACACACAGTGAGGTGTGCGTGTGTGTGCGGTTGACGAAGGGAATCGGCATGCCATGCGGGGCAAGCATGAAAATAACCATCAAGCCTGGGAGGTACTGTAGGGTGAAAACAATCATGAAAGTATCTCTCCATATAAAACATCTCTGCCTCCCTCCTTGAACAGAGAATGATGCAGTCGCCTGATTCTGATCTGTTTTCATGCCCTTTGGGTCTGAGCTTTTTTAATAGAGAGATCTGACACGACGGTAGCTCTGTGGCTTAAAGCAGCTCTCGTCGCAATACTTGTTTGAACAGTCTTTCAATTTAGCACATTCCAAGCCAATTTCTCTAGAGAGTCACCAATGGCCTTTTGCTAGATAGCGCCGCGCTTTTTCAGTTTCTTGCTTACCATCAAATGTTATTGCACAGTGACTTGACAGTGTTCTGGTTGGAAATGAAAGGAACTATATTGTTACCTCAGCTCAGCCAACACGCTTGACTGATGGAACTTCACACTTGGTATATGTGTTTTTCAAGTACCCTTTTCTTTAGGCCAAAGGCTGTTTTCTGTGAAACTAGAGAATAATAGAAGTGCACAAGTTCAGAACATGGATATTAAATACAGCACTGTTTATGGCTTTCACACTACAGTGAATAGTTACACAGCGCTGTGTTAGGAACATGATAATTAAGGACAAAGTCAGAGTCAATTTATTTGCTAAATACAATAAATGGGAAAAACACAAATTACTGAGCACTGGCGTTCCAGTAAATGAAAGAATGTCATAAATTCTGGAGCCGGTGAGTTTAAAGAGGCTAAATATGCTATCTCTGCCTTTGCTTTTATAGCCTACGGAGGAGGTAATTTCAATTTCAATTTATGGTCCAAGAGGAGGCAATTTAAATTTTCTTTTAAAACAAAGAGAGGCATTTTGGATGCTTATCTTTATCTGAATGTAATGAGTGAATAATGTTTCCTGTAGATATTTTAATATAATGTTCTAGACAGTAAGATGTGACTCTGTCAATGATTTAATGTTTAGGGGTTAACTCCCTAACAACCTAATACCTGGGCCAAGACTGAAATGTATTTGCAGAATCTAACTTAATAGAGAAAGACCTAAATGTTGTGTGTGTCTCCTCCCAATTTCAAACTCCTTCCTACACCCTTGGATAAATATATACGTAACTACCGGGCTAGAAAACAAGAGATATTTGAAGAAGATAGTTGTGGTGTGGGTGTAGGTCAGTACCGTAATGTTATATAAGGTACGTTTGTTTCCAATTATAGGTTACTGTGACACAGGAAACTGTCTTGTCTAGTCCTTACCTCTTTGGTCCTAGTCTCTACTCCAAAAGTCCAGCAGACTAATTTAACAAAGAAACCAATGTTAATGTTAATTGTGATTATAACAAGACAGTGATATTAAGCCGATTAGAAGTTAGCTAGCTAACAAGGTAACAAAATCGCTCAGACGTATCAGTTCCTCATCAAAAACAGCACAGAAGAGGGTGTGTTACGTTACTTGAAAGCCATGTATATATTTTTAATAGGCATATCATTCTTCTTTGGGTCCTCAGGTGGCACATCTTGGATGTCAGGGGAATATATTGTCAACTATATGTGCAAAAACTAAACTTTTGTCTATTGTTCTCCAAGAGCAAGTGAATGACTTCATTTTTGCTAAGAAACAAAATGCACATTTGTCATTGTCATACTCATCATCTGTCTTGGTGGCACTGGTGCACAGAAATATTGACAGCTAATCTAGTAACACAACAAATGGCGCAGAGACAACAGGACGTGATATACAATGTAATGGGACGGTACACGGCGTACACTAGATGGTGTACCACTGATAGCTCTTCAAATTTCATTCAGCATTCAGTCACTACATGCATTCTGGTACGGTATTGTAACGTGGATTTAACTCTTGGGGTACACCCAAATGTCTTGCTGAAATGCCAACGGTGGCTCTATGTCCTTGTTAATCATAATGAACTATTTTCCTCCTCGGCACACTACAACAGTATTGTCTCTCTTACACCTGTATTCTGCACAGTATATCTTCTGCCAGCACCGTTGGGCGGCCAATCAGTTCCCTCTACCTTCTCTATGAGTTGACTCACTAGCATACGAAGGAGCTTGGAATATAATTGCTCCTTTAATTGATGGAAGATAATTAATCTGGCCAAGGCGGCACAAGGAATAAAGCCGATGCATTGAATGGATTCAGGAAATAATCAACAGGTGCTTATTCACAGCTGCCTATTCATTTTTGTGTCATTTTTTCTGTTATTGCCTTTGGTATTCTGTCATTTTATTAGAGAACATATGAATCCAAAACGTCGTCATTATTCTGTAATGTTTGCTGTGATTTGAGTACATCTATTCCTGCTATCACCGCTGGCGTACTTTGGCTGTTTGAATTTTCATCATGATGAGTGATGAGTAATTTGTTATGATTTCCTCCTCTCCACTTGCATGTCGTGGTGTTCAGTTGCTAAATTCTTAATGTTTTCCTGTGTTTTTTTCTTGTGTGTGTATGAGTAAATAGCTGTGTGTGTTGGTGGCAGTGCACTTGTATTTGTGGGTGTTCCCTGTAGGATATTTGCTGGATCACAGAGCTTGTTTCATAACCGATTTATATCCTGGTTGCTCTCATGTCATTCCACTGGCAGGGCTCAACATGATGATCTCCTCATCCTCACTAGGTGATGAAGCTATGACACTGGCCCTTATCTGGGTCCTTCTCACCACACATCCAATCACACTGGGAAGTCAGTGGATCACTTACATTTGTCACTCAAACATGTGGTTGTCATCTTTTGTGGTACTACAGGAAAGTAAGGAGGAGAGACAGATTCTATGAAAGAGGACGGATAATATGTCACGTAGTGGTGAATGGGCAGACCGCTCCCTCATCTTGGGCTTCTCAGTTTAACAGATGACCAAGCTGAGTGATGGAGTTGTTTGCGGCTTGCTAACTGTTATCTAATAACATAACTGTTATGTCTGTTACTATTTGTATTTTACCTCATTGCTGAGAGAAAATAGGTGAGGTCTGCTGCCAATGAAGTAAAATCATGAATTTCCTCCTTAGCTGAAAAGTACAAATAAATGTGATTTGATTTGAAAAGAAGTGAAAATAATTGAAAATTAAATTAACCCTATTCAGCTAAAAAATTATCGATAACGAATATCACTGCCATGCACACTCGTGCCATGCAGATTCCTTGGGAGGAGCAAAGAAGCAAAGAGGAGGGGAAGGAGGTGGGTGGGGGGAGGGTGCACTTCATTCCCCTACTGTTCATCAAATGCACTTCAGACTGGAGGAAGAGCTCTTAAAGCATGATGGATGGCCTTGTGATTTTCCATGTGCCCTGCTACTTATTTTCATAAAGGAATCAGTATAGGGTCTCTGGAGGCTAAGGGCTAAGGACTACGCGTGGGGAAGACATCCCATGCACACCTAATGGCAGTCGAATGCTCGTCTGGCGTTTTAAATGAGACCTACATGGGGAAAAAACACAAAAGGATAAAAGTAAACAGTCGGATGATGCAACACAACCTGCCAAATCTGGAGTGTTTGCTGTAGCTTCATTATCCTTTTAAGATATCATCGTAATTTATGATATCCTCTCTTTTATCGCCTCTTTTTTTGCCTCTGCACCCGTCTTGCCATTTGTCATGTCTCACCTCTGCCATTCTCTCACACTCGAGTCAAGACCAAGTATCAATCTCAAGTGAAAGGCTGAATCTGTGGCTTTTCCTTTGCAGCCAATTGTGGATCTTGTTTTTTTGACAAATGATCGAGCTGGGTCTTAACAGCAGCTTTTTTTGTTCCGGCAATCTGGTCCAAATGGAAGGCCAGAGTGCAAAAGCACACGATAACAACATACAGAAATTGATACGTTGCCACCAGAGACCGGGCCCCCTGATCCAGCATCACTTTTGTTGAACTTTATAATAAACATGCAGGGATTTGTCTCGGTGGCATTGGTGCTAATGGCAACTTATACATATACAACAAGATACAGTGCAACGTGACAGCGCAGGACATTTGACAGTAGCGTGTACATATCTCTACATATATAAAAATACATTCAACATTCCTTATCTTGGAGTTCAGCATAATTATAGCAGTGGAAGTGAAGGAAGCCTGAATCGCCTGCATTCATCTGCACCTCTATTAGAGAGCATCCTCATCGTGCCGGAAACCAGAAATAGATTGAGAAAATATTCAGTATTCCTGCAGAATATTATTTTCATTCAACATCGAGGACAAGTTTCCAGAAAAAGAAAGTATTTTAGCACTGAATTAGAATGAATGGAGAGAACTCGACTATCGTGGTAATCCTCCTCGGTGCACTGCAATAAAACAGTGTGACTGATCGTTGTTTGAAGACGCACAAACCAAGTGTTTTTGAAAGTTTAACGGACTTCATTAGTAACATTCCTCGGACCTAAATTTCCTGTGTGCTGAGGTGCCAGTGACCATACCCAGACACCAGATTTTCATTTGGGTGAATCTATGACATCTCAGTTAGGGAGGCTGGGACACTCTGCTCTGTTGCAGGGGTCCAGGCTGATAATACGGGTGTATTTTCCTAGTGCAGCTTTAATGTGTGGACAGGACGTCAGGCTCTAAAAGTAGGAATCTTTAATCCAAACTGCCTCCAGGATGATCAATAAAAAGTTGTCTTTCCCGTGGTCATTTGTTAGCTTTCTGCTACCTTGCTGAATCTCATGCAACATTCATTATCAACATTATCAAACATTTTATGGCAGCTATTTTAACTTTTAACTTTTAAAAAAAAACTTTCTTACTGCCCATTCAATAATGATTTAAATAGGGATGCCCGTGCTATGCCCTCTGCTTCACTCTGTAGATTTAATCAATTGTATCACAGAGCTCAGGCAGTACTGAAGGTTGCCCCTATGTCCAGTTGTTTGCCAAAACTCCCAGGTTTCCAGCGACGCCCCCGTCCCAGTGGTTCGGTGGGCTGTTTATGCGTTCCCCTGCCATCACTACCCAACCGAGCAAGTCAACTCAGCCGTGCACTTTGATCAAACCTGCAGCATGCAGCAGCGACGCGCACTGTAGTGCACACTCAGCATCCCAGTGGGTATCCACCTGCTGGTGCCATCAAAGGACCAGCACACGGGGGAGACGTGATTGCAGAGCTTTCGGCAGGGGAGGAAGTGGGCGAACGACGAGGGAAAATATCTGAGCATGAACAGTCAAGCGTGTGCAGAGTGAGGTGTTACTTGGTTATATCAGGGAGAAGTACAGGCTTTACTTTCACTGAAATGTTCGTATAACTGTCAAACTTAAAAATGTTGACTTGCAGATGTTTCAATTTATCATTCTATCTTAGTATTTTCTCTCCAGTAAAGGAAGTTTCAGCATTATGACTTGGCTACGGAGCCATCTATATCCTTCTATATCCTCAGGTCAGTTAACGTGTTCGGTGTTGTTTGTTCCCCTGAAACAGTGACAGGTAATTGGCAACAAGGGTACATCTTTTTGGCTGAAGCTGGCAGATTTGAGCCCCGTGAACAAACTGCCGAGAAAGAGCTCCAGGAATTAGCTCGGCTTGGCCAGCTTTCCAAAAGGTGAGATGACTTTGATCTGTGCCTCCTCGTGTGATGAGGTGGCACTTTCTGGGCACGAATGCTGTTTTAAGCAAACAAAGGACTATCTCCCTTGGCGTTTTGTCACAAGATTTAGGACACAGGGCTAGCAAGGGTGGACTGGAGGATGCCATGTCGATATCAATACTTGGCTTTAAATGTACAACTTTCATAACACAACCAAATGAGCTTGATTTGAGAAATCTGAATCCAGGCCTGTTTTGAATCAATATTTACCGAAGCCTCCTTTGCCTGAGAGACGAGGCCCACGTGGAACAGATTAAACCAAGCAACAGATGTGATGCTGGTTTGAACAGATGGTGCAGAAATGCAGAGAGGTCAGGTGGTCTGGTGCCTGTGCTGCTCCTCCAGCACATCGATTGTGCTTTTTAAGAAAGAAGACCGAATCCACCAGCAATCATTCTCCCTGACTGCAATAATCCCTCTGTATAAAAGTGGGATCAAGAGCTTATAGTGTGTAAGGCCCTAATTACTAATACTAGGCAGCTATTTGACATGTTCCTCATCATTTAATAATGCTCTAGATAAACACTGCTTTCTCTGACAACCTTACACTGAACTACTAATATAACAAGAAAGAAAATCCTTCTACCGCTCACCTTTCTTTTTTCTATCACTTCTCTATATGGTCATGACCCTTGCTCTCCTGTAATGTTGTTGTTGATGTAGGAAATAAAGCTTATTCTACTCTGGCACTTATTGTATCCCTCTATCCTTATAGTGGCCTTGAAATGAATCACCCATAATTACCCCCTCCCTCTAAAAAAAACAACCTTTTGTCACCTTTGCAGTTGGCTGGTGTCATGTATCTTGTCAGATATATATCAATTAGCAAACTGTGCTTACAAATGCTCCTCTGACACGCTGTACATCTGGGATTGCTAATTAAGATGACGTGTTACATAATTAATGCCAGCGCTCAACTAATTAGTGCTCACTTAGTCCTTTCGCTGTGGAGATGTGAAAATTAGTGCTAAACTAGTGTTAATGAAATTCCTCAACGCTATTCTTGGGGCGAGGAATGGAAGGGAGAGATGCTCAACACCAGTCACTTATATACTATACCATACCGATATGCTGTCAGTGCTTGGTAATTGATGCTGTATAAGAAATGGCGATGTTTTTGAACTCCTATTTCTGATCTTAAAGGAAAAATCCACCCTAAAACACAGAGATGACAATTTGTCGAACGTCATTCTGGGAAATGAAGGAAATCACTAACTGAAGTAGAAGTAGATGAGGCAGGTTGAGGGAACGGTACTAACCGTAATTTTCCTTTCAGTGGTCGTCTGATTTCTACCAACTTTAGATTCATGTCCTCTCAGGGCCTTGAGCAGACACTCCAAGCGTCCTTTCGTAACTTTCTGCTGCCTCCTCTATCTCTGACAGTTTGCAGAAATGCCCCATCAAGGACACTTCAGCCACATGTCAATCTCCTGATTCCACCAGAGAGATAAGAAGGTGGGAAGGGAGGGCGGAGGGAAATCTTGCATAATTTATAGTGAGCAAAAATCAATTTTATGGCATAAATTACTCTGATGTTAATTAGTTGCAGATTGGGCTTTTACAAAAGGTGCATTCTAAATTGCTTCGGGGAGAGGCTCTTTGCACCGAGACGAGACTAAATCGTTCAGGCGGTCATGATTTCAAATGACGTTATGATGGGAAATTACGCCTGTTTCCTAATTTGGAATGTGACCAAAATGTTCAGAGAGGGGGAAAAAAGGTTTCTGTTAATTTCATGGAAATGTGAATAAAAGAATTGTACCTCAAGCAAATGCACAGTGTGGTATTCTGCTAGTCCCTCTACTGGTAAGGCAGGAAGAAATCCTGCGAGGCCGTGTGAGTGGAGTGAATTCCCTTGCGCCCTACTGCCCCCCACTCTCCTATCTATTCACACACTGACACACACTCTCGCACACACACACACACACACGCCACACAAACCACCCCTCGGTCAGGGAGATTGCTTACCAGTGCTTAGTGCAGTGGCGATGCCCGGTTGGGCCTTGATGTAATGGAAATTGATTGCACTGCTCCCAGGCTACGCTGTCATGACAAGTTATTTTAATGGCACTAAAGCAGGCTTATGTTGAAGTTTAAAGGAGGGGGGCGGGGGCAAAACAGTGACCAGGGGCGTATTTGCAGCATTGCGAGGCTTTTTGTTTAGTTATGAGATAGCACAACATGTTTCTCAAGAAAAGGAATAAAGAAAGTCTAAAATTGGAGTTAGAGTAGAAAATGATGGTTTTTTTTCAGAGTCCTTTTCTTTAAGAGAGCCATTTTCATGCCAGCTAAAGAATTACTACACCAAAGCTTATAGCAAAGAGTCTGGATGACTGAGCCACATGCTATGGTAAAAGTTATAATTAAAGAATGATTTGTGCTTTCTTTGGGTCATTTTAAGTGCCAGTGCTATGTTGACCAAGAACAGTACCTACAATAGTAAGATGTCTAAGCTGTATATATATATGCCCATTTTCCCTGGTAGTATCCTGCCAGCCCATAGAAATGGGATTTTCAGCAAGGATGAAATTTGTTGTTTGGCTCACACAGGTAATGGCTGCACCGTAAGAGTCGTGACAGGAGAACGTTTCCTTTTTCTGTTTCTGCCTCTGGTTTTTATTTCCTTTCCCATCTAGACTGTGCTTGGAAAAAAAAAAAAAAAAAAAAAATGATGGCAGCAACTCTTGAGCAGCTGTCTTTTTCATCTCGGTGATGTGTGTTCCACAGGTGAGGTCATTTCCTGTCAACAAGTTGCATGAGGCCAACTCCCAGTGGATGTCTTTGTTGTTGTTCCCTTGGGGGGATGCATTTGTATTATTGGAAGGGACTTGGCTGTTATTTGCCATGGGCAGAGTTCTGCATTAGTTGTTTACTTCATCTCAGTCTGCCATCCTATTTCCTCTTCCAGTTCTTTTTTTTTTGTTGCTTTTTTTTGCCATTCTGTTTATTTCTGGCAGCCAACTCACGTACTGATGACATTTTATATGAGAATAAAATGTAAATGCGATTTAGTTTGGCGTCAGGGCCCTGTTGCATCGCCCTCCTCTTAACTCACTTAGCCAGCCGAGTGAGGCAGGGAGCGATCGGCAGTAACAAAACCTGCAACAGTCGAGCCAGACGCCAACTATCTATGTGTACCAGTGGGGCACCCACCGTACGACCAAGTGACAGTGACAAAATGCAAGCTGTGCATTTCTGGATCTAGCTGCAGTTCCCAGCGTCCTACGGGGGCGTGATATCGCTTGGGAGGCCAGTGGGTTGCGCTGCTGGTGATGACGTCGAGGGGTGGGCGGCCGGGTAGGAAGTAAACGGTGTGTTTGTTTGAGAGCGTAGACAGGACTGCAAGGCAACATCGATGCCTTCTTCAATGCAAGTTACCGGCCCGGCGATTACCGGCCTGGTGGACGATTACCGCCAAGCAGACACTAGGGCATCGGTTTAGCATGACCCAGGAATTGGAGATTCGTCCCGATAGGATTGGCTCATCCTCGGAATCGGAGACGGCGAGTGACATGGTGACGGCGATAGCTAGCAGGTGATGTGAGAGCTTCATCAGCATCGGCATAAACGGCAACAGAGCAACGCGGCGTGCAGAGCAGCAGCAGAGAATGAGCAGTGAGATTGATGGTTTAAATAGACCGCGCAATTGCAGTGGCTAAGCGTATGAGTCAGCTTCGTCCCAATTATTGGATTCTAAACAAAGTTGTTAGGCTATGTATACAGTACTGTGCAAAAGTCTTAGGCACACGTAAAATAAATCTGTAAAGTGAAGATGCTTTCAAAAATAATGAAAAAAGTTTCTAAATATCAAAAAATGTAATGCAAAACACTGATGCAAAAAACTAAAAAATAAACATCTAAGACCAAATGTATATAAAGAAATCTAGGGTGTATGTATAGCCTCATACCAGCATCAGTTCCTCATGCATTTTAATGTTTTGAGTTTAATGGTGTTTTAGATTACATGTGATGTCATGTGATGTACTTCCACTTCAAGTAATGTTTTTCCCCTCATCTTTTGTCTGCACCCATCGTCCAATTAAGGTTCACTGTGTGACAGTCTGGCCAAATCAAAAGGTCCCCATCCTCCTTGACAGCTATCGCAGCCAGTTAAAGGCCTGAACCCCGGCGGAGGCTGCCATCACCGCCCACCATGAGTGATCATTACCAGATATGTGGGCAGGATGGAATCTGTAGACAGGGGATTGATTACCATGGCGAAACCTGATATTACTCTGGCCAGGAAACACAGAGGGAGGGAGACTGAGGCTGACAGGCTTAACAGTGATGAAGGTATCAGGTCAAGTTTTGGCCAAAAGTGCTCGCACAAACCCAGACACACACACACACACACAAACTCACACAAATGTGCCCATGCCGGTGCCGGTGCCGCCGGCCACGGGGCTCAGCGGTAAGCCTCATCACACGGGTCAGCCTCAGCAAGACCCCACTCTCGCACTGCCTGATCATCTGAACAGCTCCGCAAATTAGCTTCGATGTAGATCGTCTGTGGGCGGACCCGGGGAGGGGGAAAAGGGGTGGCATGGTCAGCTGACAGAGAGACACCGCCGCCATATACTCGAGGAGGAATCTCTACTGTAGTTCAAATACAGTTAATTCATATTCAACTCACATGAAGTCGTGGGTTTATGGGGCTGGATTTAATACATCTCAGCTCTCTCTGTGACAGATCTGGAGCACGCCTCAATTAGATTGTAATTTCAATGAACTATTCCTTACATGCAGGGCAGGGACAGGCCCGTCATTAGCACTGACCGCCCCCCCGCGGTGACGATGAAAGGCACTATGGATTTGTCTCCTTCTGTGTGTTTGTGCCATAAACAAAACCAGGGTGAATGATGCATCTCGCCAATAACATCCAGCATCTGCACAGATGCGGTGACCCAACGGGGGACGCTGTCGCAATTCACTGAAAGCTTATCCCCTGCCTTGTACAGGCAACATGACATTCTGCACGTACATTTAACGGATTGTGAGAAACAAGTGTGATAAGGACCTTTAAGCCCTTCACATTGGATTTCCAAGAAGTTTCGAATTTTGTCTCCCACGTAATGGAAGTTGTAATTATTTTCACTGTTTTTGAATGTGTTTCATCTTCTTTTCACAACTGCATTTGAGATGACGATGGGGGCATCGGGTCTAGCCTAATGGGAGGACTATTACTCAGTGCTACAATGAGAAGATTGGCCTCGTGTGCATCTCAGCGGACTGATCTTATATACGCTATTGGCTTTCATGTTTTTCCTCTGTTTCCTTCTTGGTTAACATTCATCAGCCCTGCACCTGCATTACCATTTCCCTGGATGTGCAGTGGCTCGTTCACAATGAGGGCACGCTACGATCACAGTGACGTTTTACCTTCTTCCTACTTTTGATATGCTCCAGATGATCAAAGGCGAGCAAAGAAAAAAAACAAGAATATTGGTACGTTATATCACCTCCTCTCCTCTTGAAGCAACACCTTTTAGTCAAGAGAGCCATGTTATTTTTGTACTCATGCTGTTACCCGACTGTTTCTTTGTGTGTTCCTTTTATGAGTCATGCAACAATATTGGAAAATAATACTGAGCAAGCTAAGGTGACACAGAAATGCATCATGGCACGATTCCCCACTCCATCCCATCCCACACACAACTGCACCTTCACCCTGGCACAGACACACACACACACACACACTGAAACACACAGGAACAGGAACACCTTCCTAATACTGAGGTTCACCTCGTTTTGCAGAATCCTTAGAAAGAGCTAGCAGTACTAATACCTTGCGTACTCAGTGGTTTTAAGCTGCCAACTTAAGTTAGTGTATTTTTTCATGCCTATGTGGCAGCTCTGATCTTTTCATCAAACATTTAAACAAGATATTTGTTTGTTTTCAACATAGCAGTGCCCAATACATTTTGCGGGAACAGATAAGGGTTGAGGCGATAAAACGGGTGTACATCCAGCCTCTCTCAGCTGAGCACCAGTACAGTTTGGGCATTTCAGCTCCCTTGGGGGCTTGGGTGGGATCGGGGGGGGGGTGGTGGAGTAGAAACCATGCGATGTAGGGCACCACAATGGCAGCGCTACTCCTGCTGGCACCCGGCACCAACCGCTGACCTGTTTAAACAGCTGGAGTGTTTGGCACTGCCTGCCTCCGGAGATTTGCAGGGCCACTGGCAGAGGGGTTGAGAGGAAGGAAGGGAGGGAAGGGGGGGGGGGGGCGGGGGGGTCGTAGCTCGGCAATAGGGGGTCACTGTGCAATGCACTCTGGGCACAGAAAAGGCACCAGTCACCCTTGGGAATTCAGCAGGCCACTGGCATCGGCCTGGGAGGAGGAGGCTTGGAACAGAGCTCTGAAATAGACACACTTCGTTTTTAATAGGGGGCTGGCCGGTTCAGGGAGTGAGCTTTGGGATGTGATGAATGAGGGACGAGGACAAATAATAAATGGTTTGTTGAGGACACTCTAGGCCAATTGTTTTATTATTAAGTCAAAAAAGTGTGTTTGTGTGTTTTTGGGGGGTGGAAGTGGGTAGAAGCTGTGTGTAAGGGGCGTGGGGTGTTATTGACTTACACAAGGGATCAGTTAGAGGCTTGCGGAGGGGGCTTAGCCAAGCAGCCACTGGCAGAGGGTTGAGAGGCAGAGGGGGGAGGGAGGGACGTTTCATAGATCTGCACTAAAGACCACGGTTGTAATGCATGTTTGGCTTGAGTGCTCACAGAGAATTAACCCAACTCACACTAGCAGAGGGTCATGAGAGGAGGGTGGGGGTGTTTGGAGTGATGGGCTGGAGTGCTAGATGAGTGGGGTTTATTTATTTAAGTCAGGCGACTTGTTAATCACTGACAAGTGATAGGAGTGGATAGGAGAACAATTTTCAGCTGTCTAAAATACAAACTGTGGACGGCAGGTTTAGATGTCAGAGGCTGAGAATAAAAGAAGGAGAGCTTCTTCCCAGACTCACCATTTTGCACCAACAATCATACAGGGAGAAATCCATCATCAATTTCTCCCCCAGCAGTAGCCTCAATAGACCATACTGCAATGTGGCCTCAACACATGACACTTCACACAATAACTCCTGGAATGCATTGAACATTGATCGTGTCTGAGGGTGTATTTTCTTCTCTCTGGTATTCAATGTATGTCAAGCCTCACACTTCTGGTACTCCAAGGAGGTTGAAGCTGAATTATTTGCAAAAATGGTTTTGGACCCATTTATGACAGCCGATGAATGAATGGGAATGACTGATGGTAGCGTTAAACCAGCTATTATGCCATGGTCGTAGCCTCGCCTTGCGATGTCGCTTGACCTGGATCATATGCCCGCGGGGTCACTGTGTCATTTTCAACTTGTGATGATGACGCAGGAGAATGTCAACAACGGTCATATGCTGGTCCTTAGCCAGAGGGCTCTACAGTAGGTCAGATATGTGAATGGATCTAGAGAGAGAGAGAGAGAGAGAGGTTGAAAGAGAGAGGGAGATATCTACTTATCGCTGCATAGATCAGAGGGAATCCATCAACTTTATTAGTCCTCTTGCACAAGGATATTTGGACATTATTAGGTCAGAGCAGAGGGTCAGTCAGAGTGAAGTGCTTGAGGTGCAGCCAGAGTTTCGGTCGAGTTTGAATGTAGCCTAACAGGCTCAGTGCAGTGGAGAGGATTGAATAAAGAGGCTAATAACAAGGCTATGGCCCTACTGAGGGGCCGATGGCAAACAGGTTTCGGTAGCTTTGCAGAAAGCCCCACAGCTGGCATGTAACCCGCCTCACCGTTTGCCTGGCCTAGTACCTCTGTTTGGCTTACGTAACATCCATTTTAGAGCTTTTCATTATTAACGACGATCATATTCTTGTTTATGGAAGTGCTTAAGCTCGCTGGTTTAATCATATTTTTTCCAGAGGTATGTTGGAGGGAGCTTTGATGAATAATTGAGAGGGTTTGTGCTGTACTGAATGCGCGTTCCAAGGGGTATTTGAGCGTTGTGCTCACTGCCAAAAACATTGCCTAAAATCATTTCAGGCACAAGCAAACAAATCCCGCAGTGCTAAAAGTCAAGTGCTAAAAGCCAATATTTAATCAACCCCCGTTCGTTTCACGGGAAGGTTGGGAGGGAACATATGTTTGTACATGTCCATTTTGGTTGCACTTGGTAAGACTGACCTGCAGAGGAACAACCACAGAAACAGTAGGGCCACCCTTTCCCTTCAGAGTAGTTTCAGTCCTCCTTGGAGAGCTGTAATGTAGCTAAACTGTGTGTAGTGAGATATTGGACCATTCTTCAAGAAGGAAAGCCTCCCAATGTTTTTTGAGGGATGAAATGGTGTAAATCTACATTGCATTCCACGCGCCAGAACGTCCTGTTAAGGTTCGCTAATGTGTAGATTCGGTAAAAGGGGAGACCAGGGAAGGCGCTTGACATGAAACCACTTTTGTTCAGCGAGGTGTATGGGCCGTTATCGTCTTGGAAGATGGAAACATTATGAGAGAAATTGGTCCTGTAAAATGGCCTTATTTTCCTTTTCTGTTATAAAACCATGCAGAGCAATCATTGGACCTACCACTAGAGCTGTCATAGCAACCAATGGTGGTATTTATGGTATTTATAGTTATTATCAGCACGTCTGTGACCAATCAGATTGCTTGGCTGAAACTACCTGTTGTTTAAGACGTACAGTATTACACTAACTTTGTATTTTAACACGTTTTTAATTTTGTGTCAGAGTATATAAGAGGAGTAGTAGTAGTAAATGTCATTTCTTTACTTTTATTTTGTAATTTTATTCATTAATTTCAAGTTGAATTTAGGATTCTACTTGTCATGCATGATGGCAGATCTGGTTGTCCCAAAAATAAATAAATTATAATAAAATAAATGATTCCTTGTGATTCCTAAATGTGCAATTACCCCCATCATTACTTTGATGGGGCTGTGGAATGAATTTAAGAGTTGGGGTGAAGAGGTTGACCATTAAGCCATTTAGATGTGAGAAGGATACCTGCATATGTTCAAACCAAGCCGTAACACACCCAGTTAATTTAAAAATCGAGCCGTGCCAAGCTTATATCTGTAATCAAAGTTTTGATGGTAGGATTAACTTGAGAACAACTTCACTGAAGCATCGTCCCCTCTAAACAATTCCCATTAGTGGGTTATAGGGATGCTAAGTATATTGTCTGTGTAATGTGAATCTCTGGCAGCGCAAGGTAAGTACTGAATAAAATAAAAGCACTCGCTGCAGATGAATGATCTGCAAGATGAGCGATCTGCCAAGCTAAACAAAGATATTATATTTTGTCCTTGGGAAGCACGCTGTAACACTCAAAAAAGAGAAGAAAAAAAAAAACATTTTTTGAGCTGGAGGAAGCAACTTTTAAAATCTTAATTAAAAGATTTTATCAGACATGACTTTGCTTATGGAAAATAGGGAAATAATCGACTTAAAAGACAAGTTAGAGACAGACCAGAGAAATAATTTACAATGCTGGGGTAACTGGAATGAGAGAGAACGTATTTGCCGCGGGGAGATGATCGGCATTTTTAATATCCACAGCAATGAAATCTCAATATAGAAACTGTGAGGCACAAGAGCCTTCATTTCCTATCTTTCCCTCTGTTGTGTGTCTCTTTTTGGTCCTCATTGTAGCAAAAACAAAGCATAATTAAAGCAATCATGATTAATTACAGCACACAGTCTTGGTTTACACATCTGCCTAATTGAAACTTTTTTTCACTTTATTCCCAATGTTCAAATAAGCAGAACTTGTCACATTAGTGGTGTTTTTTTCTCTCGTTTTTTTTGTGATTCTGTCCAGGCAGGCACTGAAAGTCTATTTTTGCCATTTCTTTCCTACAACTCTTCTTCCTCCAACATTTTAAAAGCAAATTCTAGCTAAACAGCCCTTCTCTGAAACACTCCTCCTACACATGTTGCTCCCACCATCACCTTAACAGCGGCCAAGTCCTCTTATAGAACTAGAGATGGACATTTTGGAGGACAACATGGGCAAAACAGGAAGTGTAGCGGTACCAAAGGCAACCTGCCAGACTGATTCCCACAGCGTTGCCTCTGATGTATACATAGTAATACCCCTATTGATCGCTCTGAATATATTTATCGAGAGGAACGGGAAAGCAGGCTCGGGGAAAAAATTGGCAAATTTATGACAGTCAATGCTAAAGATTAATTCACTTTTTAATTACAGGGAAGTACATAGGTATTGCCTGTCAGGTGGTTGGATTTAAGGTTTAGACAAATGCCGTCGTTTCAAGCAATGTATGCTGAGAACGCAGTATATGGAGAAAAGTGTGTGAATCAATAGTACATTTTTCCCCTCTCCTCAACTTCACAAAAATTGCGTGCATCTGTATTCGGTTCTTGAGCATATTCACAGTAAATGGGGATTGGTGAGAGAACTGCTTTCTCTGCATTGGTAGATTCACATTACACTGCCATATCGTTTTCCTTGCCTTTTGTAAATTCATCCGATAAGCTCTCAAGTTGACTATTTTTTATACTAACCCCCTTCAAGAATTTCATTTTGATTCTCTCCTTTTTTTTAATCCACTTGGTTGTCTGTTGTTTTTTCCACTGCAGGGATACAATCCCCCAGCAGAGGACAAAGCTTTCCAGAATTTTAATGTGTTTAGCGGGCAGCGCAAAACCCCGAACCATCCATGTTAACAGAGTTTTGTGCTTCTAAGCCTGGGCCCGGCTGTCTCTCGGGTCTATTTTCACACCAAAGACGTCCTAAAGAGGAGCTATTGGGACGTTTAAACGCTGTGACAGTTAGGAGGGGGAATCAAGGAAAAAGGAGTAGTAGAGCAGGTAAATCATGCCTACCAATTAATAACCATTCACAAGTTTCCACCAGAAGCTTTGTCACGATAAGATAAAAATGGATTTCTTGTCTCAATATGGGGCACAATGTGTGTTTGTGTGTGTATGTGCATTTTGGTCAGTGATCAGCCCACATTATTGAACTCAGTCTTCTATCAGTTGCACCAAGACAGGGAAGGATCTATTCCGTATGAAACATGTTTGATTTCATCTAAACGGCATTAATCATCCAGAAGGCCAGCTGGCATTTCAGTCTCGGTCAAAAGTCACCTCCTATAATGTCTGACGCGGTAAAGGACAACACACTGTCAGTTGTCATGTTTGCATACATTCCCATGTGATGCATGACCCCAACAAGGCCCTGTGTCCAATAGGCATCTGTTTTTTTAACTATCAATGCTAAACAGATGTATGGAGGGAAGCACTGGTCATGGCTACTGCTGTTGCTATGCGACTAGTGAAACCCATCTCCAATCTCATGCTAAAAATTGAAATGTCTTTAATTTCTAGCGCCCGGCACCCTCTAATTAAACCCATGCACTTCTGGCTGCTAGGAAGAACCACACTGCATCCTTTCTATTGAAATAATGACAAAAAGTGGACACACAGCAACAACAAGTTACACTACATGGCCAAAAGTATGCGGACACCCCTAATGTATATAACCGAATAATGGTCTGGGGCTGTTTTTCATGGTTCGGGCCCCTCACAACACAAAACCCTCCCTGTGTTTTCGTTGGGATCCCCAAACAGCCACAGACCTGCATGTTAAATCATCTGATGTTTGAGGTTCGTCATTGCTGCTGAATGCAGTTCAGTTCAGTTACGATTCGCTCTCGTTCAAACAAGCAAGTTTAGAGCAAAGGCAACAGGGGAATATGAGCCCACTAATGTAATGTCTAAATGTTTCCTTGCCCACCGTTAATTGAAATGATTGGTTGAGGTGCGAGCTGAGTGGGTTTGACAGGATGCTAATCAGCGAGGAAGCTAGCAGCAGAAAGCATGTGCACGTTAACCCCCCAAACTCCTCCTTCCGTTTCTCTTCGTTTCTCCATCGCCGAGCATCATCGTGTCCAAACAATGACCCAAGCAAATACAAATACAGTCTCCGGGATCACGCACAACTAATCATGCATGGCCAAGAAAGAGTTGCTTGTTAATTAGTGAGGCCCGAACTCATTACTCACCTGTTTGCTCAGTGGAACTCACACACTTCAGAAATGTGTTGTTGTTTTTTTTTTTTTACTTGATACGCTTTGAGCTGCCTGGACTAAAATATCCTGGATGCGAGGAGTTAAGGATGAGTCAGAGAAGGACGGAGGTGTTGGAAACGAAGTGGCGTTGCAGACAGCTTGGAGTGGTTCATGAAAGGGTTTGTGGTGCAGGCACTAAAGTTAAGAGAGCGGTAGAGATGAGGAAGTAGACAAGATTGGAATCAAGCCTTGGAGCTGTAGGTAGATTGTCTTCTACATATACGTTTATTTTTTTGTCTTGAGAATTTCAGTATGCTCAGTATGTACTCATTCCAACTATTTCACTACATCGTTTGCCATGCTACATGTCTCAGACGGCATTGTCATTCTTGTGACAGGGAAAGAGGTTACACTCATTTGCAAGTTATTCATTGCCAAATCTGCCACTGGATGTTACATCGACCAAGCCTGGCAGAAAGCAAAGTTGCTACTGTACTATTGGTGCGGGACACAAATTGATATGGGCTGTGATTCTTTGGCATAAAGAACTGACCTATTCAAGGGTTTTTGTAGTTTAGTTTATTGGATTTTCATTTACATCTATCTCAGAGCATGAAGTCATCACTTATTTCCATAGTGGTCCTTGGTTTTCAAAACATAAACCACGAAAGATAGTTTGCACGTATTACATGAAAATGCTCTATTGGCATTTAGGACATTGCACATCTACACCTTCTAAAAATTGAGTTTTACAATCCAAATGTCTCACAATAGTTAACTTATATACATAACATATTCCATTAGGAGTTTGACTCTACCAATCTTTTTCTTGTATATATATATAATGGCAGATATCTCATGTTGGAACAAAAGTCTCAGTACATACTCTGACCACTGTGAGTAATTACGTGGAGTGTTTGCTTTATCTCTTCTGAAGCTAAACCATTCACTGGAGAGAAACTCCCAACTATTCCCAGTGCCTGAAGTTATGATTTATGTGACTTCCCGGGAAAGTATTAGCCCGTCCCGTGAGTCCTCTCATATTCAATTCTTTTGATGGATCTTCTAAAACAACACCCTTTTCAATGAGGAAATATACCATTATTATGTTCTGTTCCTGCGGGGTTTCCACATTGGTATTTTTCAACAAGTGTACTGAGTGAGTTTTGCAGTATAATTTCTTTGGGGTTCATTTTTCCAATATGATTTTTTGATGCCTTCAAACATCCTTTGTTTTGCTCAGGGTGCCAAAGTCTATTTCTGTCATTTTTTTTTGCTAGGGTAAAAACAAATCTTCTGCACTGCAAAAAATATCCATCTTAGCAAGTTGAGTGTTGAGTAAATATCTGCCAACATATTTGACATGTTTCCTATTCAAATAAACTTTGTTCACACATTTCACTGTCAATTTTGTCAATTTTCTTGTTACCAGTGTAGTGATCTGACTTATTCTGCCTTGTTTCAAGATATGGTTACTGGTTTCTAGGAAAGTCCTTAAAGAAACGCATAACATTTTTGCTGCAATTTTAAAAATATGATGTTATTTTGAACTAACCACTGTGTTAATATGGAGTTGTACCTGTGCATTCCTGACATGGAACAGGATTGAGCTGAAGGCTACACCTGTCTCAGTGTGACTGGATGCTAATTCATGTTTCCATTGAAAAGCGCTAGCCTCAATGCTATCTAGTGGAACCAAGAAGTGAACTTTTGCCAGGCATGACTTTCCCAGTGTATTAACCATGTCTATTCAATTCTGTTGAGGCGGCCAAGTTGTACATTTAGAAACACAATCAGCCACTGTTGCGCAAGAGCTGAGGACTATGGCCGCAGTCCCTCTATACACTGCTGTTAAAATAATCGTTGGGAAACATAATTCTAGATAGATTGATAGATGGACGAAACGCCCTCTTTCAGATTACTGCTAGGGAAGCATCACAACACAACCGTGTGTACCAACTACAACCATCAGTGCCACAGTATGCCTGTGGCTACAACACTGGCTTCAGAAGCCAGAGGATCTAAGTCCAAGTCCACACTCTGTCTTTTGAAGTTTTTGCCAAGTACCAGCTAAATGCCATCAACTCCATCTGACTCTGCGGGAGGGCTACGAACATCATCAGAGACTGTATCCACCCTGGCTCTGCTCTGCATCAACCACCGCCCTCAGGCAGATGTTTAAGGGCGATAGCCGCGAGGCCTTCACAATAAAATAACAGTTTCTTCCTCAGCAGTAGGAATTATAAAATCGTTTGGACATGTGTGTCATTCCCACAAACCACCCTCACAGTTCCATTGTTCTCATGAGGTACGAACACTGACCTATATATTATCTTTTTAGTTATCTGTACATGTGATCTGTCTCGTGTGTATAATAGATCTGCTGCACTGAAGAAGAAAAATCCCCCAGTTCTGTAGTGTGGTAATGAAAGTACTTTGACTTCACTTTAAGGGCTCTATTTTTGTGCCGGTGCAACTGTGGCGCAGTCAATGTTCACCGGAGCATTGGCAATTTTGTGAGGCGAAATGACAACTTTTCCCTGCCATCCTCAGTTTGTTAATTTGGTGGATAGACTTGCACAGGGATGGGCGGGGTGGCTCAACAGGGGGTGTGCCAATAAAAAAAAACAGCTGGCTCAGTGGGATTTTTGGTGTCAGTTTTGGGGTTACGCCTGTGAGGACCACGTCTAAAGCGCAAGTCAATCACACATTGCTATTTTCGTGGTTTTGCAAACATGAACACAGACCTGTCCAAAATCCCACACCATGTCCATGTTAGGCTATATTTTACCCCACATTTAGGTAAATCCTTAACCCACAGACTAACTGAATGCAATTTTTTTAATATGTTAAGCACAACTAATACTCATACTCCTTAAGTGGAAGCCCCATCCCATAATAGGTGGATCAAGGATCCTATAGGTTCTCTTTAAAGGGCTCTCATGCAACACCTGGCGACCCTTTCTTGAGTAAAGACACAGACGGTTTCCCCAGATGATGACTGAATCTGTAACGAATCACCTTTTATGAATGCAACTATGACCCTTGTCACAAATCTTTGCAGCAGTATGTGTTTGTTTCTGCGAGTATGTCACTTCTGTTTTTCTGTTTTGTTGGGTTTGTTTAGACCTGTGCCTTGTGCTGCACCTTGATTCACAAAAATAGAGCCCAAAGACAATTATTTCAGTCTATTATCTGTTTATTTACCCTTGAAAAAAGTATTGCACAATAATGACCAGTAAGTTCTTAATGAAAACATCTCAAATACAAATATGTTACAGTACAATATATGTTCAAATTGTACAAATCTTTTGTACAACAATTTGCGCTGTATAAAAAGAGTGCTGGCGTTGCTGAGTAATGCCCCGATGCTTCACACTGTCATAACATGAGGTGATGAATCGTATTATTTACCGGCAGAAAATAAATTTGACCAAGTGACTGAAGATTTCAATTTGCTAATTATCTGATACTTTGCCTACTTATCCCCTCTTGTCTCAGGAGGCTAGTTATTTTTCAAAACGGCATCTTTAACAGTCGCTGACAGCTGCCCAGTGCTGAGGAGCTCCCCCTGGCATCAGTCCAGTTTGAAGACATTTTTGCCAACTAATCCAACACATTAAATCCTTAAGTTCTGCGTGCTTGGTCCGTTAATTAATGTAATGGCATTGTTCTCACATCAATACAGGAACTGTTACAGAAATGTTACCAGGTCTCGGCATGGTGCCGTTTCACCAGAATACTGAATCTGGTTCACGCCTAAACAGAAATGTCATGTGATATCTATGAAAAAGGCTTCATGTATGAAAAGGATTGAACTGACTGATGCCATTGTTTGTTTGCTGCTAGGCCAGATGTTGCCTTTTTTAAATAGGCTACAGTGGCGAGTTGAAAAGGAAATTAAATAATTTGTTGAACTCATTAATGTATGAAACTTCTAAAAATGTTCCTTTCTTTGATTCACTTGTTGAAGCAGGATTTGATTCAAAATTCATAAAAGGGATGATATTTTCAAATTCACTCTTCCTTCATATGGCTGCTTTTCTGATGTTGGATATAATGGTTTAAAAAAAAAAGCTATTTTATCTAAAAACTGTTGAACTGGATCTGGATGAAACCTTCCCACAGCGAAACAAACTTCCATCGCGCTGAAAACAGCATCAATAATGGTGCTCTCGTTTGAATCTGCTCTCACTGATCAAATATTTGATCTTAAAATCTTTTGTTTGGATCATTAGCATGATAGTTAACTCTCTACCAGTGGTTTCTTATCCACGTACACAGTAGTCTTTTATTAAACAGGCAGCTTTGCAAGCCACAGATTATGACGACATATAAGAAAGACAACTTACTGACATTTTTGTGGCTGAATCCCGTTGTCATTATTGATCTGAAGGCATTGAAGCTGAGTGGAATTTAAGGCCCTGAATACTTTACTTGCATGCTGTCAAGATTTGGCAGTGCCAAATAAAGATTTTTATTTGTGTATGAACAAAAAGGTTTGCCTCTCAAATCGCTCTGAAACTCTTTTGATTGATTGGTTGATTTCATCTCTTTCATCTACCATGGAACTGAGAGTGCATCTTCCCTTAATGACCTCTCTCACACACACACACACACACACACACACACTACCCTCCTCTTAATCTATATCTGGAGAAGTAGTCTTTAATGAGGTGTGAACAGAGAGGACCACAACCTGTCACACATGCTCTCTCTCCCCCCTCCTCTCTCCCCCCCCCTCACCCCTGAGAGAGAAAGGGAAACGGACCGACAAAGACATACAGAGAGCGACAGACAGATAGAGGTGGAGGGAGAAGGGGATGGTGGAGTTAATGGGAAAGAACGAGGTCTTTTTTTTTTTTCTCTCTCTTTCATTACTTCATTTCCCCATCCATCATCATATGATCACAGCAAAAGGAGATCACAGGGCCCTTAAGGGACACTTTAAAGATTTTCTCCCCAGCTGACACCAACCCAAGGCTTTTGGAGTTGTGTGCGTGGGTGTGAAAGTGTGTAATGTGCTTGTGTCTGCGTGTGTGTGTGTGTGAGTAGTTAGGGTGTGTGTGTGTGTGTGTGTGTGTGTGTGGATCCCTCTGAGGGGAAACAAGGAAGCAGGTCAGGACTGGATATGTTTCTAACCTCTGGGAGGAAAGTCTGGGCACTCCATTTATGTAATAACCTACCGTAGAATTATGGTTTCGTAGTCTGTGAACACCAGCCAGTTTAAGTAATGCATATCAAATCTGTGTGTGTGTGTGTGTGTGTGAATGTGTGCCTGCATGGCTACCAGCATGGTAGAATCCCACGCTACTGATTGAGGCATATCAAAAGCGTGCCCTTGATTTGGATGAAGGTTGGTGTGTTTAACTGACTTCTCTGATTCAGTTACCCTCGCCGCTTTTAACTCACTCCACACATCCCAAAATCAACCCCATATTCTGTGGGCCTTCGATTCACCTTCAGTTCACTCAGTTTAAACTGCAAATCACATACAGTATGAAGGAGAGAGCCTTCATTCTAAACAATCTTTAAAGCTGCACACTGGGCACGCCTGTGAAAATACACCCATCCAATCACAAAGCGGGGCTGCAGCAGAAAAGAGCACCCCATCACCTCTACATGAGACACCGTAGATTCACCCTATTTGCCAAATGAAATTCTGGTGTCTGTTTGGCCACTGGTGGGAAATCGTTACCAACAGGAAGTGACAAATCTAAGCAGCAGTGGGCGAGCGCTCCATCCAGAGAAAGATGGACTCACAAACGTTAGATCTTTTGCCTCCCTGGTCCCTTAAGTGTAAATCGATCACAAACCCGTATGAATGCGCGGTGTCCGATTTACTGATGTTGCGGCGCATGAATTCTGGGTTTGCAGTCCTTAAATTACCTCTTGCTGCCATTTGGGGAACATGCAGAATTGCCTAGTGAAGCTTTTAAGACTGGAAGACGGTTGAATTCTGAAGTCAATCCACTTCCTGAAGTGAATTGACCCTTTTTATCATCAAGCTGAAGACTTATTTCTCTGTTCCTTCTGTGTTATATACATATAAAATATTAAATAAAATATATAATGTATATTTTTCAAACTCACTTTAATATCACATCCAAGGAGCTATGTCTCCATGTCTGAGTTCTCTCTTTATGTTACTATAAATACGTGCACCACATCCCTGCCAGGGCACCATTTTCTCTCTTTTCAGATGCAGCATTGTCTTGTTCGCACAAGACAAATCATCAGAGTGGAGAAACTCGGATTTTCTTTTCATGTCATAATGAAACAAAATAATCTAAGCATATTTCATCAAGAAAAAGGTAATTAAGGTAATGAGATTTCTTTACAGAGCGTCGGTACACGCCAGGCTCTGGGAAAAGGATAATTCACTGTGCTTCTCTTTTGAATTTGTAATTAATGAGCTCACATCGGCATTTTGTCTGCTTTCAGCCCACTCGCTCAACAAATTGTATGCTGCTGTATTTGAGGCCGTGTTATGGTCTCGTTTGTCAAATGATCACAACAGTGTCACCGCACGATGGAAGAGTTTTTTTTCCATCAGCGCGACTGAGTGGACGGCAATGAGGGAAAGCCGCATCTTTGACTGAAAATGTCACCGTTTTGTCTAGGAGGATGTTACGGTGGTTTTTACAGCTGGGCTTAATGTAGCCAATTGTTTTTCTGCACGGCCGTGAGTCTCGCCAGCTAATGAGTACATAGACAGTCTGAAAATAAGACAAGCCAATCAAGCCATTTTTGTACCCCCATTACAAGTAGATGCAAATCTATGTAATCAGTATCAAGGAAGGGTGGATATATGGATGAGGAGCCTGTAAAAACTGAACACAGGTCTTTAGTTTTTTGAATTTATTTACTTGTCAGTTCATTTGTCAACTACAGAATCCCAAAAATTAGGTAGAGGGCTTTCTGCAATAGAGGCTGCATTCCCACTTGCTTTGGATAAAAGTGTCTGCCAAATAACTGTAATGTAAAAACAGCACAGAAATTAAACCATGTCTATTCCATTTTGTTGAGACAGCCAGGTTGTACGTTTAGAAACACCAACACGCCTGTGAAGCAGCCACCGTTTGACCACCACTCCTCACTCACATTCAGCTCGCTCGTACAGTTGCAGCTCAGCGTTCACTGATTCAATCAAACCACGAAGTCATTTGAACCCCGAGCCCCACCCGTCGGAGAAGCTTCAAGTGTGCAGAGATGGAAAGCCTCTTTGATGCCACTTTGAAGAGTAGAACCAATTAGACTAGAAACATCATAACGAGGAGCCTCTAAGTGAAGATCTTTCGTTACTCACCAAGTCGGGACTGCTCAGCGGTGAATCACTTGTGAATCAATGAGTCACTCACGACTTGACAATTTTGATCACGTTGCTCAAATCCAATTCAGAGGTTTTTATTAATTTGTTTTTATTTCAAAGTGTGTTTATATTTTTCACTCATTAGACATCGCTGGTAATATCTACCAGGAGAGTAGTAGTAGTACCGCCCTTGCAACTGTGAGTGACTTTCCCTGGATGTGGATTGATAGAAATGATTGACTTACCCCGCTATATACAATTTGTAATATTGCGATCCATGTTTGTTTTTATCGCACACTTATCGTAATCACTGACGTGCTCAGTCCACACGTTATTGAAGGCATTAGTATTGAAATGGCTGCTACTTTGAAAGTGCACACATTGATGTTTGAAGCTTTAGATGTCATAATTCATCTCTTTCTCTCTCCACTCTGTAAATTGTGTATTTCCATATATTTATTCTTCCTTAATGCAGATTTAATTGTGGTATTTAATGAATAAATCATTCACCCACTGTCCATGGAGGGAAAAATAGAAGATTGTGTGATAATGTGAAATGTAATGTGCTCGTTCTCTGTGGGTGTCTTTTCACAGCTCCCTTGACAGACAAGCCTCCGAAAATCCTGTTCCCCTCTGAGAGCCAAATCAGCGTCATGGAGATGGTGATAGGTAAGACTCCCATGTTTCATACTCAACACACGCTGCCCACTTGTTTTTCTGTCAGTCCACTGAGCGTGTTGTGACATACTTGTGGCATATGCCTGCTCGTCACAATGGCATCGCTTCCGCTTCTTAGATCAGTCGATAAAAGCCACTTCTCTCAATATGGATCCTGTTCCACTTCACTGTGGCATCGTTGTGAACACGATATCACTGTCAACCTTTTCCACCTCTTGTGTGTATCTGTTGAGAATAATCAGATCGGGGTCAAATAGTATTTGCAAATAATTCTAGCTGTATCCTGCATGGATGAACAAACCGGTTAGGGTTGACCGCATAAGGACAACTTGGATTGGGATAGTGCCAGGTAAGCTGACAATCACAGAAAAATGTCCTATACTGTGACTTTCTGATACTTGTTAGCTTCTCCTATCAACATCATCCATTTGGCATCAAATCAGGCTAAAACAAACCTAAAATAGTATTTGCAAATACTGTTGAACCCAGGTTTTAAGGTAAATATCGTTACACTCATCACTGAAAACAATGGATTTGCTGCCACTTTCCTGAGATAATTTGCCACAACTTGGAATAGGTTGTTTTGCTAGTACTCTACAGTAAGTCTCAAATATATTTCTGTGTGTAAGCACATACATTGATTTGCATTTCAAAGTGTGTAGTAGAAATTTATCCAAAAGGTGTTTTCTTTTTGGTGCCCATGATTGGCCATTGAGAGACTTTACACCAAAACAGGACGAGTCATTTATGTCAAGTCAGTGGATGAAAAAGAAAGTGACTCAGCTGGTATGAAAGCCATGTCCACTAATTGTTTTACCCTTTTCCCCCCCTGTCTTGTGGAGTGCTTCCCAAAGCTTCATTCATATTTCCCCTCATATATCTCAGTTATCTCTGCAACATGGATGCAGCCTGTATTTGTTCAGCTGGATAATGAATCGAATTGGTACCACTGAGAAACCATACATAAGCTCCCCTCTCATTATCTTGAAATTTGTGATGTTAGCATTACTTCAGATGATTGCCTCTGATTCTGCCTCGTGCGGCTGGCTGAGAATGATAGTCTTTCGTGTGCCTTACCAGCTCTCGGTGCACAGGGGCTCATGGGAAAATTCCCCGCTTTGTGCCTTATTGGGCAAATGCTCAGCTGTGGGTAGAAGGGAAAGTGGGTCATGATGGAGGCTTCCTTTCAAGCAAATTTGTCATGGGTGATGAACACAACCGGCTGGCAGAGGTAAAAGGTGGCAATCAGAAAATACCTGCAAATCATTGTAGCTTTAAATTGATGATGGATAAAAGCCTCGGCCTTTTTTCATCTGATTAAATGTTTCAAGGTGGATGATTGGTGATTTTCAAAATCCATTAGCTGACAGCTCAGGGAACAGGCAATACTGGTCAGACCGAGTAAAGATCTGCACTGCTTTTGTTTCACGGTTGGTTTTTCGTTGTTTTGTTTTGTCCTTTGTGTGTTATTTTAAGATGCACCTCAGGGAGGTTTCTACACCAACACCATTTCAACATGTATCAACACCATTCATTGCCGTCAGCTACTAAGGATGATGATGCCACGATTTGGCATCCTGTTACCCATCGTATTGAATGTTGATCAGCCCCAGGGTCTTCTAGTATGATACAGATCATTATGGGCTCCTCAATGAAAATACTAAAGCGGATGGCTCAAATGATCTTGTCTGTAGATATTTTACTATCTGTGGATTGTGATCCTCAGTGCATGGGGATTGGTATGAGCCCTGTGTTTTTTGATGCCACTCCCCACCCCTACTCCCATTGATATGCTATACAGAGTCAGCAGGTCTGTATCCATAATGTATGAACGCCCGTTTGATGCTCTGCCTGTACAAGTCCCTGTCACTTACTCTCAGTGTTGGGGTAGCATGCTCTTGTCACCCGTAGACAGTCTAGTGAAACGCAGCATTTCCTTTCAGGGTGGGATTTTTCAGAGCAATTTTAATATTCATTCCCTCATAAAATATACAAACGTAAATGGCTTTGGTTGACAACTAATTAGGCAGGTGAGAGGGAGAAAGCGAGAGGAGTGGGGAAAGGAGGACGTGGAGAGATACTTACCAAGCCCTTGTTGTGCAACGCGAGGGATGAAAGGAGAGAGAACAGAGAGAACAGAGAGTAAATGGAAAGGCCCAATTAATCAACACCTACTTTTCTGTTTTTCCCTGCTCCCTTTTTGTCTCCTAACGGACAAGGTTCCACACTTCTAATTGATTTGATACAAATTGCTTGATTAAAGCGTGTTGTGTAAATGCTCTTCTCGGCCCTGGGTGGGCTTTACCATGTCACGTGTCTCTCCAGTACCTTCTCTGTGGGACAATCAGATACAGTTTGTGTCTGTAATTCTGTTTGACAGTTCAATGCACATTGCTTTCACTCTGTGTTGCACAGATGCCCAGTAATTGACTGCAGTGTGGCCAGGCAGACTAAGTGCAGTACAAATAGCATGTCTGCTTCAAATGTTGACTGCTGATGGATATGATTTGTAAACACTAAACACTTTGACAACATGGGGGGGGATTCATTTACTCAGGTGCATGGGGATCTACGCAAAGACAACAATGGAGATCAATCAAAACATCCCATAAAAAGCTCTACCTGTCGAATGAAATACACAACAAAAGTGCTTTGTCACGTTTGTGAAATGTAGATAAAAATTATAGATACTCATCACAGCTGGAGACTATTCTCTTAGTTTAGTTTAGTGCACACTGAAAAAGTGAACTCATATGAACACAGTGATTAAAAACAATAAAAAATGAAGGGAAGAAAAGAAATGTGTACAGATGAGATAGAAGAGCCTCAAGGGGCGTATGAAACCATCTCACCTTTAAACAAACAAAAGAAACAAAGCAGAATGTCACTTGTGGCCTTGTCACCGACCTATCCTGACATTTGATGTCATGTTAGATGACATCCAGGGCCACTTGGGCCTTTGTTCCTCACATTCAGCTCCCCTGTGATCCTGATGGGAAGTTAAAACTTAAAGCTTTTTCAGCCAGTTTCTTCCTCTGGATATCACACGTCACCCCTTGACATCTGACGTTAAGACAATGCAGTGGTCTTTTTTTTTTTAAATGGCAGCAGAGAAGGGACAACAAGCAGATGGAGTCTGAGTCTCTTTGCTAAACATCAAATTCCTTGGCCAAGCCCAGACTGGGAGAAGTCCCGGTGGCCGGCCTGCCCGCTCTCTCCCACCTTTCAGTTTGATCCTCTGCTTGCCATGAGACATGATTGGCTGGTTAGCTAGCTAACAAGCTGACATTATCTAAACACAAAATCAATCAGATGTATCGGTGATGAAATGATCAGCTCCCAGTCAAAAACAGCACAGAAATTAGCCATGTGTTCTCACTTCTGTAGAGACAGCCAAGTTTACATTTAGAAACACAATCATCTGTTCACTGCCCCTGTTGCCCAAGAGTGTGACCTCCAATATGGCTGCCAGAGGGTGTGTTGCATCACCTCAGATCCCGCTATTGCACTCTTCTCAGAGGTTGAGCCTCCATCATATGAAAACAGGATGCCTCAGTCAGAACAGACAAAAACATTATTCTTGTGTACTGACTGGAGTTGTCACATTATCACATTAGCGTGTAGGACTGTAGTTCACACCAGGTTTGCTAAATCTACCTTGTTATTCCAGGGCAAGTCGCTAGGAATGACTCGCATTCCCTCCAAACTGACACTGATACACTCAGGTAGCGCTGCCAGGAGGCTTTGGGCTCAAAGCTGTGGGAACTGGATGAAGAATTGAATTGAGACCTTCCTGTGAGGAAGTGTCTCGTACACAATGATGAACTGAAATGATGAACTGCACTTTTGACAGCAGACAAAATGTCATTCTCGAACTGTGGTTGAAACCCAGTCCAACAGATGGTTTTCGAAATTTATAACCTTTACTTGACTTATCAATCCATGACCGTTGTTTTTTATCATCCTGTTACGCTGGAACGAGCTGTAGCTGTATGGATTTGATTGATTGATTCTGAGGTATGATATTTGGTATTTTCTCGTATCAATCCAGGCACCATTTAGTGATTAATATTGATCCCTTGGCTAGCCTGCTGAAAACATGTTGTGAGATGATGGTGAGTCCATAGACTCACTCCGAGGTTTATGATACATCATGTTCAAGTTAAATACCAAGAACCCGACAGAAAGGATGTAAATGTCGAAGGGTCAGCAAGTCATAGTAATCACATGAAGGTTTATTGATTTTTTTTTTTTTTTTAAATCATGTATCATCCTGAGTTGACGTCGGCACACTTCTCACCTCGACTCTTTTTTAAAATCTTCCTCTTAGTTTGGTTTCTTAGAATGAAGGGCAATAGAAATATTGCGTTATAGTGTTAGAAAATAGTTTTAGCTTAGAAATAATTAAGTAATAAAATTAAAATTAGTAATAAAAACACTTATTTTATTTTGCAATTTAATTAAAATACACACAACTTTGGCTTGGATTTTGACCAACCCTTTATTGCACATATACAGATACAGATGCTATTTCCCACTCAGTGTTTACATATAAACATCTTCAAAACATCACTCAATCTACAACGCAATAGCTCAATTTACATTGTGAGAGCAGGAAACCCGATATCAACTTCAAGCTTGCATTTGACCGGTTTCATTCTTTTGAGCTGGGAAGTTCTCATCAATTTTCTTCCACTCTTCCACAAAGTCTCTTCTGCACATTACTGCCCCCGCAGCACCCATCCCCCCATCCACACACACACACACACACACACACACACACACACACACCACCATCCCTCTAAATGTCACAGCCTCTGCAGAACGCTCCATTGATGCCAAAGGTTCAGAGGCCCTGGGATCAATATTACATCATTTCTCTCAATTAGGGCATATTTATTCCTCTCAAGTTATATTACATCTGCGAGTGATCCTATCTGCATTCCTGGCAAGTCTCCAGATGAGTCAAGGCCCTGAAGGGAGGGGAAGACAGAGAGAGATAAAGATGGAGCGAGAGAGAGAGAGAGAGAGAGAGAGAATGAGAAATTAAACTAGGGGGAGATTGGGATGAGAAGAGGAGGAGCAAGAGGGAGAAAGATGAGCAAAGTGAGAGAGATCATTTAAGATTCCCACTGTGGATGAAATATGATGGTGTCTTACCTTAGGTTATTACAGATGAAAGTGGATACAAGACGGCATACTGTCCCAAATGGTTAATATGCCCTGCAGCATGGAGGCATAAATCCTGACTGTCATATTAGGGAGGAAGCCGGTGGTGACGGGAAGGGAATCTTGGCGAAGGAATTCTCCCATTAGTGTTTTACATAAGGACAGTAATGAGAGGGCCAGACTTCTGCGAGTGCTGAAGACCCAATCGGCCCACCAGACCAAAGGAAACTCATTTCATCCAGAAGTTGAGAAACTCACCAGACCGTAACCGCAGGGATCATACCCCTCGTCTTCGGGATTGTCTGTGACCTCGAGCTATCGCCCTACGCTGACGGTACTAACTCTGTCGCCTGTGACGGTACTAACTCGCTCCCACCTGCAACCTTGTTCCTGTCTCCAGTAAAGTAGGAGAAAAAATGGCCGAAGATATTTGCTCTCCTTTGCAGAAAATAGCATCAAGACCTGGCCGAGTCACTTGACTATTAAGATTTACTGCTTTTATCTGTGCCAACGCCTCCTGTCTCTGGGTAGGCCTATTAATCAAAGGCTGGGCTTTGTCATGTAGCGTACAGAAGTTTCACTGGTATGGTTCATTGTTTTATATTTAATGGCTAAAAGCGTTACTGCTTTGCACCAGCAAAACTGACATTCACATATCTATTAGTGTCATTACGGTCTAGTTGCCTCAGATGGTCTACCTGCGCCTTTGCCAAAGAGCTGCTAGGCTACAGCATAAGCACAGGCTAACCATGCCCATGCCCAAAGTGCAGCTCAAGTGAAGTGAAGGATTATTTTGAGTAGTAAGTAAGTGGAAGTAAGTAGTTGTTATATCAGAACCACCCCAGTTCACCACAATTTGAAATGTAACCGCTGTAAACTAGCCTGCTTAGCC
Organism: Hoplostethus atlanticus; assembly: GCA_034670405.1. Taxonomy (NCBI): domain Eukaryota; kingdom Metazoa; phylum Chordata; class Actinopteri; order Trachichthyiformes; family Trachichthyidae; genus Hoplostethus; species Hoplostethus atlanticus. The sequence goes on from JAXDDX010000019.1 coordinate 3,103,233, forward strand.
TCAGCAGTGCTATGTATGGTTCAGCAGTGCCCTCTTACTGTCACTCTGGAGCCATTGGGTATGTAGGACCCGAGTTATGAGTTTTTTGATCTTATCATTTGATTTTGGGCCCTTTGACTCCATTGCGACTACAGCATATCGTATGTGCTAAGAGCGCAGTCTGTGCAATTACCATCCAGATGCTGCTCAATCAACTGCTGCAATTTTGACTAAATCTGAACTAGAAATTTGAGCTGATCAACCCCCCCCCCGTCATCTGTTTTGTACATGCTACTTTCAGCTGTTCTAAACCCATTATATAATTAGCTTGCTGTGAGCTTGCTGCTGCACCGACTCCTGAGACCTCAACACCTCCCGTCTTTCAGCAGCTACTGTACTGTGGCTGTGATTGACAGTCGTACAGCCTCATTCAAACACCGGCATATGGATTACCGACAGCAGGAAGCACTGTCTCCTTCCACGCCGGGCGACAGCTTGGTACCTGGGAGCCACCGGCTTTAAATGTAAATGCAGCTTTTAGTGTGGCAGTTAAGTGCAGCGATTTTTACAGCCATTAGATTAGCCCTCAGTTTAACCTCACCGCGGCAGTATCGCCGTGCTCTTTTGTGAGTCACTATTCAAAAGCTATGACTGGTAGCAGGCTGACGGAGACATATTAACTTGCTCTGGTGATTCGCCCAAGAAATAAGAAAATCCTTTTCGTTCTGACTTCTGAGGTTGTTTGATGTTTTTTTATATATAGTTTATGTTTCAAGCCTGCATTTTGTTGAGTCTTTTTCTGAATGTTTAGGGAACCAGGGTCATTAGTGTTTATCATGCTTTCATGTAACAAGCTCCACAGCAAAATCCAAAGCAAAAAATGCAAACCATGCAAACTTTCCCTCATCAGCATTCCCAGCGTGTCTTTGTGTTTTTCCCAGTTGAACTAATTCCACTCACTGTATTTCAGGCCAAACAGGTGGCTGTATTGGTTTCCTTCTGGCTGGGTTTATGTGATTTTGTGTCCCGAGTTTGGACGGAGATGACAGCGTCCCCTCTCTGCCCAGAGCGTGACCTTGCTTGGGTGATGTTCCCTCTGCAGTGTCTTTGGTCTCACATTGGTCTTTTGGGCCAACTTCTGTGTGTGTGTGTGTGTGTGTGTACGAGACAGAGAGAGAGAGAGAGAGAGAGATACAGCGGCCTCTGATGTCTAGCCAGAGAGCTAGAGGGCCAGGATGACTGGCAGGAGGAGAGGGAGATCACAGTGGTGGTAGACTTTGGCAAGTAACGCATAAGAACACATGAGAGCACAGATCTATGATGTCACGGCACAGTTGGTGCACACACACACACACACATTTGCAAACACATTATGCACACGCATGAACACAAGGTCATGTTTATCATTTACACACGACCACTCCAAAAGTCTTTCTCAGATTTTGCCACCTTGCACCGTCGCCTCAAGGGATGCTACAGCAGTCTGAAATGGCCAGATTTGTCTTTCTCTGGACACATATTTGTCTGTTTTTTTTGTTAGCCCGCTGCATCAAGCGGTGTTCTGTTTGGTCTGTGGGCAGTCATGCCACAGGGAGTATGGATGTGTCATATACAATGTTGTGGATATTTGTCTCAGAACCAGAATGAGTCAGTCAACACCTCAGCTGGGTAAAGGAACAATCTTATTTCCTCTGCAGTGGGAGGAGTTATAACACAGACGAAAAGAACTTAAAAGATCAAACTCCTGCACCGCCTCAAACTGCAACCGAATAGACAGAATGTGTCCCTCTCGATCTACCAAGTGAGAAATTGCAAACAAATAGCCTGGTCTTGTGCCACACACAACATGTGAAATGTATGTGTATTAGTAGTGTGTGTCTGTGTACAGCTCTTTCCATGTTACTCCATGTTCCTAGCAGGATCAGAAATGAATGGGGGCAAAGTTGCCCTTGAAAGTTCATGAAATTAACTTGAAATTGAGGGGGCAAAAAATTCCCCTGATAATAAGGAGCACCTTTTATTTGCATTTCACCTTTTTTTCATTGAGTTTCACGCATGAATATGACTACTGTCCCCCGTGGGCCACCATAGGTTATTTGTAGGAGCCAAACTCTGCCAGCTGTCTTTGCAGCACTCAGGTTTAACCTCAGAGGCTCAGACTAACCATAACACTGAAGCCGTCCTCTCCCTTTAGCAACCACAGACCAGAATATTCACTCTCCCTGGCAACCACAGGCTAGATGGAAGATATTGAACATTGTTCCACACAGGGTGACACAGTAGTGATATTGATTTAAACTGTGACAGCAACATGAAGAGTGTTTTTTAGTGTACCCGTGCATCAGCGGGTCCCAGGTCCATCTGGAACTGTATACCTGGTGTTTAGGAGTGTTACGGCATCTGCAACAGGCAAGGGATGTCATTTTTTAATTGACTCCCATGATTTCATTGTGGGAAGGACAATGGATTGGCCTCCTTCTTTTTGTTTGTCCATATGTTTGTTTGTTCATCCTAATAATTTCAATGGGAGATTATGTTTTTCCTGCTTTTTTCCATGTTCCATCCATCCATTACATTCACATTTTAGAAAGGTTTCTGGCATCCTCACCCAGAGCAACTCGCTGAGAGATACTTCAATGTGACAGGTAACTGTTGACGGACATGTATTGACTGTTGATCGAATCGGGATGGTCTCTCTAAGCACTAAGCCACCACACACCTGACAGACACTCCTGCTCTTACAACCACAGAAACCTCTCATGTTGTAAAGCTACAGGTAAATTAAAGGACAAGGAGAGGAAAAGCACACACGGGGAAAAATGTCGAAAGTGAAGCCAGGAAATAGTGAAAGAAACATAGGAAGTCCTAGAGGAAGTAGTTGAAACACCTCCTTGTTCCACTCACATCAGTTGTACCAGCTTAGCTCGGATACACTGGGCACAAGCTTTCCAGTTGCCTGCTTCAAACACTGCAAAGGATGAATTTGCATTTTGTTCCCCCCCCCCCCCCCTGTCTGCCACATCTTGGTGATTTGATTTCGCTTTTCCAAAAGAGACAGGGTGGCAGCGAGGAAAGAGCACTCCTCCCTCGCACGCAGACCGGCAGGTAGAAAGGTTTAGACGTATAAAACCAGACAGGTGGCAGACAAAACAGGTAGACAGGCAGGTAGACAGGCATGTGTACAGGCAGGTAGTTGTACAAACAAACAGCTAGACCTCTTTCTGTCTGTGTCTCTTACGTCCTCTTCCTTCCTGTGTGTCTCTATCAATCTTTCTTTCTGGCTCTCTTTCCTCCTCTTCCTCACCCTCACTCGGTGCCAGCACAGCTCAGCGTAGCGTGGTTTGGTTTCATAATGTTCCGACGAAACCGTAATACATAATGGCACTAGACATAAACACACCCATACACAGCCTTAATCAGATGTATCCAGGTCACTCGTACGCTTTTTTTCCCTTAAGGTTATTATCCAGATCACTCTCGCTGAGTACCTCTGATTGGATGACTGGTTCAATGCAGTTTTTATGCCAGAGAACAAGAGGCAGAGCAAGTGCTTACTCTTGACATGAAAGGTTTATGAAGGGTAAAGCTTCACCAGGCAAGAGTTTTATGTCACAAAGTCACAAATTGGGGTCGCTGCAACAGAGATGAGCATCCCATCCCCCTTAATTGTCGTGCTGTAGATCCACCCTATTTGCCCAAATTGATTTCTGGTGTCAGGGGGGAAATCCTCTCAGTGCTCAGGAAGTGACAAATCAAAACTTAAGAGCAAAATAAAAAACTTTCTGGACTCACTGTCGAACATAGTTTTACACCATCTCCACCCGTATCAGCCATTACATTGTTTCTGGGTAATGAAGTCTGTCAAACTTTCAAAAATTCAAACATTTATGTCTCAGTACCACTTGGGGCGCCAAAGTGCAAAGTAGCCTTGTGCAAGTTTAACAAAAGGTATTCCAAATATGCAAGTCAGTCTTAATGTAAGACATTGCTGCATCAGTGCATATTACTGTGAAGTTGCATCAGCGACCCCTCTTGAAGCTTGTTTGAACTTCCATGCCTGGCCATTAGAACTTGGCGGTGATATCTTGCTTTGGTCTTGCTGTTGGATAGATGGGCAAAATATTACTAGTTCCCAATATTGATTTGTACCCTGTTTGCACAATCAATGCTCCAATTGTCTCCAGTAGGTGGTAGGTATTTAGTTGGCGAGATCAATAAGGCATCATAGCCTTTACCCAGGTGCACCTGATTAGCCTATGTCATGGAAGAAGCAGGTGGTTGGTTAGTGTTTTCAGCTCTACTGAGCAAAACAGCAGTAACCTATCAACAGTAGGCAGCTTCCAAGTCCCCAGGCTTGGAGGCGGTTGCCATTCTAGGGCAAGTCGCTCCTGTGTGTGTGTGTGTGTGTGTGTGTGTGTGTGTGTGTGTGTGTGTGTGTGCTGTTCCATTGTATTAGCAGTGTACGTGTTGAGGGAATGGACAGGCCCAGTTTAGAAGACCCAGAGCTATGACTCATCAGCTAATAAAGCAAAGAAGGTGTAGGTGTGTGTGTGTGTGTGTGTGTGTGTGTGTGTGTCAGTCACAAGAGAGAGAGTGACTGTATGTGTAGTGTGCCTGTGGAACTCTTTGTCTCAGTGTATGTATGTAAGCATACGTGTGTGTGGTGTGTGTGTGTGTGTGTGTGTGTGTGTGTACACAGAGGGGTGAGGAAGCAGAGCATGACTGATTGTGAGTCAGAGGGGTATTGTGGCAATGTTTCCAATATTGTATCTGGCAGCTGTTGCAAAATCCAAATCGTCTGCTGTCCCCATCCAGTCCACGCACACACACGCACACACACACACACACACAAACAAATACACTTACACACACACCTGTGCATGAACACCCCGACCCCCAAACTCATCACTTTCCTGGTCACGTATGTAAATATTGTGTGTGTGGGTGCGCATGCATGTCTGCATGCATTTGTGTGTGTCTGCATATGTATGACCGTGTATATCTGTGTGTGTGTGTGTGTGTGTGTGTGTGTGTGTGTGTGTCTGTCCCGAGTCCTCTTTAATAACCATGATGCTGTCAGGTTTCTGGCCACTCATTCTGCCATTATTGACAAAGGCGTCAGAGGCAATACTGTAGCTACTGTGTTGACGTTCAGATCCACTGACCTCTCCACACAACAACTACTGAATTCAGTGTGAACGGCCTTGGTTGTGCCAGCTGACGTTTTATGCTACATAAACCTCATACATCATAATCATTCAATAGAGACAATAATTCACATTTCAGTCATTCAAGGAGAATAAAGTTCATTATTCACTATTCTCAGTTACATTATTGTCAGTGTCCAGTAGAAAATACCATGAAGGATAATGGATTCCTATTGCTGTTATGTACAGTTATTATCAAAACAAATAATGGATTATCAATTTCAAGTTTAATTTTTCAGCATTTGTGAAGAAACATTTGATTTTCCCATTGATATCCACTCACTTTTGACATGTAACTGTGCACTGACCTTGTTCCAAAATAGAAACCTGCTTAAAAAAAAAACGTACAACATACATACAAAAACATACAACAATCAATTACCTACTCATAATGGCAAACAATAATATGTAACAATAAAATAAATCACTTCTGCCATCAGTTGATGACACGGTGTTCTCTGTATCCGAATATTCCTCGTTTCTCAGACGTATTTACCGTTTCGTTGAGTTGTTCAACTTGTATATTTCTGACAGCATTTGAAGGCAGCATGTCTGACAGCTGAAAACTGGAGTCTTCAGTATCATAAGACAGCGAGCGTAAGGACGCCTTTTTACAGAATTTGGCTGAATCTGACAACAGGTTATGGCCCGCGCTGTATCGATTTTTTGCCTGTCAGAGAGAATCTCCAGGAGAAATGTTTTGACAGGCTGTCATGATTTCTACCAACTAGACTTGGCCTTTACCAGCTAATGTGAGCAGTACATTTTCCACAGGTGGAGAAAAAGGTCAGTTAAACCTCAATTAGACGGGCAAACTTTGATGGTGTAGACAATATGTTATTTCCATGATTGCTGACAGTTCAGTCAATTTTGCGAGGCAAAGAGATAGCAGAAGATTGTACACACTGAGTCAAGATTTGTTAACATAAACGAGTCTCTCCCAAAGGCAGACACACACAACAGCGACTTTTATCTGTGAAGATTTGACAAGACAAGTCCTGAAGTTATTAAACTGGCTTGGAATGGGAAGGCTTTGTGGACTCTGTAATAGTCATATTTGCCTGTAAAACTTAATGACTCTAACAGTGTAGCCACTCTCCAAAATTGCCTTGAAGATATTAAGTGCTGGATGCCGCAGAATTTTCTACAACTAAATGAGTCCAAATCAGAAATAGACCTTTTTGGCCAACCCAACTCCACTAAATTGATTCAGCCTGTAGCTAGAAGCCTGTGTGTAATTTGTGATGCTAATTTGAGTTTTGATGAGCAGGTTAAGAGAGTTGTGTCGTCTTTTGTCTTTCAACTGAAGAGTATTTCCAAAATGGAGCAGTTTTTATCCTTTAGTTGATCTGGAGGAAGTCATCCATGCTTTTATCTCTTCCAGCTTAGACTACTGTAATCCTGTAATACTGTTACTCAGTCAAAAGTCTCCAGCTGGTACAAAACACAGCAGAGGATTCTTACCGGAACGAAAAGAAAAGGTCGTATCACCCCAATTTTAGCACCTTCACATTGGTTATTTGTTAGTTTCAGAATTAATTTTACTGATCACGTTTATGGCACAGATGGGTCAGGCACCAAGCAACTATATACCACAAACCACTTAACGCCATATCAACCAGATCTGTTCCAAAATGAAGATTTAACAACAAGGTGATCAGATTTGGATCAACCTGCCTGATGAGCTCAGGCTGGCTGGATCCGTATCATCTTGGAAATCACTTCTTAAAACTCACTTTTATAGACTTGCTTTTATGTTATGACCTTTTAATCATGGTTTTGACCTTCCTTTTATCTTGTCTCTCGCCTTTGCTTTTATATTCCTCGTTTTTATTGCTTTGAGGTTGATTATTTTTTTTATCCTTTTGTAAAGTGTTTTGTAAAGTGAGTTTTGAAAGATTATGATGAATCATTATTATAATTATTATTATACCCAGGGCTATTTTGTACATGTGAGGACCTCTATTGGATCAAAACTGATAATACTCCAAATTTGGGGTCATTTAGGTGTAAAAGCTCAAAAGCAATTAGTCCACAAAGTCATTGGCAGTGGAGCAGCCACACACAGATTTGGTCATCTGGTGTTTTGCATCGATAGTGACCAGATATTTTGCCTACACTGGAGTAAAACCCTTTCCACACAAACTAAGTGGAGTCATTACATACTGTACACTGAGTTGCCCTCTTAACATCACCATATCTTCTCTAGAGGGCCTGCAAAAGGAGGGCACACATAATATTGTGCCCGTCACACTACGTCATTTTTTTTTCATGGAAGGAATTGACTCATCAGGGCAGAACCAACGCATCCCCAACGGCACGAACGGTAAACCCTGAACCAAATTGGATCGTGCCATTCATCCGCGTGCGCGTGCAGAGGTTTCCGCAGGGTTCCCGTGGTAATTAAAATGGCCGCGTACGTACAGTACAGCATCTTACATCATCATATTGTGTCGCGCTTTCACAGGGAGCATAATGTACCGTATCTATGCTCATCCTACTGCTGTCAATCTGCCAGCAACTCTGCTCTCAGCCCACGTCTGGTTGAGAATACCAGCGCGTTACCTCCTGGGGCGCTGAGCTGTGTGTGTGTGTGTGTGTGTGTGTGTGTGTGAGATCACCGGGTTACAGATCACGTAGCAGAGCAGTCCACACAGAGGAGATAGGAAACAAAAAGGACAGTGTTTAGTGGAGAGGGAGAAGCCTCCTGATAGACGATCTCCATGGGTTCTAGAGGCCAGCGACTTTATATCGACCGTGGGGTGTCAGTTTCATATTACAGTATAATGGTATTGGTTCACAACTTAATGAGTCACATCATTTCTTATGTCCGAGTGGGGTTCCCAGGAATAAAACGATTTGAAGGAATTGTTGAATTAATGAGCAGCTCTTATATTGCCACCGCCCAAAGCATGGAGGACAGGATATGTAACTATTCCTTTATTGGCTGAATAGTAAAACGTAGGTTATACCAGGGTGAAGGCAGAGGGGCAGAAAACGCCACAGCAAAGCTTCACATCCAAAACCTCAGGGCGTCTGGCCACATATTCAGTCCAGTCTTGCAATATCATATATGATATAGTTCAATTTTTCTATCCATATGAATGCATGTGGCTGCCTTTAGGAGAATATGACTTCATGTGCCTCAACACCGTCCCTGTTTATCATTTTTCCACCCATAGATGAATTTGCAGAGATTACCATTAAGATTTAAGCTTTTCTCTGTGTCGTTCCTCAGGTAGACTATGAATCTTAAAGAGACGACGGGCTCTTCAAAAGCGAGCGAGGCGGCTCTGTTTTGACTGACCATCTAGCATAGCTCCGAGGCTTTGGATGGTTTGTTCTCCTTTGGGTTATTTTTGGGTCTCACTTTTTGGAAATTTAAGTTTGCCTGTCCTACTTACTGCATTCCCCAAAGTGAACTCGAGGCCTTTTTCAGCCTGATCCAGATTTCTCTCAGTCTGCCTGTCTTTCTCTCTCTCCCTCTCTGACTCTCCTCTCAGCCATCTGTTCATGCTTGTGGCGTCTCTCTCCCTGTCTTCCGTCACTGCCATATTTCACTCTTCTCATCTCACATTCATCCTTTCCCAACATATTTTCTCCTCTCTCTGTCTGTTTCTTTATCTCTCTCTGTTCTTGCCTTTCCTTTTTTGCCATATCTATCTCTCTATCTGACCACAATACTTTCTCTCTCTCGGCCTCTCTGGTAGAAGTCTGTAACCGTTACTATACGGATGTACAGTGCTGTTGTTGTTTCCTCCAGGACAATTAAATTATTGTGCCTTCAGAGAAAGTACACATAATTACACCACTTTTTGAACAGGAATCACAGTGCAGTGACCTCGAGATTTATTTACGTCCTACAATGCGAAACATCCTGAACAAACGGTCACAAAACGTCCATTACCAGTTGGAAGTAGTGAGGTTACAAAGCATTACGTCCAGTTTGTTTAAATCACTCGCAGCGTCCAAGGAGGTAACTTACCATTTTCCCTCATATACAATTCTCTTTCCTATCTAATTTGGAAATGCCGTTTAAAAGTGCATGTGTTGAAATGTTCCCCATTAGTGGTGTTGATCACATCCCAATTTTAATAAGTAGCCCCTAATTACACAGTGGCACGAGCCCTACAGTAATATTTCTATTAATAGAATATAACCTCTCCTCAGGGATTACTAGCGCATTTCAATGTGCTGATGATACTGCATGTTAATTCCAGCTGACCGAGTGTAGCACATGCCGGCCGCGGCCTCCGTTCTGTTCAAGTCCTCAGATTGTCGGAGGACATACATGACCAGTCGCATGACCCCGAAGAAAAGACCTCTAAACTTCAAATCCCGGTCAAGATCGTGTTTGAGGGAAGATTAATCAAAGCCAATTAGAGAAAGAAATCTCTTGTTCCTCTTATACGCAGGTCAGTGAATGGATTAATGTGATTAATGTTGGTGATCATGTCTCCTGCCAAGCACCAAGAGAATTAGTGGTGCTGTTTGATCTGGTAAACGTGATGCTCATTCATCACATCTACCAGATCAAACAGTACCAGTTTTCATGATTTGACCTATTCTAATATCTTCCTATCAGTCCACGAAAACATCATATCCAGTTTTTCACTTTCACTTCTCTAAAACGTCTCTAAAATATGGAGGATCTAATCTGTAAAAGTGTCATCATTTCCTAACCAAGGACTTAAATGACTTACGGTCCATTAGAAAGTACCAGAATTGAAGTGCCACCACTAGCGTCATGCCCATCCAAATTGAGGGGACAGGTGCGAATGTTGCCAAGATGATGATCAATATGTCAATATCTATCAATTTGCATTGTGTGAATGTGTGCCCCCTGAAGATGTTTTGATGCACTACACGCTTGGTTCAATCTAACATTTAGAGAGTAGGTGTCACTTTTCTTTTTCAAAAGGGTGATATCTCATTTTGCAATGAATTTCTTCCCTTTTTTTTGTCTGGGGTGCTCAAGAGGTTTTGATTGACAGCCGAGGGGATAAGCATCAGCAGCTATCTCTGATCCATTGCGTTTGATGATGTCATCACACACGTTACAACCTACAAACTGCAGAAGCTGTTGCCATGGAGACCCTTTTTCTCCAGTAGAGAAATGCGGTCAGCGCCTAAAGCAGAGAAACGAGTGTGTCAACCTGCATAAAGGCAAAGAGCAGCACGCTAGGCTGTTTGAGTGTGTGTGTGTGTGTGTGAATGAGTGTGTCTCTCTCTCTCTATATATATGTATATTTGTGTGTGTGTGTGTGCATGCTTGCAGGAATGCATTAGCCCGTTTGTGACACTTCTACACTCGAGCCCTCAACCCCCATAACAGCTCCTACCTGACAACCCAGCTGTGTAATGCCTAGTTTTGATGTTATGCTATGTAAAGCCTTGACCTATACGATCTGTTGACTGGAAATAAGTGGGTGCTATTTGTGTGCTACCCGGCTGCCAAAAGTCAGAGTAACCTCCAAGGTCTGTGTGCTGTAGTGTTCTCCCCGCGGCGAGGCTTTGAAGGCTGTGAAATCTGCCTGTCGGCCAGGATGTATTCATGTCATGTGGGATTAGTTAAGTGTTGTGTAATCTTATAAAGTGTGCATGTTGTGTGTGTGTCTGTCTGCATGCATGTGAGTAACCTAAATTGAGGCGATTTGGTTAAAGGAAGTGAGGATGGTTGTTCCAGCAGTCAAACCCAGCCATCACACAATGTCAACAAGTAAAGTAGCTTTAGAAGTTGCCTCCTCTGCAGTTCCACCATACAGATGCAAAACATAATTGATATCTCAGTGAATTTAAATCAGGTGTCTGTTGGCTTGCAAGGTATTTGTTGTCCTCTTAATAAGCAGGTATATTCACATGGGGGTAGCAAAACATATCACTTTACATACATGAATATTCACGTGGATGCACTTACCCTCTTATTTGATCTCTCTTGCTGCTTGCTCTCTTTTCTCACACACCTCCTCTTCCTCCGATGCTATTTCCATCTGCAGCAACATGAAGTCTCTTTTGATCAGCAGGGGGTAATCATCAATTACACATGGAAGTGCAAATGTGCTTACAAGTTAATGGACTGCACTTCCAGAGGATTTCGACGTGTTGTTTTCTGAAACGGTTAATAGTAATTACGGCTCCATTTTGTCACCGAATGTGAAAGATAATGGTGCCCAATGTTTGTCCCTGAGTCTTCGCAGCAATTACAGCGCAGTGTTAATCAATTTCTACCACAGAGGCAAACAATGGAGAACAAGCCTCTTACACAACCGAGGTCACGGCACAATTGAGCAAAGATAAAAGAAACTTCGCTTGCAGAGTTGTTTGGCACCGCAGCTTGGGAGACACAGAGGCCACGTTGCCTTTTGTGGAGAGGTGTGCATGAATTGCAGAATATATTTCACCGCCACAATGCGACCTTACACTCGATATTCGCCCCTCTCCTAAAAGAACCAAACATAAATAGCAGAACAAATGGTGAACACACTTCTCTGATGTGTCTTTGTGTAACTAGTGTGATAAATATCAAGATCAAATATGAGCAGAATACTTAAGGGTTGATTCGCTCAAGGCAGGGAAGGGTATCTTTTTAACATGATGTGTGTTTCCATGTAAACTACGTTTTGCCCTCTATGAACATGACCTCACTCAGGTATTCAAAGCCATGGGCTGACCCTGACGTGTCACCCACACCATACTGGAGGTCTCCATCACCTTAATGGGCTGTTAAACATCATTACAGCCTCACTGACTTTAGCTAAAACACAGCCAAGGTTGTCGATTCAAGGTGGTCGGTCGCGCATGTGCATCACGAGACCACAATAGCGACTGATTTAGAGAGGATGGAGAAAAAAAAATGGCAGTTAAACATTAATCGAGTGGTCCGATGAAGAACCCTGCGACTATGGGTCGCATATGGGTTGAATATAGGCAGCGATCAAAAGAGAGGACCTTAAGGAGGCTCGTTATGGGTATTGATTGAGATTGATTGGATCATCAGCGTTGTTATGGGACTCATTGGGTCGTACCTGTGGTCTGTTTCACCTTGTAAGACGCAGGGTTTCACATGTCGCTCATGCCCATGAACCACTCAGGATCGATAGCTGATAGGACGTTTTCATGTCACCATGCAAAGGCAGATCAGTTTTCTTCGCTCTCTTCTCTCTCTCCCCTTTTCTCCACCATTGTCTCTCTCTCTCTCTCTCTCTCTCTCTCTCTCTCTCTCTCTCTCTCTGTCGACATGCCTCATACATATCTCGTAAAGTCACCATGTTCAATGCACATCGTTTCAGATTTAGCGCCCCGCTTAGCATCCAGGTCAGCTGCCTGCTCCAGAGCCTGAAACAAGCAAAGGGAGATGAAGCTCAATCCACTGTCCTCCATCTCTCGGTCAGGGTCAGGGAGGCAGCTTGACCATAACATACAATACATGAAGAAGAGGGTCAACAGGAATTGTGAGCATTGGGGACGTTTGCAATCAAATCACAGGGGCCTATGGATCGGGCTGTCTGTCCAGCCGTCAAACATGATGTCTCAGGTGACGCCACTGACCTGATTTTGTTCCTGTTTTCCAGTTTTTTAAAAATTACACAGATTGACCTAATAAGGGTGCTATAATTAAAGGTCTCAATTTTAAACTCCTGTTTAATACCTCAAACAACAATTTTGACAAAACTAGGAGGGATGATGCATTTTGGTACTGTGTTTTGGAATTAGACTGATTGGCCTGAGGGGGCGCTATAATTAAAGATACAATTTTGATAAAAACATGGAGGGTGATGCATCTTGTTACTTTCTCTGGTGTTTAAAAGCAATAAAAGGTCAAAAGTTCAAACTTTGAAAGGTGCTAATTCCTACACCTTCAGTGTGATTGCCGCAAAACCTGCAATACACATCCGTGCAAGTTGAGTCAAAATTGGATCAGTGGTGTCTGAGAGACAGACACAGACAAAGACCATACCCTATACTGCGTAAACCCAGCTGCATCCAAACCGTGAATCCTCAAGTTGGAAATCTCACTTCTTCTCACTTCATAACTTTATTTATTTCTGTACTCCCTTATTCCCTTGTTTTCTGAAAAGTGTTCCAGAAAACAAGGGAATAAGGGAGTACGGAACATTGAAATTGTTAGTTTCTTGCATCTAGGTTGCAGCAATCTACCATATGTTAACGTCAGATACACCACTGTGCAGTTCAATGGCAGCAATTATTGGGGCTGTGACAACTCGATTGAATTATCTATAGCCACAGGTAGAGATTGACAGAACTCGAAGGACTTTTCTATCGAGTTGACGACACCCAAGGACACAAAATGTCGATTATCACAGGGTTTAGCAGGGGGTTTATAATCTGCCAGCCCAAGGGGAATGGCTCATTCATGGCTTTTGCTTTTAATGCAGTACACTCTTTACAGTTGCATTACAGTATTACAACACAGTAATTCATAGCGATAAGGACATAGTGCCTGAGGTTGGGCTGCCAAGGTAGGAACCATGTATGATTTACTGCTCGGGGTTTGGTCCCTAAGCCTGCATGCTTTGCACCTGCACCTTCTCTCTCACTTTGTGTTTGCAGGATGTACAGAGGATTGTTTTTGACATTCATTCACATGTATTAAATCTCTAAGCTTGTCAATCATATTCTTACTACCCACATGATCCCACAAGTTGACAGTGCAAGGCATGTTCGTTCACCTCATCCTTGACAACAATTTTACCTACAGGCGTTGACACCTTCTGTTACGCAGAAGAAAGTCTAAATAAATCCTGTATTGTATGCTAACTGTCAACATTGAAACCACTCAACGTTGTTGTTGCTGAGATTGCTAGCCAGTAGCGACCAACCACTGGAGCAGTTGAGGGATATACAGTACCTACAGCATCTCGACAGTAGTTGTTGAGGGAGAGGAGAGTGTTTCCCGTTCACTTTTCTTCTTTTTTTTAAATTTCAGTTTGTATTGTTTTCAGAAAACATGGTACATGACGATGTGTGATTCACTGAAACAGCAACAACATAAAACAAGCAAGAAATTGATCTGAGTATATGAACATGGACATGAAGGCAAACCTACATGACATGATCCTTTATGTGGGTCTGTCCTTCTGTCATGATAAAATATTGTCTTAACTTTAATGTATGTAATGTGTTGGGGCTCAACAACAGAAGATCCATCAATCACCGCTGCATGTTACGCCCTAGTTTGTCCCATTCTAGTCCCTGTGGCCGGGCACCACCAGTGGCAGGAAATCATCTCGTGCAGTGTATCATGGCTGAAGCAAGGATCGGCTTCACCGCCTCCACCTTCAGCCATCCAGAAAAAAACAATTACATGTTTGAAAGGTCTCCAAGCAAAAAAGGAGAGTGATACTGAACTGATGCAGCAGCAGAGATAGCATCTTTTTTAATGGACAGGTAAAAAGCTTGCATTTACTGTAAATCCGACATGACGTGATCCCGGCAAGAGCCACATAGTGTTATTGGTTTCTGAACGTGTTCAGCACCTCGCCATGTGGCGAGGTTGAGTTGCTACAGACTGAGTTTCTAAAGCTGCAGAAAACATGCGGTTCCATGTGGTGGAAGCGGCTTCTTTATTAACATTAGCATGGTTCATTTTATATGAACGCTATTTAATGCACTTTCTAATAAAAACATCTTCAACGCTGACCCGACCACTTGTTGTTTCCCTTTACCCGACCTAACGTCACGTTAAGCTTAACATCCGCCAACCTCAGCCAAGTAGGTGGGAGTGGGAGTCCTCTCACACACAGGCTTGGCGACACAGGAGAGCTTTGATTGGCTATTTGACCAGTGTATTAGTTCCATGTTGACATTTTACAGAATGTTGTCAATGATTTTCCATTTTGATGTGATTTTATTGGAATTTGAACCATATCAACAGGAGTCTCATTGGACGCAAACAACAACAACCCATCGGAAGGTAGGTGATAAACGCCTCGGCGTTATTGATGCTGTTTTTGGTCTAGCTGCTCCCACTTACTAACTTAAGCATTTATAATATGCTAGGAGACTAGCATAGTTTTCAGCCACCACAGCCACTGCCGCTGTAAAAAGTCTAAAAACTACCAAACACTACACAAGCTAAAAACTTCAATTTAATCTCCACCAGTGTACTTTTTGAAGTGTTTTGAAGTTATGGTCTAAGTAGATTGTTAGTGCTTTAGAAATGTGGAGCTTCAAAGTGACCTAGTTTTGCAGATAGGCCTTTTTGAGTTCTTCATAGACTTCTCGCTGCAGAATACTGAACATTTGACCAGTCAGATACAGTGAATAAATGGCTCTGCAGAGCAGCTGGTTCTCAAACAATGAGGATGCAACGGGATTGCAAGGTTTGAACAGTCCAATAAATTGGCCTGCACTTGTTGTGATAACCTCCTTCGAAGATACTGAGCAAACAAAAGTATTTCAGTCCAATTAACAGAAAATAGGTGTTGGCATTGTGTAAGGCCACGATGTTTAACTGTGTTCTGGAGAAAGCTTGTGTGCAGATAGCAGTTTGTTTGAAACTGGACTCAACTTTGCAGCAGCATCACGGAAATCATAGTGGGAGTGCAAACGCACACGGAGATTTAGTTAAGTGCACAAGATGATTCTGTATTTTATTACTGCTAAATACAACTACTCTGGGCAATAGGACTTTATTTTCTACTATGTTGGCTGCCAAGCCTCAGATCATAGTGGTGTTACAGCAGTGTTACAAATTGATCAAGGTCTCATTTAATGATGCTTTGTATTACCAAGGATTCGTGCCCTGCTTACCAGCGTGAGTTCCTTTTGTCACTGGGTGGGTATTTTGGCAGTCCATGGTCACAGCTATAATAGGACTTGTGTTCTCTTGATGAGAAAATGAGACGACCTTCTGTTGTGTCAGCTGTAGTTGTATCTATAAGAATACAGAACTGTCACTGTCGAATGTAGCTGATATTTATTTTTCTGTTCTTTATACAGGAGGCGATTTAAATGCTAGATATTTGTAATTATTGCAATTGCCAAGTGTCATCATACCTATTTGTAATTTTAACTGAGTTGACAACGGCCAGTTATCTTGGTCGATACTGAACTATGGCGCTAAGGAAGAAATAGGACAAACAAGAAAACCATCATCTACGTTTCTCAATGACCTTTGTAGCATAGCAGTCACAAGGAGGAAAACACGACATTAGCATAACAAAAAGTCCCCCTGGTGAGGTAATTGTGTTATTTCTTAATTTGCCTGTTGGTGTACCAATTGAATAGCTGCCTGTTGAGTGGCGAGGTGGGAGGTGAGGCAGAGGATAAACAAGCAGCAATGATTGTTGACTGAAAAAAAAAATCCACAGGAATGAAATTTGATTGAGAGAACGTGTAAACGACCAAATGGCTGGACAGCAGGAGTGGAGGTTGCCGAAGGTGGTCTCAATGCTAAGTGACAACAAAGTTGAGGCTGTCAAATTGTGCAATATGAACTCAACAATTAGGCACCCTAATTTTTCTATCCAACCAGCTTCTCAACATCAGGGTATTCTGAGGGACAAATTGATTGTGTTAAACCTTGAGACTCCAACAGCGTCTGAATCTGGTCAAGATTTTGATTTGAGTTTAAGCCCAATTACCCCACCCCCCACACATTTAGATAATCAGCGTGGAAATCTTGTGTAGGTTTTTTTTTTCCTCATAGGCTTTCTCATGTCACATTAATCTTGAAAAGTTGCCTGGCAACTGGACTGGAGGGCAAACCTAAGTGTTTAATTGGTTCAAAAAAGTCTTGTAGTGTGCATCCAGCTAAGATGAATCTGAGGCCAGACATCATTAAATCCTTTAAACTCACCATGAGCCTTTAAGCGCACTCGTCTGGAACTCTTACGTCCACTTGTCTGGCTGATAAGACCTTTATGAGACTATATTTCATGTTTTACCAGAGCAATGTTGAGTGTCAGGGTAATGCGGGGTGGCATTGATATAGGAGTCTGGTTTGCAGAGATTACAGCACAGTCGAGAACAGGAGTTGCTCATAGGAAAGTAGATTATTATTGTAAGGGCAACATTTGCTGTAAGATGTGAGGCAGTAGGTCCCGGCACGGCAAGACGGTAATGCATTTAACATAGAGATGGTAATCTAAGATGCCCTTAATGAATGTGAATGTTTGTAAGCACCCAAAGTATCTGCACCAATTTCATCTTCGATCTTACCAAGCAGACAGTGAAGTCAGACATTGGAGAAATAGTATTTAGGACATCAGGACAATTCAAGTTGTCGGTCACAAAAAAGTACAAATTGACTTGACTTGATACTGTGATTGTCTACTTTCTGATACTCGCTAAATTCCAATTTTGTATATGGTGGGGGGACATAGAATTTCTCTATCTATGAAAAGACACGTTGACATTACTTTTTTATTCCAAATAAATACGTTTTAGTACAGGGTAGGTACAAATGGTCCATACTGTCATGCCATTTACTGTTTCTACAGTTACCCACCAGCACCCAGCTCTCCTCTGTTCTCTCCTCCTTCTGAGGGAGGACGTGGGCCGGATTCTTGACCTCTCAATGCACACCCCTCCCACAGACACACACACACACACACACACACTCATGCGCAAATGTGTGTGTATCCTAAGCTTTAGTGCCAGGGGACTTGCAGAAGGCTTTAGTCCTCACTGGTTGCCCCATCTTGAAAGTCAGCCTCTTTGGCCCCTGTGGTACCAGTAAGGGGAGAGACTGGGTTGAGTCATGTGTCAGCAAGAAGGGTAAAGCAATCGTTATCTTGTCATGCAGAGGGGAAAATAATGGCTCTCAAATACTGCGGTCGGTGCATGCTAGCTTGCAGTGTTGTCGTCCATCATGTACAGTACGGTTGTTTCAAGTCAAGATGCATTTTGCTGCTTCATTCGATGTCTCAGTAAGAAGCAGCTAAGGTACATGTCTCTGTAATATATATCTGTAGGTATAGAAATGTTTCTGTACTCTTTAAACAAGCGTTATTCATCGATTTTCTACAAGGGGCACACTGCCTTTGCACTTAATCGAACTTCATCAGAAGCATACTATCAGCTGCACTTTGTTGAGAACTTTTTTTTCCCCCTAGTTTTCTAAACAAATTATCCTGCAGATTTTTTGCTCAAACCTCCGTTGTCTCACTCTCCCTCATTAATTTGGGCCTCACCACAGCTGAGAGCAATAATTGCTTTTTAACATTCTTGGTGCGGCATGTTATGGACTTCATTTTCTATAAGTAGATAAGACTAACCACTGCGATGGGATCTGCATTATTAATGTTACCGCTCAGCTGATGTTGTGTTTCGGGGTGTTGAGTCAGAGCTCCTCTGGAACCCAGTTTATTAACGTTTAAAAATAGGCCGGTTAATGACCAAATTTGCGTACATGTGCATTTGTGCATGAAACTTGAAACGAGCGAGAGGAAGAGGGATGGAGAAAGAGAGCATTTATGTATGTGTGTGTCCATGGGTATGCTTGTGTACATGTGTTTTCTAAATGTAAGTACCAGTCTGCACCTGCATTTTCTCCAACACTACGGTACCTGTTTGCAGGCTGCTCTCTCAGCTTGCGGAGCTGCTGCTTCACAACAATGAGAAGTGACAGAAGAGAGAATACCACTCTCAGCTGTGGCCAGGCTTGGCTGGCTATGTGAGGCCTTGGAGCTCCCCGGTGACAGAGTCCTTATTTCTGGGAAGATGGGCCCGTAAACGGACTCATATAAGCTCAATCCCCTCCATCTAATTGCACTCTGGGTTGCAGATTTAACCAAGGCTGCCAGTCTCTTCCTTGGAAGGGTATGTGGACAGAAACTAAAGTGGAGAAATGGAAGGGGTCTTTTTTCCCTGAACTGTGGTGTCTGATGTGTAGAGGGCTTTCAGGTGATGTAACCCACCCTCTTGTGGCCATATTGGTCCTCAGCTGTTGGACAACAGTGGCTGACAGCTGGTTGCATTTCTAAACACACAACTTGGCCGTCCCAACAGAACTGAGGTGTTGAGGTGTTGTTTTTCCCCACTGATACAGTATATCAATCAATTTTGTGTTTCGATAATGTCAGCTTGTTAGCTAGCAGCTAATCCTCGCCGTCTTGTCGTAAATACACCCAATTTGCACTAGCTAACATGTCTAGTAGAAGCAAACGTCAGCATTAATAGTGGTTAGTAGCAGCAGCCTGTTGGTTAGCTAGCTAATAAAAAACATCTGTTTGTTCAGGTGAACTGAGCTGACTTTTCTCAAGCTAGTGTGTTGGAGTAGAGACTAGGGCTAAAGACGAGACCGTTTACTGAGTTACAGTAACCTACATTTGGAGACAAATCTACCTCATCACACTATTCACTTTTACTGAGAACATTACTGACCTTCTGACAACGATCTTTTTCAGGTATCACTCACACTCACTCAGTCAATTTAAAGGCACAACTGAAGTCACTGATAGTATTAAACAGGTATAGCAGCACTGTATGGAATTCTCCTCGGACAAGGAGACGAAAAAAGAAGGATCAATTAGCTTCCCTAATTAGGCTAATTTGAGCCGACTTCGTTAGCTCGTCTACCTCTTTGGTTGATGAAAAATGAGCAGCAGCAAGCAGTTATTTATGTATACTAATTGCGGTTGTTGTATCAATGCAGCGTTGAGTCTCCCTCCCTGCCTGCCTGCACGAGCTGGATGCCTCCTGAGTCCTATACAGAAGGCAATAGACCATCCCGTCTATTTTGTGTGTGTATCTGTCTAATCACTGCTCTGTTCTTATCATACAGCAACGATACAGCAGTGCTCTAATTATCGTGCCATGTCTCTGTTGTTCATTAGGTAACCAGAGGAATCGCTTGGTGTTTTATCTTGACTAGAGTATTTCAGAAATGAGAAACATTACGAAGCTTAGAAATTGCAAGTTTTAGAGCTATATAATTACAGAACAGGTTCTCCAATGTGAGGCTGCAATACAATGTGCTGTAATTACAAAGACAAATGGATGTGGGTGCGGCCATGCACACATACTGTATATGGTGCACACTACATATACACAATATATACATATATGGACACAGGCACACTGATGTGGACACAACAAACAACAAATGCCGCCTGGTGAAGCAGCAGCAGCACATGAGCACGGCGTAAATTATCGGCCCAGATTGCTTTTCTGGAGTTAATCATCTCCTTTTATGTTATTCATTTGTCAGTGGTTATTGTTTGTCAAAGTAATGCAGTCGCCGCGCGATATGAAGTGGAATGTAAATTCTGTTTGGGCAACTCATCGTTATGCACAAAAAGAGGGTGGCAGCGCTGCAGGATTTACATTTACAATTACAGTCATGATACAATCATCTCTCATCATAATTCCTCTGCCCGGGATGTCAGCTCCGATAGAGAACGGGCTTTACACACTGCATACCAAACAGCTGCTCAGAAGGCCTGGCACCATGTGTCAGGCCCGGTGATTTACACCATGCTAAGGCCTCTCTCTCTCTCGCTCTCTGCCCCTCTAGTTCTTGCTGTCTGTGTCCTTCCCTCTGACCAGGCCACTTCTTATCTCTCGATAGTATGAACCATCATTTGATGTCCGGGTGGCTCAGTATGTTAAGGAGTCATAGTCCCATTTGAACTGATTTCATCGGTTTTGTTGTTAGGCTAGTGCATCGTATCTCATCCTGCCTGGCTTTTCAGTCTTTTGGGATGGCAGGGTGACTCTCCCATAACCAAAAGGGGTTTGATCCCTGCCGCAGTCGATGCGTCCATCAACCGTCATTTCTCCAGTTGAAGTGTCCTTGAAAGCAAAGCACTGAATAAGAGCAGTAGATCAATGACTGAATAACTATGACTTCACCAGATCTTAACTCTCTAATGTTTAATTTATCACTGCTGCTAGGGGAAGACCAAGTAACGTATGTGTTGGTGTACTTCTTTACCTCACTTGAAAGTTTCCCGTATTCCTTTACACGCTCAAAATATCTTCGCTGTCAGTTGTAAAATATGTTTTTTTCCGTCTCAAATCTTGACATTTTGAAGATAAGAATTATTTTTTTTTTATCCGATAGCAACCCTTTATCTGAGTTGGAAGTTGTGACCCCTCTGGTGTAGCGATTAAGTCCTCCTAAGTTCACAGAGACATTTTACAGACTGCCTCTCAGTCACTTCAGACGGCAACCAAAGTGCCTCGGGTTTAAAGGGCGATCTGGTATTATTGCAACAGATTGCTGTTCTTTAATTATACTGTTGCCCATATGCTATTACGAAAGGGATAATTTGCTACTCTTCACTGGTTGTGGTAAAGAGAAAGCCAAAGGACATTATTAAAAAAAAACAGCAAAGTCTTTCAGTTTTGAGCAGTGGCATGACTCACCATAAGACTCTTGGGTAAATAGCAGGCATGTTTGTGAGTGAATTTATGGAGGAAAGTACATGCCGAGTAATGAATTGCCTCGCTGCTTTCCAGGTGATGCATTTCTCTTTATAGACTCAATTATCTTTACCATAAAAGAGGCTCTGCAGGCTGGCATGGAGTAAAACTGTATAATTCCCTCTAGGGGTCTTATGAGAGGAGTGAGGTGAGCTTCACTGTGAACGTTGAGTGCCCCGGCGCATAAGGCACGGACACATAAACGTCTTTTCATTTCATTACCCACTCTCACCAGTTATCAGTTGGGTTTGCTGAGAAGTAACGCGCAGCAGTGTGCTTGTTAAGTCAGAGAGATTTGACACCGTTTCATCTTTGACATCTTCCTCTGGATTTCTCGCTGACTTTGCCCTCGCGAGCTGTTCTCAATTCTCGCCCAAGTTCGACCGGGGAATTGAATGGGTTTGAAGTTTGAAAAAAAAAAAAGTGTCATAGGAGGAACTGGGAGCGTACCGTACTTCAACAGATATAATGTAAAACATGAGACGGGTTGAGCCACTCCAGGCGCTGGTAGGAAAAGATAGAGGATGCTAAAACTCATTATTTTGATCCTCAGTGAGCGTGACACTGCTCATCATAGCTGTTATGTCATGTTGGAAGTTTGTGTTACACAGAAGTAAGTTGGCTAACTAACTCCAACCAGATACAGTGACTTTGGCTTTATACCTTGGAGATTCTCATGTGTCAGTCACGATCTCTGCGATAGTCGGCTCTCACATTTATCATCACCATATCCCATCGTCTCACTGTTACGGGGGGGAAGAGCTGACGAGGCCAAAAAAAAAAAGTGTTTTTGTTTCACCTCTGATAACACAAAATCTTAGTAATCAGTTTTCTATTCAAGATTTTTTACATATCCAATATAACAATGGTTTTATGCCCAAAAAGTGCATGTACAAGGGGATTGAGTGTCTGTTCTCACTTCCACGAGGATTTGAAGTGCGCTCGCAGCCACTTTTTCTTTGTCAGTATTCGAGTGTTGCCTTGCCCTGTTGATCTTATCTGGGAAGACGGAGCACAAATCCAGCGAAAAGCGGCTTTATTTTAATGTCACAGGTATTAGATTTGCTGAAGAGCGAATATTGAAATGGGCTTGATCTTGGCACGTTTAAGGGGCTTTCGCATCCGTTCTGCTTGTGGTGCAGATCTGTGTTGGGGAAATGAGTTTCCCCCCCCCCAGACCAGATGCTAGTCTAGCACTCTTCCTTTCGCTCTCTCTCAAAACCCGCTCTCTCTCTCTCTCCGATCGCACTTCCGCCAAATCCCGCGCTCTCACTGAGAGGACTTTTATGCTAATGTCAGCAGTGCAGGGGGGGGGGGAGAATGACAAGGGACTGGGTTTCATCCAGCAGACGTCTTGTACTCGTACCGTGTAGAACAGAGCTCCTTGTCTCGTTTGAGGTTTAAACTATTTCATGTCCAAAGCGCTCCTCTTAAAGGCTAATTATACATGAGCTGCCAGAGACGAACAATGTGAAGTACAAGGGTTGGAGAGACTGTAAGGAAGCCTTTCCCCTCCCTCCCTGTATCTCCGTGGACTTTACATAGCTGAACAATAATGAAAGCAATTAACAAAACCTATTAATCAAGTCAGGTTAGACGTTATTTAGACTGAAGCGTATAGATTTAGCTTTCCTTCACATAAATGGATTACATTGAGGTAGCTGGCATTTTGTATCTTCATGAGCATGCGGATATAGAAACAGTCACATTGACTTTCACATTCCAGGCTTATCTTTTCTCATATGTTTTGTCGCCCCTAATGGGACAGGTTGCGCAATCTCTGAGAGTTTGTGATCCGTTATTTTTCCGAGTTTGTGCTGCTGCTTGGAGGCCTTTTGCTTCTAGGATGTCAGACGCGGAGCGCAGCTTGAAGAAAACACAAAACTGTAATTAATTTGTCCAACCCACGTTCTGTCAAGAGCCGCACGGTTTGGACAGAGGTTTTAGCGGGTAAATTATATCAGCAATTTTGTGCAAATATCAAGGGGGTGTCATGAGGAGTTGTTCCTGTGTAAACAAGGCATTTATATCAGAGATCCCGTGTGTGATTCACCGGGCCCCTATTGTTAAGCCCAATTAATCCATTTACCTCGTGTTGATGCTCTGGGAGCGCTAACCTCCACCCGCGGTGGGGTTTCAAAAATTGCATCGGGCTCCCCGGGTTTTCCCTGTGTGCGGTGAGTTCGCTGAGGCACATTTACCCCGGCTTCGAGAGAGCTCGGCAGATCGCAAGGTCGAGTTCATTAAACGCCGGCAAACTCAAGGGACAGAGTGCGTAAAAAGTACACCCAGCACTAGAGTGAAAGCAGAGCCATCAGGTTACCCAATCTCTGCCCAGCAGCTGGCCACTCGCTCCCTGGCCAATTAGCCCGGAGAGTTGAGATGCTTTCTCTCCCCGTGATAAGGCTCTGCCCCTTTCTCATCGGTCCCCTTTAATCAGCTTCTTCCTGAGCATCGGTCCTCAGATTAAGGCTCTATCGGCCCCGCGCAGAGGACGGGCCCGTTCACTCACAGCGGCCCCACTTCTTAACAGGAGAGGCAGTGGCGTGTGAGTGGGGGAGGCATGGGTCGACAGAGATAAGATACACAGAGCATCGGTGGGAGGCAGGGAGGGAGGGAGGGTAGACCAAGAGTAAGGGAATCAAAGGTGGTCAGTGTGTTGTAGGTGTATGTGTGAAGTGCATGGGCACACATGCTGTATAATACCAATCTCTCCCTAGTCTCTAGTGTAATTCAAAAACATTACATTGTACTATATTCATTCGTCTGCCCGTGTAACACCACCAGAGAGGAAATTGTATTTCCTGAGGTCTGCAGCTGACCGTCCCGACCGACCCAGGCATGAAAATGCAATAGATAAAATACACCCCCCTCCCCCCACCCCTCACCCCTCTCGCTCCCAAAATCGTTAGACTGGACTCGTTCTAGTCTGGTAAAGGAGACTATCCAAACCCTGCCATATTCAAAGGAGATTTGTGAAGGTACGTCGCGTTTAATCCCACCATAGATTTTGCTGCCCCCAGAACAGCGGATATCCATCATATCAAGGATATCTATGTAATTCCTTGCCAAATGCAGGTCTATTTCCCTCGCTTCAGCTCCCCTCATTTGGCTCCTTACAAGAGCACTTCACAGACGGCGCGAGAGATGTTTCAGGTCCGATGGTACCCTTGATATTCCCTCTTGTTGTCACAAACAGTGGGATTATGGCCGATGGCCTCTTGAAAACACTTCTCTCCTCCCCTTGATAATGTTCCCAACATTGAGCCATTATGCCGACGTGCCGTTCGCCAGCGTGAGCAGCAAAGCCTCACACAGATTGAGTGAGCACTTAGGCTATTCTGGCTAGCATGAGGGTCTCTTTACTACCGACTCACGTCCTTGTGTTTCACAGGACGTCATGTCCACTAGCCCATTTGGCTGCTGTGGTAGCACACAGTATGAAGTCAATCGGTCTGTGGCAGGAAGGCGTAATGTATTTGATGAAGAACTGTTCGGGGAAGCTGTTATACTTTTGCCTTTGTTCAATGACTGAAATTTGGAGTTGGTGGGGTTTATAGGTGAAACTTGCTTTCCATTTCAAATTAGAGATTTGCATTTGTCCTTCCTTTTAGACGCTGTGGTTTTGTTCAGTTTAATGTGACTTTTCCAGAACGGACTTCAACGTCAATGTCACATTTTCATTATGCAGCAGCTAAGCACTGCCTGTTGGTTCAGTGGAACTGATTGTTTTTTGATGATCGTTGAGAAGGTGACTCACACATTTAGTTGATGCTTAATGTTGCTGGCAAGTAAGGTCATTGGAAATGTGTCTGTGTGTGAGTGAGAGAGAGAGAGCGTGTGTGTGTGTGTGTGTGTGTGTGTTGCTGGCACAGGCTGGCACCACCCCAGAGCACCCCAGGGTTTGAAAGACCGTGGACGCTTGCCTGTGGTTATGTGTAAAACATCTACTTTTACTTTTAACATTTTCCCCCGTTCGGTTAGGCCTGACTGTGTTTAGCTTTAGGCTGTTGGTCTTTGTGCTAGTTAGGAAAAGGCCTCATTTGGGGAAAACGGGCATAAGTGAAAATAATTTCCATAGACAATGGCACACGGTTTAAATGTGCCATTTAAACACCAGCGGGAGCCGACACAATGTTAAGAGTCTGTGCCTGTAGACAAAATACACTCTTGGCAGGCAGAACATCCGTCCTCACCACTGAAATGCCATTCAGTGGTGCAAACTTAAAATGTATGAGATGATCCACTTGAATTGCGATAGAGTTTGCCTTTTCCAACCTAGTTTGTGTAGCGACGCCCCTGGGACAGGACCCAGGCTCGTAGAAAAGAACAGCGGCTCAACTGAGTGGTTATCCATCACGCTTCACTCTATCTCCGCAGGGGAAACCGGTCAAAGACGCACGCACACACTCAGTTTGTTTGCTGCGATTGCCACCTCTGAGAATATCCCCGCCGGTGTTCCAGTGTGACTAAATTGGCTGCAGGAAACACTTTTTGTATTAGCAAGGAAAGCAGGTGCGCTGTTTTGCTCAAATCCCAGGATTTATTCCATGGTCATCAGGCCCTGAGGAATAGATTGTTATTTGGCCTCGTTTTGGTTTGAACAGAACAAAAAGGCTTTTTTCTTTTCTTTTAGAGAACTGGGGCTTTGCAGTGTCATCCCACTTCAGTCGTTTGTTTGCTTCCACTGAGGTTTCAATCTTGACATAAAAGAGCCATTTCAATGGAAGAGCTGATTTTTATTGAGCATGTCAACAGTTAGTTTGCCACGTGAGTCTTCACCGAGGCTGCGCACGCCGTCGCTTGCACACTCTCTGGGGTTGCCCTGAGCAGGCTGTTAACTGAATGAGGTGGTTATTAATGCAGCCATTGCTGTGCTTACTGCATCCATGCAGCTGTGACTGAAAGGCTTTTACGTGCACTGTGACAACATGAACTACAATGAATGAAGGGAAATTACCAATTATGGCCACAAAGTTCCAAAATAGCTTTTCCTGCCTGAACAAGGAGATATTCTCATACTAACTCTGACAAACACACAGAGACACGCAGAATGAGAGACACACATACATCAACATGCACAATGTGTTTCCTTTTCAACTCTTTGATTACTTTGTGGCTGCAGTGATTGTGGGGCCATCCTTGATTAGCTCAATTTATTCCCCAGCCATGCCAGAGGGCCATTTAGGGAAGTTTTTGCAGACTCTTTCCATTTATCAAGATGGGAGGCAGACATGATTTGAATCTTAATATGTCCTTGCGGCAGAACACAAACAAATGCACACACACACACTCGCTCGCACTGTGTGCGCACACATACACACACACTCCCTCTTTTTTAAGATGAGAGAAAGGTGATATTTGATCATAATATCGCCTTTGTTCCATGTGTTAGTTTGTTTGTTTACTGAGCCTCATTACCAATGAAGAATTGACTTCTGGCGAGTGATTCAAACAGGAAAAATGTAGCAGAGTTGAGTTTTTGACACCACATTTTTATGAGTGTAAACAAAATGACACAATAACCGTCTAACATGACAATCAACAGCATTTCTGTTATCAAAATGGCCATTTTGCATTGCATCTGAACAATCATGGACTGACTTGGAGTCTGCCTTGACTCCAGAAACCCTGGAGTCATTAATCAATCTGTATGTTGTCGCCGTGGCAACAACCTTTATGGCCTGGGATTGGCCAGGTAATGCAGGAAGCGTTTTGGGGAGGGGTTGGGGGTTGTTGCCTTGTACTGCCAGATCCGGGGGCGAGTTTATCCTCCCAAATCTTGTCCTTATCTCTGGGATCAGTCTCCAGACGTCATCCTACCCGGTTTAGGACAGCTGGACTGAGGGTACATAGCCATCGACTGGGCGGGGATTTAAGCGTTTAAAATCTCTGTGTGGCAGCAGATTATGTCCCGTTTTCCTGGCAGCCAAACTGAGGTTAATAGCCTCTTTCCAGCCATGGGGTGTAATGACGGCTATCCGCCATTGTCTCTAGCAGGCGTAATCTGTTTATATTGACTCTCTCGTTCCCTGGTTTGACAATGCACACACATCTGAAAGGATGAACAATGAGGGGAACAATGCAGTGGACATTAATTCTCTTTCTGAGAATGTCTTATTAGTCTCTCGAGGCTGTTTCCAGAAAATGGCTCCAAATTTGTCCTGCTCCAGTTATGGTCTGATGTTAAGGGAATTCTTCACCATGGCATGATGAGAGTGCTCATCAATTTTGTGTTTATGTTGAATCAGAGTCTCTCTAAAGGACGGCCTCCTGGGAAATTATTTCCCTCTCAACAAACATTCTATTTAACTTGCTTATACTTATCTATCCCAATTGTATTGACTCAAGCAATATGCAGCTACTGTTTTAGTCTCTGCGCATTTCTGCAACTCGCTGCACTTTTCACTCCGAAAATAGTGGAATCATGGGAATGTGGCAGAATTGAATCTCAGCTGGCTGATTGGATTGTCTTTTGCTCTATCTCCGGCTGCATTAAGCGGCAGAGAGTTTGGACGTATAAAAAGGTGATGGATGCCTCCTCCTTACGTCTGGTCTGCTCAGAGCTGACCTCAGCAGAAGGCAGGAAAGGCAACAAAAAAAAAAGAGAGATGGTGATTTACTGACCGGGCCGGTGAAAGCAGTGGAGGGGAGGAATGCCACTCAGCTCCCACAATTGACAGCCACAGACTTGAAGCAGTTCTCTCTGTGATTCTCTCTGTCTTTTCGCCTCTTTTTGCCCATCGCACTCCCTCTCTCGCTATCTCTCTCTCTCACTTTGCCTCCATCTGTTGAAAAATGAAAAAAAAAAAAATCTTCTGATGCTTTTCCAAGCAGCTTCGAGAAATTACTGAAGGGTAATCATCGCTCGCTGGGAATCACAAGATTTTAAGATTAGCTATCAAGTATATTTCATTCCTCCTCTTAGTCTGTGATTTACTCATTCCCTCCACGCTAATTAGTCTGCTTGGTCACAGCGTTATCTGCTCTCTTCTCCCCTCACCCCCATTATTCACTGCCGCCATTCTCATTCCAGTCCTCTACGGTTTTAACACTACAGGAACATTAAGTGCAGCGGTGTACTGGTAGCTGTCGACCTCTCTATGCCGTAGTACTAAATAGGTGCATATACTGTGACCCTGCCATCCATCTGTCACTAATAATTAGGCTGATAGATGGGGATTCTCTGTGAACAAAGGTACGAGAGGTACCGGTACACTGAATCTTGCTCCCAGTAAGCCGTCCTTGTGCGGCGCTTTCAACCCAATGTGGGTCTTCACCGGGCAAATCAAATTTTCTATATTGTTCAGTGCTGACTTTAGTTTTTACCCTGCGCCGAAAAAAAAATTGAATTCAGTATGTGCATACACAATATTCTGGTGTCTATACAGTTGTGCTGATGATGGCTACACTGGTGGAGAGAGTAGAAATTGTTCAGCCAAGTCTACTAGTGTGAATTTTGGCTGTAGGGTGGCAGAGATGCCAGAGTACCCAGGTTCAAGCCCTTGTGTTGGCAAGCACCCACCCTGCTGAAGTGTCCTTGAGCAAGACAATGAATCCCTACCTGAAGTGTTGCTCTACAGCTGACACCTGACATCCCTGGAGCAAGCGAAATCAGTGAAGTATCATGTTATCAATGCCCGTGAATCCCCATCGCGACGCCGGAATTCAGTGCTACTTCCTGCATTTTTCTTACCTTACCGTGGTGTCAGTCAGGTCAACTTGTACATATTTTTCTGTCTCCACTGTGAACACGCTCGTACCCTGATGCCCCCTGGTGCAGTTAAGAGACGTATTATTATTAGCCGTGCATTCCTATCCCCACACAGCGTGAACCTGGGCCGACTGATTAAATGCAGACCGTTGATTTTGCTCTCATGGTGAATGAACCAAGGAGACGCAAACTCACCCTGACCCACCCCCCTTCTGTGATGATGTCACCATGAAAGACAAGCTCACAGTCACTGCTGCAAACCTGCAACACCTGCAGGGCTCTCCACAGGGGGTTCCTCCACACACACACACACACACACCACATGCACAGACAGAGGCAGACATGCACACACAGTCGCATGCAGATTCACACAGGAAGCTGGCTCAGAAGCTACTCAGAAAAAGCTGCCATGCCACTGTGACCAAGTTTCCATTCAAAACTTTAATTTCACTGTTTTAAACTTCTCTCGAGCAGTTCTTGAATGTGTGTGTAGTTGACTGAGGCTGAAAAAGGATGTTCACAACCACAATGAAGCTGTTTGGTCTCCAGAGATTACACACCTTACACAATGCATCATGGGAAAACATTAGCATCAGGAGCAGGTGGACTGTGGAGATATACAATGCATAAACCCATTCCTTGGTCGGCTGCTGGCACTTCTGACCCATTTTTACAGCCTCCTGCCTGTTTTATCAGCTCATATAAGTGTAGTGTGTGTGTCTATATGTATGTGCATGCGTCTTGGGATGTGTACCTGTGTCTGTGTCCTCATGCAAACCTGTATGTGTATGTACATACACTAAAGAGAGCAAAGGCTTTTCAATTGCTCCGTGGCCCAGCAGGCTGCCCCGGCGCAGCTGGGGAGGAGGCCGGAGACATTACTCAGCTATTAAACTGTTATTTGCAGGTGTCACCCTCAGCAGGGGCTGTGTTGATAGAGGCAGAGACGCCCTCAAGGTCCACAGCCGCTACACAGACACTATATCCTCCAGCCCGGGGAGTTTGAGGCACGGGCCGTGGCCGTCAGGCTCGACGGGGCATAACAGGGGCTGGTAGGGGAGCAGACGGGAGGCCAGGAGGAGGCCAGAGGAGGCCAGGAGGGGGTCAGGAGGGGGCCAGCGGGGAGGCCACCTGCCATCAGACGGTCACTCCATTTCCCCTGTGATGAATTAGCCTGTTTTTTTTTCTGTCGGTGGCTTCAGGGTTTGGCTGTAATGGCTGATGGGAGTGTGAATTGTCTTTCCTACATGAATGCCCCCTCCAACACCACCCCCACGACACACACTCGCAACACACGGCCCACACACACAGTTATATGCCTGCGTGCATACATGTTTATATTACAAAGGATAGACGCACAAGAACCCATGCGCACACACACACACTTACTTAAATTTAAAAGTGTGAATGTTAAAAATGACTCATCTTACATCCGCCTCCAAAAATGTCCTCAAAGTGTTTTGTCGTTAATAATTGTCAGTCCCTTTTCTGCTATTTATAAAGTGTTATTTGTGTACTTTTATAATGAGTTGGACATTAATTGTTTCTGGTTTTTACGCCAATAACATATGTGGGTGAGAGGCTACCTAGCTGATGAGTGACTCATTTGTTTTTGCAGTCCATTATGCTCCAGCTGTGCTAGCTGATGTTTTAGGAAGCAGGTTCATTCATTACCTGCTTCATTAGTTCTGTCCCTCAAGGCACGGCACCTTCCAGGGGGTTTTTTTTCTTGTTTTTTTTGTTTTTGCACTGACACCACATTTTCCGAGACTTTGACCAAAGTATGCCAGACAGGCAGTTTTCTGTGCAACTTCCCCCAAGGGCATAGATACCATCTAGAGAGGAGAGTGAATGACTGGGTCTGGTTGGCTGACAATGAGACAAAGTCAAATCCATTTCCATTGTATACAGTTGTGAGAAACAATTGTGAACCACTTTGAATTACCTGCATTCCTGTATAAATAGCTCCTTAAATATGGCCTGCTCTTCATCTAAGTCACACAAATACATAAACATTATGTGATTGTTCAAATGTTAACAGCTTGGATTGGAAAGTGTGTGAACCATGAGATTTAGTAACTGGTGGAACCTCCTTTAGCAGCAACAACCTCAACCCAACGTTTCCGGTCAGGAGGTATTTTGGACCGCTCCTCCTTACAGAGCTGTTTCAGTTCATTGATATTTTTGGATGTGTTGCAGGAACGCCTTGCTTCAGGTCAGTAGGGTTAATGTCAGGACTTATTCTGTTGTAGATTTGCTTTTGTGTTCGGGGTCATGGTTATGCTGCATGACCCAAGTTAAGCTTCAGATCACGGACCGTTACCCCGATATTCTCCTGGAGAATATCCTGATACAATTTGGGCTTCATTGTTCCCTCAATGATTGAAGCCGTCCAGACCCTGAGGCAGCAAAGCAGCCCCAAAGCATTAAGCTCCCTCCACCATGCTTCACGGTTGGGATGAGGGTTTTTCCTCTTGGTATGCAGTGTTTTTCCTCCTCCAAACTTAGCCTTGTGCCCTTTTGCCAAAACATGACTGGTGGAGACCCAAGAATTGGAAATGCTTTTGTAGCCTTTTCCAGCCTTGTGAGCCTCAACGACTCTTCCCTGGAGGTGTCAGAAATTTCTTTTGACCGGGGCAGATTCCACTTCAACAGATCTCTTGTTTTGGAGAGCAGACTTTGTTGGTAACCAGACTTTGTGGAGTTTTTTTTATGACAGGACTCCTCTAACCCACACCTGAATGTCATCTCATTGACACTACCCCCTTTCCTAGAAGTCTTTATCCTAGAGGTTCACGTACTTTTTCCAAGGCTTTTTCCAAGGCTTTTAATAATAATAATAATAATAATAATACATTGGACTTATATAGCGCTTTTCTAAGTACCCAAAGACGCTTTACATGGAGGTGAGAACAAACAAAACAAAAAAAACACAAAAAAGAGCAAACAAAACAAAACAAACAGAACATTTTAGTAAAAAAAGAAAACTAGAGAAGCTGTACGGAACAAGTCATGGAATGGAGGGAAGGGAGAGAAAGGGAACAGGGGTTAGCAGGTGAAAGCGAGTTTGAAGAGGTGGGTTTTGAGGGCTTGTTTGAACGATGGTAGGGTGGGAGCCTGGCGGATGTGGATGGGGAGGGCGTTCCAGAGGGAGGGTGCAGCGACTGAAAAGGCCCTGTCACCCCAGGTCCGGAGCTTGGTCCTGATGGTCTTGAGAGTGTTCGCATCGGCGGACCTGAGGCAACGGGTTGGGGCGTGGCGGGGGAGGAGGTCTGAGAGGTAGGGAGGGGCCAGGTTATTTAGGGCTTCGTAGGTGGTGAGTAATATTTTGAAGTCAATCCTGTATTTGACCTGGGAGCCAGTGGAGGTTGTGGAGGACCGGGGTGATGTGGTCACAGCGACGGGTGGAGGTGAGCAGTCGAGCGGCAGAGTTCTGGACGTATTGGAGTTTATTGAGGATTTTGTTGGGTGAGCCGTAGAAGATGCTGTTGCAGTAGTCCAGTCTGGAGGTTATGAGGGCATGGATAAGAATTTCGGTGGCGGCAAAGGACAGGGAGGGCCGGAGGCGTGCAATGTTCCTGAGGTGAAAGATGATGGTGATGTGGTTGGCGTGGGGTAGGAAAGAGAGGGTGGGGTCGAGGATGATTCCGAGGTTACGGACCTGGGTGGAGGGGGGTGACGTTGGAGCCATCGATGGTGAGAGAGAATGTTTGAACAATATGTTCAATGCAAACATGTTAAAGTACATTTTATATCTATTATAACTTAGATGAAGATCAGACCGTTTTAGGGGCCATTCATGCAGGAATGCAGGCAATTCAAAAGGGTTCACAAACCTTTTCTCGCAACAGTAAATAGTAGATGATAAAATGCTGTAGTCTGGTTGGACATTTTGGTCCCAGTTCTCACTAAACAACATTTCATACAGTGGTAGTCATTGCATTATCCTGCATCTATCCTGCATTAGCACCTTAGTCAATGCTTTTTTAAATGTTATACTGTACATCAGAGCCAAATTAGTATATTGTTAAACTAATGTCTCAACCAACTAGATACCATTCCTTTCCTGGTATTTTGACTGAAAACATGAATTTTCTCAACAATTCCTCTTCGGGATAGAGCAGAAGTGAGCAAAGCATTCGGTAAAAACTGTCTGCATCTGTATCCATGGATATTTCAGCCTTTGTGTACACAACAGGGCACAATAATTCTATACACAATAATTCTTTATTTATTCTTTATTCTTTATCTATTATGAATATTTAAAAGTGCCTCTAATGGGCATTTCAAATTAAAACATTTTCTTACTGCTCGTCGTCTGTCTTTCAATCTGCACGTATTCATACCGACTGTAACTCAGGATCAAAATCCAAAGCCACTCTTGATTGAAACGCAGCGACGGTATAAGCTGCGACTCGTCTTCCTCCCACCTTATTTGCTATTACTCTTGGCACAGCTCCTCCACATTATTCCTGCACCTAGTTTCCCGTGTTTAGTCTCTTGGCTTCCTTGCAGTCTCTTGAAGAGGGACTTTCCTTGGCAACAAGAGGCAAAAGCAGGGGGTTTAATATACAGTACATTACAGAGTATTGTTATTGTTTATCTGCCAGTCTATTGAGACACAAGGAGGTATGGAAAAGCCGCTTATCTGCAGTGTAGGCAACAGAGGGCAGAATGGCGATTCTACACATGTATAGAGTGTGCACAAACGCATGCAGCTGCACACGTACCGTTCAATACACTTGCATTCACACTTTGCACTGAATGCAGCAAGGTATGCAGTTTCAAGGCATTCAAGGACTCAGCACCATACAATAGTGAGGAATGAAGCTCCATGCTTCTTTATCTGAAACTATCGACTTACCCACCAAGCAGCAGTGTAGGAAAGATGCCAGGTACCGAAAGGGCGGTGCAGTAGCTTTCACACCTAGTGAGCGCCACCAGTTTGCAATTTGTTTGGGCCTCTATTCTGACCATGATGCTTTGTGATTATCTGTGACAGTTGTCGTTTTTCCCCTTTTGGAACGTCTTGTCCAGAGTCATATCACCATGTTACACAGAGCCATAAGGTGGCTGGATCCCAAACCTCCAAAAATCACCCCCCCTTTCCTCCGTGACCCGGAAACTGATGTTTGTGCCACCATGTTTCTTGCTGTCCCAATAGTGGAGGAGACAAGAGAAGCTGTATATCCTACCCAGGAACCTCAGACCCAATATGACATCATTGACAAAACCTGAAGAAAACATGGCAGGGGAATTACCAGCTTAGAGTATTGTCGGCTTAGGCTACGTCCGTTACGAGGCCACTTCATCAATAGTTGACGTCCATATTTAATGATGGCATAGCAAAGAAACTGCCCCAAATGGCCTCCACTCTCTCCTCCTCTCCTCCACTCCACTCCTCTCCTCGTTTCCTCCAAGTTACTTCCTGGTAGGAGAGGAGTGGTAGTGTTGGTCAGCCTCCTAGGACTGTCACCTACATATTACACCTACATATTAAATAGCCAGTGAGTGAGTGAGTGAGTACATCATGTGAGTATATGGGTAGGCACTAGTATGGCCTAATGAGTAGGAAGACCAAGGGGGTGAGTATCACATATACACACTGATATACATTCTTCTATTCCTGTGCATCTCCTTGAATCGCCATCCAGCACGTGTTGGGGAAAACATCAAGACGTACTCTGTCACATAAAATCAGCCAGCAGCAAATTGCACATCTAGGCTAATAAAAGCGACAGGGAAATTGCTGCCAGCAGATTTCCTCCAAATCTCTACAGTAATTCCCCATGAGCCCTGGCATTACTGCCTCAGTACCCAGCCTCAGATTAACCCTGAGCCCCGCCGGCCTTAGAGCAGTGCAGCTGAGGAGGGTTTCACGTTACTATTTTAGCCTCTTGATTTGCTTTGCTTGTATAGTGTCCTTTGATATCTCCAAAGGTGTTTCCTTTTCCAAATCCTATTTATTAGTAGTGGTACTGTAGTGGAACTAGTGGAAATTGTTATACTGTAATATTCTATAGATATTGTAAGGCTACACTCCAGTACCAGTATCTCATACTGTAATATTTAATGGGAACTTTTGTATTTCATCATATTCAGACACCTTTGAAAAACTTGAGCAATGCAAATTAAGCAAAGCAAATGTAATTAGTCATTCCTGTCCTGTTCTGTCAAGCAATTAAAGGTCCTGCATTATTCATGATAATACAGGACCTTTCATGGGTTGCTTTTTTTCAAATGTACCATGGCTCAGGATAAGAATAATGTTCTTTGTGATGTTTTGCAAATAAATGCAATTTAGTTGAAAGGATATTTATAGAATGAATTTGAAGCCCAAGTCTTCACAGTCGCAACACCAGCTCCTCTAATTCAGATGAGGTAAACCTGCTGAGTGGAGGCTTTCCCGTTGAAATACTGCAAACTGGTCTGATTGGATACTGGATTCAGGACTTCTTTAGTGAGGGGAGCCAATCAGGTTCAAGTCCAGTTGTCATGTGGGAGTTGGAGTGAAACTGCCTAGAAAAAAGGATGGATTTTTGAAAAGTACAGGAACTTTAACTACTCAAACAAAATGTTACATTAAACATTTTGATCATATATGTAAGTAAATAGAGGAAAATGTAATATGGTCTCTTTAAGTCCTCTAGATACTTTTTGGGAAAGAAGTTAATCAAGATCTCTATATATCTACATCAAAAAAATACTCACAGTACAGCAACTAGAGGCAGCAAGTAAGTTACTTTCCACCTCTGCTTTGACTCCATCTCATCTGTCTCCACTCCAGTCCTCTGGCCACCGGGTCAGCCGGCCCTGCTGTGCGCCACCTCTGAAAACGTTTGACCTCGACCTGGTGTCCTGCCCCGCTTTGAGCCAATCGGCATTCGGAACAACCTCCCGTCTGTCACTTCCCAGTCGAAAACAACCCTCCAGAATCCCACGGTGCTGTGAAGGAAGAGACCCAGCAGGGCTCCATCCTGCACATCAGTACTATCACACTGGCTGATAGTAGACATACTGTAGTAGAGTGGTTTAGGAAGTCTAGTCTCTGTCCTCTCTCTCGCTTCCTCTATCCCTCCCTACCCCTAACAAAATCTCTCTCTCTTTCTCCTTTCTCACTCTCAGAGATTTAATTTAAACCATCCTCAAGTTCATTTGGTTAAGTGTTGCCTAGTGTCACCGGCATTTTTGTGACGACGGCATCAGTGAAATATAGTTTTTCTTTTGTTTTTTAATCTCCCGTGGGTCAGTCTGAGGAAGTTACAGTGCGACCCGCTCCGATACATCAAGGCCCGTCCGACAGTCATCCCGTGGCCGAGTCAAGGCGCTCCCGTTATTAGGAATTCAACTCATGCATCACCCACTAGAATAGCAGGGTCATTTACCTGCAGACGGAGAGAGGAAGGCAGGGAGGGAGCAAGAGGGGGAGATCGCAAGGAGGTTTGACTGAAAGACGGGCAGACAGAAAGAGAGCGAGTTGATAGTTTAATTTGATCAGAGCTCATCAGTATTCTCCTCATGCTAGCTCCCCCCCTCACGATGCGACACACACGCAAATAAATAATCACACGTAACGACTTGTGCAAGGGGTGGCAGTCTGGATAGACAAATACTCTAAGCAAAACAGACTAGTGTAGTCCTGTAAACGCTCCGGCGCTCACATTGTCGCACAGGTTCAGCTTTCTTGTTCTATTCCTGCTCACCACACACACACACACACCTTTGTTGTTTGTGAGGACATTGACTTAGAGTATTCCCGAATGTATTCCCCCGACTTCAAGTTTCATTACTACATGCCGGACATTAACCTTAACCTCGCTCTTCTTTTAGCCCAAACATATATATAGCCCTGTACACACACACACACGTGCAAAAGCACATATAAGCACACAGTCAAAATCAATGTTCATTCATTTTATTCATGCCTCAAGGCCTCATCTGAAACAATTACGTGGGTTTGAACAGAGCATGTGATATATTAATACACTATTTCTGATTTTATTGGAAATCATGCTGATATTTGAGATAGTCTGGGGATTATCACTCAACACTGATCACTTGGTGGATTTGGTAGTGCTGCTTAAGTCTGTACAGAAATGCTACTCGTGTAACAGTGGATGTTACGAATAAGACCAAAAGCTCATAATGTGCCTGCTGGTTTACAGATTATAACAGATGTGTGTCAATCAATTTTAGTCATGGATTGCTGTGGCTGCAAACCGTGATAAAGGATGAATGTGGATCACTACAAATGTACAGTTCCTCTTCCACAACAGTCACTTTGGTTAAAAACATATTTGGACTGTTATGGGCAATGCAGGGGTGGTTATCCAGTCACATAGAAGTAGAGCTGAATCTTTATCATTCGTTACTTATTCTACTTCTAATATTATATGATGCCATCAGGAGATTGTCACCAGACGCCTGTGACTGTGACAGTACTTCAGCGTGTCAGTCCACGTACGGTGAGAAATAGCGTTGTTCCTCATTCATCATACATGCATGGATTTGCATTTCTGTGGTTTACAGGGTGGCACATGAAATATGGATTTGTTCTTGTTCTCAAGTCTCCCGGTGTTGCATTCTGGGAACGGTGCGTGATTGACAGATCAGCACTTTCTAGTCTTAAATTTATGCACACACCATGATATCCCCCTTAAAATGTTTTCTGGCGTAAGGTCATAATTTAACTTGCCTCCAGTTACTTCCTCTTTTCCCTCCCCCCCTCTTCTTGATAGCATTGGTCGTAATTTATTGTATTGTTTTTAATCAAATGGATTGCAAGGGGGGGTTTAAGTGCCCGGCTGTTTTAAGACGGGCTATTTCTTTAGAAGCACAAGGTTATCTGAATTCTGAAACTCCGCTGAGCAAACCAGCGCACACATACTGTAAACCGGCCCTATAAAGCAGAATAGGTCCTAAACTGTGTTGTGTGTGAGGAAGACTGGGCAGTAAGACAAATGTCACCTTTAGAACAGAAGAGTCAGGATAGTAAAGCGAGGGCTAGATGCCGATGCAGACAAACATCACAGATATCAGGACAGCATGCATCCACAGCTTCAGCAGTCTGGCTCATGCACCACCGCTGCCGATAATAAGTTGATTGGGTGGTTCGACCCACCCCAAACTGCAGCCAGTAAAGCCTGCTGTGACGGTACACAACCACTACTGCACTTGACTATCCTTTTATATTAAAAGCACTTATAGGCATACAATGGTTTAAAGCCTAACGTTACACTGACCAGTGTTTCCCCTAGGATGGAGTTGTAGCAGCGGAGGTGAAGCACGCGCGCAAAGCACAAACATTTTTTTTTGTGCGTTCACAAAGGGCTCTCGAGGCCTAAGTACATACAGTACATATTTGTGCACAGTAATGAGCAGGGGAAATGAGCAGGGGCCCATAGTGGCCCGGAGGGTTCAAAATATGCCGCCGGTCCACCGGGCAGCTCGTTTGAAAAGCAGATTGGCCAGGATGTAAAAACTGGATTGGTACACTTTTTCAGTAACGTCATTGCGACAACACATTTTTCAGGACATTTTCATCTCGTCATATTTATTTTCGTCATTTATTTGTATTAATTAGTCATAATCATCGTCCCATGAAGGCATTTTCGTCACGGTCATCAAAAATCAGGTCGTTGACGAACATTTTAGTCATAGTTTTCGACAAAATTAACACTGGACCCATCACCCACTGGGTGTAATCTGTAACCCATATCACCCACTGGGTGACCGTTTACATCCACTGGGTGTTAGCTAGCGGCTAGCTAGCGGTCATTCATTCTTCTTATTAATTCTTAACTGTCCTTTTTTCCAGAATTAACTTTCCAGAATTAACATCACCACACTGTTGTATATAATCAAACAGTGTTAATTTACTTAAATGTAATGACATTTTCAATGATAAAATAACTTACATTTGTGACGTTTCTGGTAGATCCTTTCTGGGAATCCAAAGAATATGTAATATCTCTGAGGGAATCTATCAAAGTTGTCTTTGAGATTGACACCTTTCGCGCGTCACGGTGGCCCTTGAGACACAACATATAGAATACTCGTCTCGCGCATAGTAACGCCCGCCTCCAGGAGAAGAGAAACAATCGGTGCATGTGGAATAATAGCCTACTTTTAGAAACGAAACGTATCAAGATGGATCTTCCAAATGTTTCACAGATATGCGTTTCCTTGCGTATTCCTAACAAATGATTGCGTTTGCTGTAACGTTACTGTGCGATATTCACGTGAAGTCGCAGAACCGCTTTCCCTTCGGCGAATGATAATCCTGAATCCTGAATCCGTGATCAACATTGCTTGCTTGTTGACATCTACCCGGTGCTTGTTGTTATAATCGTTGTGCTGACATTATCATATAGCTACACTTAGGTAAGCGCAAAGTTTCTCGTTTATATGCTTTACTCACAAGTGTGTGAATTGACCTGGATATGAAGCGACCGTAGCGCAAAATAATATAGTTCCTAAAGAGAGAGGAACTACAGAAAGACAGAGCATTTGACGGCCATATATGACGTTGCTGAAAGTTTGCTTTGCTTAGAAAGTTTGGACACAATCGCATTTCAAATGAGTTTATGACAGCAACTTTTCCATGAAAGCGCGTCACGTTTAAAAGGCCGTTTTGAAGGGGAGAGAGTGGATTGTTATGTTTTGTTTTTGTTTACAAAAAAATAAATAAATAAATAAAAATTCAGCAGCGGCGGTCAGCGTAACGCCGCTGCTAGGTGCATATAAGGGAAACGTTGCTGACCTTTTGGGAAATTGGCTTGTTGGTCAATTTACCTTTTCCATGTTACGGTAGGAGTACCACCAAAATCATCTCTTGTGTGTCTGGTAGATATCTCTGTGTTAACTTACATGTTAAGTGCCCATTATCTAACATAGGCAGATAGACCTTTTAGTAATCCAGAGTTGTTTCTCTTCTGCCAATCCTCTCATCACATAAAGTAAGTTGACCAACATGTCAAGTTTCCTAAAAAGTCAGTGTAGTTCTTATTCATCGTGCATCCCTTGCTGACTTTCACTTCACGCTTTTGCAAAGCCAACTCGCCTCGCGCTACATTAGTTTGCTGTGTTCCTGTGTTCCTATGTGCGATGACCGGCTCACACACTGCTAGCTAGATTAGCAACATGTTGTCAAACTGCGGATTGATTTTGTGTATTCAGGATCTACTTCCTCGCCTTGGACCCTGTGTCACGGGACACAACAGGAGAGATGAAAACTGAAACGATCAGCATATTCACTATCCCAGAATATTTACCGCCTGTTCACAAAGTCAAACAGAGTCATTTAGCAAACTCAATAAAAAGCTCAACAGGGGGAGAACACTTGTACAGACTACAAAAGCCCTGAAGAGACAATCTGAAGTGGTTAATATGGAAAATATACATACTGCATGAATGAGTCATGGGTGGGAGCTGGCAAATCAATTTGATTTTCCACAGTCCAAGCTGAGCTGTATGTCTCAGGGTGAGCTTTGAATTTAGAGGGTTAGTTGTGGATGACGAGTAATAATGTGATTTCCCTATAATCCAGTTC
Source organism: Hoplostethus atlanticus (assembly GCA_034670405.1). Classification (NCBI taxonomy): domain Eukaryota; kingdom Metazoa; phylum Chordata; class Actinopteri; order Trachichthyiformes; family Trachichthyidae; genus Hoplostethus; species Hoplostethus atlanticus. The sequence continues at coordinate 3,144,076 of JAXDDX010000019.1, forward strand.
ATTGGAGAGTATGCCTCAAAGGTTATTTGCTGTAGGTAGACATTCAAAAGACCACTCCGATATTATTCTGAGATGGTGATCTGACATTCAACAACCACGGCCTGCTGACCTTCCCGACCTCACAACATTAAAATCCTTTATTTTGCAAACACGCCGTTCATACAGTCACGTCGGCACCCCAAGGACTGTTCTCTTTGCCTCTTCTGCAGTGATCTATAGCAGATATTTCATACCGCGCTGGCATTTTGTCGTCCCCAGACACTAATGTCAGTCTTCTTATGGTAATTCAACCAGAAGGGCTTTTAAACATGTCTTGGAGCATTACAGTTTGACTCAAATGGCCCAAATTCTCCCCCGTGACCTTTTTGACATGTGAACGTTAATTTATTTCCATATGTTCTCACACAGGACATGAGCATTGAGATTTCATATGTGCCATGATACCACAAATACACGCGTACATTCGCTCTCACACGTGCAAACACACCGATCTCACACAGCGTTTTTTTCCGTGAACATGATGGACAGGGAGAAACCACCAGGAAACTGTGTAGATGATGCCAGGTCTCACCAGAGCTTTAACCTTTTCCCTCAGCGTCCGTCCTGCAGAGTCTCTCCTCCCTCCTGGCCCCTCCATCATACACACCTATTGTTTGTCACTGACCTGAATCTGTACTCATTATGGAAACCTGTTTACACACAAAGCCCTCCCAAGACATGCTGCAAGGCATGGGGCGGGGGGGGGGGAGAGAAAGAGAGAGAGAGAGAGAGAGAGAGAGAGAGAGAGAGAGAGAGAGATAGCAAGGCGTCTAATAGCAAGGGAATTGAAGATGACATATTGTCAAAATACATTATGAAGGTAGTCCTCTGGTTTGGCAGCCCAAAATGTTTTGTATTTTTGGTATTTTGAGGATTATAAACATGTAACTCTGTGTAGCATTTACAGTGTATGCTGACATGATGTCTGATAACTGCATCGTGGAAACCTCAGGATTCCCTACTTGCAATTCTGACAGAACCATTGCATATTTCCAAGTAGGAAGTCTGAATTTCTGACCTTCCGATGTTCCGACATCTCATTCCACACAGGTACTTTTGAGAAAACATGTCGTCAGCACGCACGGTTCATGTATTCCCACCGCTGCAGTGCCACAGTCAAGCCATGTCAACCGGCTCTCCACTATTCCCAAGCATCCCCCACCTCCCTCCCGTGAGGAATGGGAGACATTGATTTCCAAGCCCCCCGACCCCCACCCTCATCCTGCAGTTGGATTTGAGGGGATGAGGTACAATAGCTTTTCTTCCATCTTCTCAAACCTGTTCCACTCATTCACTTCACACCGGCGCGTCAGTCAGGTCGGCACCCGGACTTCCTTGTTCATTCGTCTCACGTGCACTGCTGATCTTCAACACAATGCCCCCCGAAACCCTGGGAAAAGCACCTAGGGTGCCAGCCACTCTGCTGTGTCCTGTTTTCATTACATGGACTCCCCAGGAGAGGGTAGGGATGTAGTAGCGCTCCCTTCCTCTCCACTCACTGCTCTCCCTCTCTGTCTCTCCCTTTCTCTCTCTCTCTCTCTCTCTCACCCACTGAGCACAATAAGCTGTCTTGATCTTAGCTGGTGAGCTTGCTCCACTCGACCGTTTACGGACTAGTTTCTTTTCACAGACGGCTTACAAGAAGCAGGCCACTCTGCTCCAATAAGGTACATCCAATAAATGCTTTGGTGAACCCCTTAACGTGTAAGGGATAATAGCTGATGAGGTGTATGTCAAAGATTTTGAATGGATGTCACCAAAAACCATCCAATGTGATGAATGTAGGCTGCCTCAGCAGAATCTCAGTTAAATCCATCTTAAATTCCAGCTTCTAAGAGGGGATTTTCAGGTTTGGAGTCGTTTCTTTGGTTGACGTTTAGGCACGTTAGGCTTTCAGGGCAAAAGACTTTGGAAGACATTATATCAGATAGTATTTCAGCTGAGTTGAATTAGTTACTTTGGGTCCAACCCCATAAATCACTCACATTTGTTTTTACACATATTCTCTCATTAACCATGTAACCATTTGAATTTCACAATTCATCAGTTTCCTCTGAGGAAGGTCAAATGCACAGAAATCGAGTACTTCCATTGGAAGTGCCATTTTGTAGGCTGGATGCCATTAGCCAGTGTTTGCATGTACCCAGGAGTAAAACAATTCTATACTATTGTAATTAGTCAGGAATGAGCTAAACTGAGGCCGGCGACGATCAATGATCAATGATCAATTCAAAAGCCCCCAAAACAGACGTGCCACTGCCATGAATGACAAAGTGTAAATGGTCCCATGATTAGCAAGCAAACATGAGGGAACACGAACGAGGCTGGATCCAGGCTTTTTACTTTTACAGGTGATTTTATTTGCAGCCATGCAGCAAACTGGAAGAAAGTATAGTAACATGAATAGTTATAGTAGATTCCCAGTTGAGTTCAGGATTCACTGAGGCTAAACTGTGCCCAATGTCTCCAGCTGGCAATCTAACCATAGGGGGTTTCAGCTACATGTAGGTAATAGGGTTGTGTGAGCACGCTTCAAAAGTGGCCCAGCAAGGCCTCAAGGAACTTGCTATTTACTGCCATCAGTCTTGTTATTTCTCTCATTGTCTATCTCCCGGTTTCCCTTCCCTCCATACCACATTTTCCATTTTCCCTGGTTCTCTGGCCTTGCATCAGTAGCTAAACCACATGACGCGGCTTTAGGGATTCTCTCGACGGTCTCATCGTACTGAGCTAAGCCCGACAGGAGTCCCTCCTCTCCCTGCCTAGCCGTGCGCCAAAGCCTAGTGAGTGTTCAGGCCTGGTTGGTATCCAATATCTCCCCTCTTGCTGCAAGAGAAGCTTTTTTAATACTCAGTTAACAGCAGCATCAGCATTTCAGACTGAGAAGAGAAGACTGGAATTTCTACTTCACTCTTTTTCATGGAAGTTGTGGTATGTATCAGTCTAACTGACAGGGCCCTTCAAGTGGGAATAATGATTTCAATGTCTTCTATGTTTATTCGGGAGTTGGCACAGTGATTTTCCCCTTCCCTTCGCAACAGCTCAAAACTTCTTCTTGTTCTTTTGTATCCTGCCCATCCTCTGTGTCCTACATTGGTGCAACAACAAACAAACACACTCTAACTTAGACACATAACAACATCCATAAACTACTTACTGTGGTAGTTGAAGAAATCCCAACACACTTTTTTTCTGTCTTTAATCCCACCTGACAATATCTTATACCATTTTATACCTTTCTCCTTCCTCTGGCACAAGGCTAAAAACAAACACTAGGTGTTGCCATGCAAGACATGACATGTATTGGTGCTCTATGTGTGTTGTGGTGAAAGGCCTAACTGAGATATGTGATATGTGTCCAATTCAGCAGAACTAATAATAAATAACAATAAAGCCTACATGCAACCAGCACATACACAGCCCACAATGCTTCACAGTGCCATTAGCAAGAATAGCATCTGTTTAAAAGTTGACATGGCAAGCGCCGTCATCATCTGCCGCTTTTTTAATAGTCGCATAACCTTGTTTCCTCCATTCAACATGACATTTGTTTAATGTTTTCTGAAGTACCCTTTAAGTGTTTCATTAATGCCTAATGAGCTTTTCATTAGCAGAATTCAACTGTGACTCCAACCTGAGAGATTATAGGAAATATTGCTTGACACCAGGTTTCACATTGGTAATGATTCTATGGTGGATTGGGCGGCAATAATAAGCTCCGCTTTTGTGCTGAAGAACATTACATTATGCGAACATCAGTGCAAGAGCGGGTGTTGATCTTTGCAAATGTCATGCTCTGTTCCACAAGGCATGGTTGAATAGGTCTATCTTGTTATTCCCCAACCCCCAGCCACAGTATGTCCCCGGCAACGGTAACACAGAACACTGCAACATGCGACTAATTGACACAGAAAATCATCATTTCACAACACACACCGTCGACAGCATTGCCAATTGCCGACCGCCACATGTTGACGTGCTTGTAAAATGCGAGGAAAACACTTTCCACATTGTGTTTTGTCTCGTGATATCTGCTTTACCCGCATTAATTAAGGGGGATAACAGTTCGCCAGCTCAGCGATAATGAGGTGCAATGGAAAAGTATGAATAACAGGAGATTGGCCATACGTGAGGGGACCTAGCCAGATGAATACTGAACACAGCACAGTCAACGGCCACCTTAAAATGAGTGATTGGAATGGCGCGGCAATGTTAATACTGAACAGAGACACAATTAGACCGCCACATCTGGCAACAAGGATCTGAGTCCAGTACCAGCCACCACAATTACACTGCTCCGTCACTAGTGTAACCCCGCAATCCCTGGTGGTGACAGAGAGGATGATAAAGAGGAAAACATTGCCTTTTATAAACAATCATGACCGCTCTCGTTCAGGGTCTTTTCCAAGTGTTTTCAGGAATCTCTTTATGCTGCGCAGGTACAATTAGATTCTCCACTGATTCGATTCCTGAGCTTTCACTCAGTCCGGACCAGTGCTTGCTAACCCGTTGAACACAAGTTGCAGGTCAATCTTCAAGACCTTTCAGCTGGATCCCAGACTGTTGCATTTAAAAATGTACAAATTAATAACATAACATTTTCCGTCTTAGGCATTTAGCTGGTGCTCATACCCAGTGCAACAGCAACATAAATTCCTTACTAAAACTACAAAAAAACAATAGTAAGGAATGCAAAGGTCTTACAATATTCCTGAGACTGTAGAACCGTCATGTAAGAGGGATAAGATAAGGCATAGGATAAGAAATAGAAAAAGAGCTAAGGAGAGTGATAGAAGTGATTTTTAAAAGTGCAATTAGAGGAGAGTTCAGTGGGGAGAAGGTGAGAGATACTTCTTGAAAAGAGGAGTTTTCAGCCTACAACGGAAGATGGGGAGTGACTTTCTTGACTTTGTGACTTTGATGAATAGGTTTTGCTTCTGCCTCAAAACCATAAGCTATTAATCTTGTCCCAAGAAAAAAGGCTAAGGCCTGTTTGACACGCTACAGGAAATTGAAAAAATTGAACACTTTGACATGCTACCTTGATAGATTCAGATGTATGTAAGGTTTTTTAGCTATATCAACTTGAAAGGCAGAGTAATGCAGGAAATGGAATAAAGTAAAAAAACAAAAGTTGAATCTACAATCTGGGATGTTTTTTCCTCCAACAGGGTGTTCACACTGCGAGCAACTCGCTCTATTCTGACTGATTGTGGGCGGAACAAGAGGCTCCAACAGGCAAATCATGTATTTTTTGCTGCTTTGGTATTGCCATTTATAACACTGGTTCAATGAGTTAACTAGCAGTAATTCAGTAGCAGCAAGCGAAAATAACCAGAAATAAACTATACAATTTCTTCAGAGCTTACCATCAAACCCAACGATTGATGCAGCTGTTCCCCATGCATCATTTCTGAGACTTTTATTCTTGTAAAAGTTGTATTTTTATCCTTCCATATGAATTTGAACAGTTTTGTTTTCACTTTGATAGAATAGTAGAGTGCCTTGTATAGATCTCAGGTGAAAAATCCCACATAAATGTCTTTTGAAATTGAAACAGCACAGCAAAACGTCAAGGGGATTGAATACTTTTGCCAGGCATTGTATATCGCACACACACACAAACATACGCACTGCGGTACATCTACACAGTACTCATCTTTGAATTTTTTACCCACTTATTATTTAATAACTTTGATTGCGAGCCACTAAATTGCTTCCCGTCTCGAACGTTAAACAGGAAGCTGTGTCCTTGATGCTGTTGGGTTACAAATGCCCTTCCAAAAAAAGTCTGCAAAGCTCAGTCTCTCTCTTCTTTGAAATGTTATTGGTGTTAGCTGCAAGGCTCAATTTATTCAAGGCTGTTAAAGCAAAAGAGGCTTGCCCACTCAAGAGTTGTTTGGATTTGAATGGGAAACATCGGTATTAACTTGACGTGGATGCCGCATGCGCCACATATGGATGTAGTGATCTATGTAATCTTCGGTGCACAAGGGCACGATGCTCTATTCGGCGTGAGAAAGCTTTCAACTCTCCACAAGTTTTTTTTCTTTCCCATGTATTAGATTTCTTTGTCTCTCTCCCTGTCTCTCTCACTCTCTCTCACACACACACATCCACACTGACATGCACATATGCCCATTCTCACTATCTCTGTCTCCCACCCTCTCTCTCTGGCTCCCTTGCTCTCTTGCACTGTCACATGCACATAGACAGAAGCATGCATGCATGCATGCATGCCCACACTCTCTCTATCTGTCTCTGTCTTCGTTTCTGTCTCCTAGTTTGTGATGTTTCATGGTTTCATAGCATGCAGTCTAGCTGTCTAGCTGTAGGAATCTGTGCTGCCGCCTCCGTCCTCCCATCGCTGTGACTAAGAGATGCTCTGGAGAGGTGCAAGGAGATAAGGGAGAGGGAGAGCAGACAATCGCATTAAGACTCATTTTACCCCCATGACCAAGACCAGAGGTTGGGATTTGAATATGCTCCCTGTGTCCTAGAATCTGTGTGTGTGTGTGTGTGTGTGTGTGCTTGTATCTGTCTATGCCTGCCCGTCTGTTCATGCATTTGCCAAAGTGAGCATGTACCCACGCAACCTTGGCCTGTCTATACAGCCAATACAGCCTCGGCTTTTGTAGACGTGCTCACATTAAAGCAAGCACAAATTAACATCGCGTTGTAAAAAGAGGGCCTGCTCAGTGATATGCAACAATTTGCATGATGAAAAGCCCCTTGGAAGAAGTCTTTCGAAAAATGACACTGCACAGTGTTGTCAGCACAGCAGTGGAGCTGTCAATGCTACAACACAACATGCTGTTTGGATCCGTGGGTGAAGCCTCTTGACATCAAAGGTGGCACACAAAGGAACCGTGTTTCCTTTTACTGTTGTCTGCACCTGTCAAAATGGTGTGTTTGTTTTTTTGTTGGGTTTTTGGTACCCCAGCCCTCCTGCTCTGTAGCCCCACAGAGACCCCTAGTGGAATTGGAAAGTACATCACTTTTCGTGTGTGTGTGTGTGTGTGGCCCAGGAAACTCAAAATTCTCAAAACACACATACACAGACATACTCTCTCTCTCTCTCTCTCACTCTCACTCACTCACACACACACACAAACCTTATCTCTGGACTGTGGACAATATTTTTGTTGAGCTGCGGGACAAAATGCAAAACCGTTCGCCAACTCAGAACCTTTTTTTAGTCTCCAAAACAGATTTTCCCTGTTATGCTCTGGCTATCTCCTGACCGCACTAGACTGCGCTAGAGGGCCAAATTAGAACGGGCCTTGGTAAAATAAAATCCCTATTATCTTTGAACTAGCAAGTACCCAATTATACGCCACAGCTATCTCCCATCTCGCAGACTTCTGAGCCCTCGCCACGGGGCCGATGAGCAAGGATCGCTAATGAAGAGAATCACCTCTTTGCTTTCCTGAACGCACAACTCATGGTGCCGCCTCGATCAGTGGGCTCAGACCCATTCTTGGGCTTTGATGGTGTGTTTCTTTTTCCCCTGGTGAGCCTGACGCGGCACAGGCCACACACTCCTAGGCTTGTTATAGGCTGCGGTATGTGTGTGATAAGTATGAAAGAAGAATGAGACGTCCAAGGCCTCCTGACAGAGATAGGTGGGAAAGAGACAAAAAATTGCGACAGCGCCACGAGAGAAAGAGCTTTAAACGGGTTTATCTCTGCGCAGTCACATAGGATATGCAATCAAAATGAGCTGAGCAGAGAGAAAAACTGCTGTGGATGGAGAGAGAGAGGATCTGTCTGTTGAGATGTGTTTTCTTAACCCTCGGGTGCATTGACGTTGTCGGTCTCCGGATCAGGCCAGGAAGCCTATCGGTACATCACACTGATACCCACTGCCTCCCACTGAGAGATAACCCATTACATAAAGATTCCTCTTTCTCTCTCTATGTGTTTCTCTTGCTCTCTTATTCTCCTTCCAGTCTCTCTCTGTCTCCGGTATGAAATGACACTGAACTATAAGTACATCAACCTCTCCAAATCTGATAGGTTTATCATTTTGCTCCTGATCCGAGAGCAATTTGTAAGCATTGAGTTAACCAGCTGATAGGCCAATGGTGGTTGTGATTCGGGAATCACACTGTGCAGTCACCATTAAATAATCTAACACTGACTGCGCTTTGTCCAGGCTCTTTTATAAGACTTGAACAGCATTTGGAAAAAATGAAATTCTGTAGCGCTGAATGGATGAGCAGGCATGCTACTGTGCGCGTTGACCTGTGTAATCACCCTTTGTTTTCCATAGCATAGTCACTGGAAGCTGTGTGCTACAAATAGCATCCATGTAGCTTGTGGAAAGAAGGTTATGGTTTTGTTAATGGATTCATTTAATCACTGTGTGGTTAGTAGGAGCCATGAGGGCATGAAGCATCTCCCAGTCTTCACGAGAATACAAGTGCAGTTGAGTCAGAGTTAGAACTGTTACTTTGTGAATGTTGTATAGGGGAAAGTGGCAAATCATCAAGAATTAAATGTTTGACAAAGACTATATCAGCTGATTAAACATATTCTTAAATATGCTGTGTGTGTTTTTGCGCTTTGTAATTTTAGATTAACTTCCTGTGTGTTACCGATTGAATTTTATAAGAGGTTTGACAGCGGAGGGAACTTTTGAGGAGTGTAAGAGCTTTTATGAAGTTACAGTAGAGCTGAAAAGTTGCTGTTGATGAGGTTTCAAGAGAGTGTTGCAAAGTTTATGAGGCCATGAGGGGAATTTTGAAGGGTCTGGGATGGTTTAGGGTGGCACCTCTAGAGAGTGCGAAACAGTTTAGGAAGAGAATACAATTGATGGAGTCTTTGAAGGGCAGAAATGTACCTCAAAGCGTGGCGCTTCACAAGACGAAAGAGAACAAGTTCAAAAAAGGGATGTGTCTGGGTGTTCGGGACCAGAGCTTGATGTAGTAGCAAATATCTCTAGACATTCTTCAATGTATTAAACACCTACATCGCCTTCTCCATCCACCACCTGAGGGGCATAAGAAAAAAGTACATGTACAGGTTTATTGATTTTTTTAAATTTTTTTTCCTGTTCATCAGTTTGGGCCATTTTTTTGGAGCTGGTCCTGGTAGAGGGCGGGTAAACACAAGTTTGAACTCATACCTCTAGTCTAATGAATGCCTCTGAGATGGTGCTGGAATGATCTGGGGGGAAAATAGTGGGTTTTTTTATTTTGTTTTGCTTGTTTTTTATGTAACATTTTTTGTGGGTCCGTTAATCGGTATGGCAAAAAATCACAAGGCTACAGCCCATCCGCAATGTTGGAATAACTGAAGTGATTGCTAGCTTCTGGACTTTGTACTGACTGACCAAAGTTGGTAGAGTCTTTCGTTGTGGGAACTGGTGCCGACAATCATACCAAAAAAACTGATGGTAGCAAACCCTGAAGTCTCAGGTACTGGTGTTGATTTGTACTGAAGGGACATGACAAGGAGGAGCAAAATGTAAACAGAATTTTAGTTTCAGTGGTGATACAGCTTCCTTTTCTGTTTTCCTGCTTTTCATCATTTTTTTGTTCCAGAACACACTTAAAAAACACATGTTGACAGCAACATATTTTGAGTCCACATGTGATGGAATTAATATATTTTAACGTGCGGGGTTAAAAGTAACGTAAGATATACTGTGCAAAACTGGACACACATATGTTGAAAAATGACACTTTCTAAGAAGCAGTTGGTGCATTATATTTAAAAATTGGATATTTCTGGATGCAGGTATAAATAGCAGTGAGCATCCCTAACGTGTCAGCGTCTATTCCCACCAGGCCTCCAGGATCATCACCTTCTGTTGCCTCATATCCTGTTTCCTGTCTTCTACAGGAAGTCCTGTCAACCTGACGTGCAGAGCTTTCTTCGGATACAGCGGAGACGTCAGTCCGCTCATCTACTGGATGAAGGGGGAGAAGTTCATCGAAGATCTAGATGAGGAGAGGGTTCAGGAGAGTGACATCAAGTAAGTTGTTTGCCACCAAGTTGTTTAAATTCAAATCCTAATCATTAATATGGCGAAGACCACAAAGCTACAGCATATCCATATTTCTGGAATCACACGGAAGTGACACATCCTTCAGTTATGGCAGGTCTTCAAGGTTCAAGGTTTGGTCTCACCCCATTGACATATTTTAGAAAAGCACATAATTATTAGAGTTAAATAATCTGTCACATTTTCATATTAATAAATGTCAATTTTGCTGCTCTCCTTATATCTATCACAGACTGATAGATATAACACAATAGTGATTCAACCTATAGCCAGTTCATGAAAGCAGCAACAGTAGTTTGTACAATAAATAGAAGAAGAACTGGGTAGAACTGCAGTCTTTGATAGACAAGTGATCTCTGGGAAGTGCAGTGCAAAATCACCACAGCAATGAGCACTTATGTCATTGTAATGACATGATGCAAAGATTTCATCAAAATCAAAAAATAATGATTACCAATTGAGGCCATTGAATGTTTATTTCTAATCCAGGTGAGATGAAAGGGAACCTTGAACCATATATTGTAATATGAGATACTGCTAACCTACAGCAAAGGGCCTATGGGCTGAACCACTAAACCACCATTTTAAACCCAGTTAGAAATATCTGGTCTCCCATCAACAGGTTGAAAAATAAATGGAACGTTGCCACCAGCAAGCTATTTCTGAAATTATATCCATGAATGTTTCATGTGGCTGTTCAATAATGCAGACGGCTATGCATTCTTTATAATCGTATGGCGTGTATATGCACAGGACAGGTATTCCTCCAACAGTGGTCAGTATGCTTTGTGTTGGTGATCACTTTGCACTGAAAGATAGCCGGGACAAAGGAATAGCTGAGTGGATGGAAGCTCTGCTGAGTCCAATTTGCTGCATCAAAGCAAATATAGTACACAACTTCTCTTTAATTTAATCTGGAAACACAAACATACATTGGTAGCCAATAAAGAAGTTGCCCTTCGTGCATTTATCTATCCTTCATTAGGAGTGTTAACATCATTACTCGAGAAAACAAATACATTTAGACATTACTCATTACTTCTCTTAACAGTAATAAATTACTTTACTCATGACTCCCTGGGAAAAGTAATTACGTTACTCGTTACTGTGCATTTTCTTGTTGTGCAGATCGGATTTCTACACTCTTGTGCAATGGTTCTCAATCCAGTCCTCAGGCACACCTGAACCAATTAAAGTTTCATGAAAACTTGAAGCCTCTAATTCGTTCAGGTGTGCCTGAGTAAGGCTGGAGCTAAAACCTCCAGGACAGGGGGTCATTGAGGACTGGATTGAGAACCACTGCTCTAGTGTGCATTCACATTGTTTATCCCAGAATCAGTTGAAAACCTGATGGCCAAACACACGCTGCATGAAGCTGCTTGGCCGTGGAGCAATACCATTGGCTAACAGCTTGTGGAAGAAGCCAGACCATGTCTTCTGAATGGCTGGTAGGAAGCTGCCATTCCAGAGTTTTCTTAGCATTGGTTGATGCTGCATTCCAGTGACATGGTAAAGACAGTAGATTCAAGCTTCCTACTTGAAAATATTGCTCACCTCAGTTTTCAGGTGGTAAATACTACTTTCTTTAACTTCCTGAATCCTGATGACATCACCAACAAGGAAATATCTGTAGTCAGAGCTATAGTAGGACACAACTACCTGCTGGATTTTCCATTTGTGATTGAAAACTCAAATGTATCGCCTGTGTGCTTAAGTGTGATCAGATCAGAAGCTGATCGGAAAGCAAATATGGCATCTTGACAGCTACAGACATATTCAAACATGTGAACACTTCCAAATCATTGCTTTTAACTTTCAAGTTGCTCCGAGGGCTGTTACCATATGATGTGAATGCAGCATCTCCTTTGGCTTAATGAGAAGTTGGTGTTTTCCTGACAGGTAGACTGGCTCTTTGCTTTGGCTTGTGCTACGTTCGTGTCATGTTAGAAGCAGCGGGTTGACATCTCGTTGCTACAACTCTGGAAGTGTTAAAGTGTTGAAGTCATCATGAATTTAAAATCAACCATAAACAAACTGCAGCACATATTGGTTGCTTTTCCTGAGTATAGTTGATAGTATTATTGTGAATATAACTGTCAGGGACCAAGCAGTGAGGAAATGAGGAAACTGAAAAATGAAAATCTGGGTTTTTATTTACCCCAAAAATACAAAACCATTATAAACCAAGAATTGTATAACTAGGCCTATAAAACTAAATATAGCTATACTCAATATAACAACAACTAAACAAGGTGTTAACTGAACAAACGGACCTAACACAATGACCCATAAGGGAACATATATAGTGACTTGGCCAAACCAAATAACACACAAGGGGTAAACAAGATGGACAACCAACTACAACTAAATACAAAGCAAAACTAACTAAACCCAAATCCCCCCCCCATGACATTGCAGCACATGGTTTGGCCCAATTGGCTCCAGGATTTAAGAGTCCTCAGCCCTCAGCCAAGCCTTTTGCTCCACCAGGAAGGGACCTCCCCCAACAACCACGGTATCATGGCTGTGGCTGTGGCCATCACAATAACTGATCATTTTTATTTTTATTAACTTGGCCTGCCAACATCGCTGGATTTGCTGCTGTGCTTTCTGTGTTGACACACTTCCACAATTGGTGACGCCAAGTGGCAGATAGCGGAGCCTACAAAACATGTCCCCACATGTCCTACTTGTAACTACCACTAGGCAGACAGGAACAGTTTTCCCAGTAAATCCTGACATTATGTGAATGCAGCATTATGCTGGCTGCAGTCGTGTTGGTTGATTGGGCAGGACAACAGCTGGGTCTGACAAATTGATTGGTCAACTGGCTGGCTTGCTTAGAGAAGAGGTCAGACTAGCCCTGCGATTGGCTGCTTGGTCAAGACCAAAGTTGTGTGATTGGTTGCTAAACTCAAGGTAGCTGATCCCCACTTTATTATTGGCCACGGGGGCTGTAAAAAGGCCATCATTTCTATGGTTGGTGGGCTGGCACAGAGTGGAACAATGGACTTGCAATCTGCTTTTCCTGCATCTATGTCTCCTAGATGATGAACTCATCCTCAGGCAGTGAAGGTCAATCAGAGCTAGAGTACTCCTTAAAAGAATAATCAATCCTCATCATCTACAGATGACTCCGTCTGCTTAAACACAACAAAAGTGCATGTGTGATGAAATGGAGACACTCATGTCAGCAGGAGACACCATCACTTTTTTAATACTCTTACCTTTAATACCTTTTTTTGTTTATTTATTTTTTATTATTGACCTTTATTCAACTAGACAGGTTAACTAAGAACACATTCTCAGTTAGTGACAGCCTGGCAAAGGGTATCTTGAGGGGAAGGGGATGGGAAAACATTGCAAGTGAACAAAATAAAAGGAATAAACAGAGAATGGCAATACGGCAAAATTATCATGATTGAAGACCACATATTCCTCCAGTAGTGCAGTCACTGTCTCTGAACTGTGGTTAGAAATGTGCAAGTGACACATTTTCATTGAGTATTAGCAGTAAAGAGGAAATTCTTGATTGTCTGCTCCAAAGAAAGGAGGGAAGTGTATCGTCATTTGCCGTGCTCATTTACTTCTGAAAACACAACAGCTATTTTTAGTTCTAAAATATACATTTCTTGTTCTAACTTTATAATAACATGCACACTGGGTTGGATAGTAATGGAGTACTCTCAATACAAAAAAAACGTAACCGTATTCGGTTACACTACCCCAAAAAAAAGTATTCTGATTACAGATATTTGTACTACTTTACTTTTAATTAGTATAACTTTATCGGAATACTTTAAAGTGAAAGCGAGAAACTTAGAAGGAATTTAAATAGTGGCAGGTGTTCCTACGTCTTTCTAAAATGCGGCACAGAAGAGAATTTGTGTTTGTATGCAAACCTGAAATAAATTTCCTGAACCTTTTCACTTTTTGACTCTTACCTGTACCAAACTCCCAAAGCATACATAACATACATTCAATAATTACAGTCTGAAATATCATTACAATTACTAAAATATCAAAAAGAGATGTTGCATGCAGTGGGACACACTGACATGTTTATCTTGTTGTAACTTTGGTCCATTAGTAAAGCAGCCTGTCTCCCTGAGTTCAACATATTCAGGGTATATTTGCGATAGCTGGCTTCACAATACCAAGTAATGGCAATCTCGCTTTGTGGAACAGCTGTCGGGGGCCTGTCTTCACTGCAGGATTAATGGGTTAGCGAGCTAACGTTGGGCTTAACCCTGGCTTTTCAGTCGCAGTGACGGTGGCTCACTTTTAAGTGGGGGTACATCACCATGGTAACTCAGGCTGCACACCTAACCCAATGTTCAGGATATTGGATCCAAACATAAAAAGCCCGCCTCCTCACCAACCAACTCTCTGGAAAAAGGGCATTCGAATTTCTAGAGGATCCTGTGGACTTTTTAAAAATAACTTTTACTGCAAAGGAAGCCAGATATGAACAAAAGCATTGCATTCAAATGAATGAGACAAGTAATAAAAGAAGTCAGGGTGATTGTATTGAATTAACAGATAATAAGAAGGGCTCTTGAGGGGCCCTTTGCTTCCCCTGATGATCAGAGATATAATAAATGTTTTTACATTTCCGGGCCTTTTACCCACTCTGGCTAGAAAAGAGGGGTTCTATCAAATAGCAGGCAGCTCAGGCTATACTTATCAATAATGAATGAAATTTACTGTTGCATATTAAGTGCGCTGAAATTCTTTCATACGATTTCCGAGAGTGATTGGTGCAATATTCCCATCAGTACAGCCCTTGGAGACACGAGGCAGAACTGAATAGAAAATATTTTCACAGCCTCAGTGTGAGTCTGTCAATCAATCAATATAAAGTATGTCCACTGTGCTTTAATGAAGGGGCAGTGATAAGCCTGTGCATTTACACTTTCCTGCCATTTTCCCCCAGCAATCCTCTCTGGCCTCGGCAGCAGCAGCAGCAGTGTTACCTTTGGCTGTTTTTGTATCGCTCACATTCATTCATAGTTTGTTCATGAATGTTAGTCATCTGTTTACTTCCCACTTTTAGAGTCTACAGAACAGTTAATTGTTGGCAGCATGTTTACATTACCTCACAATTATTTGACTATTTTTGACTTATTTTTATACACTAGTTGTGTTCTGATATGTCCTTTTTCTCGCTGAATCACATTACTTTTGCTAAAAAAAATAAAAAAAAGGTAAAGCATACTGGGCACTGTGGACCTGCCAAAAGAAATAATGTCTTGTCTCTAATAAAGACCTAGTACTCTATTGTTAAGGTAAATAAAGGCCTGACAGTGCCTTTATACAGTACCTCAAATATCTGAAAGTAACAAAGTAATCAGAATACATCACTGAGTTTGGGTAAACCCTTGGATTAAGCTATCCATTGCAATTTTGATGAGGTAACTGTAATGGGATACACTTTAATGTGACCAACCCAACCCTGCATGCACACTTCAGGACCTGGGTGATAAAGAGACAAATGGATGTGCTTTGTTTTAATTACATTGGAGCTAGTTGCCATAAATCACCATGCAGAATTTGGTGTAGCGCTGCAAACATTTTTCAGTGTTCCTCGAATTATGGAATATCTCCCTGGCATTTCCCGCTTTTGACAGAACTCCATTACAGATTCAGCACTGTTGGTATCATTTCAACCATTTTGTACTCACCACAGCGTCACTGAATAATACGTTCACTGCAAAAACTGTCCATTTGACAACTTTCTGTCTCATATTCAGTATTAACGCATAGGAAAGCAAATCCAAAAAAAGCTCTCATATTTTTACCTTTTCTGCCTAGAGCTCCTTTTAACACTAACTCCTAATTCTCAAATTCAACTCAGGAGAAACAACCACGTATCAGCTCATGTTTATCTCACTCAAAACAAGAGCTCTCCAAAAGATCTAAAATAAGTGTCTTTTATCTCTCCTGGACATGACACCATGATGTTTTTTGACTCCCTCTTCTCAAACATGCACAGTTTTCACATCCTGCTGCAGCCATATAGTAGGAGCCTACTACCATTTTATATGTCACATGTTAGCATCTTCAAATTGATCTCATAGTCTCAGGAATGTATTCGCTCCTTAGGGGTTTTAGGAGAAACATTTCAGATATAGGTGATCAAAAATGATACAAAATTGAGATCCTCTGTATTAAGAAAAGATGACTGAGCAAAGATTTCCTCTGGAAAGTCCTACCGTCATACTAGAGGAGTGAAAGTGCATTGGAAACAAGTGAAATTATCTCACCCCACTGATGGATTTTTTTTTAACTTAATGAAAACAAGATTTTAATACTGAATATGAGACTAAATTACTTGTTAAGATTATTTGGATGGCTTACACGCGTAGTGATACACACTTTGACACGCACACATTTGCGCCTCGCTGTACTCCTACACGTATGACTGGGAAAGTCCCTGTTGTCGACAAATGCCGTCTAATGAAAAGGTTAACTATAAGCAGCATGACAAGGCCGGGAGGAGAGTTAGCGGCCTAGTCAGTGACCTGGCATTTAGAGATGTCTCTGTTAGTCTGGCTGGCATGCTTAGTCCAGCACTCAGCACAGCTCTCGATTGTGAAGGACACCAGGCCAATTAGAGCCCAGAGGATTTAGAGGCGGGTGGGGAGCTGGTGGTAAAATAAAGATCAGAAAAAGAGAGCAGCAGAGAAAATTGCCAAAGCAAGGGGGCATTGACGAGTGGGCCATGTGTGGCTGGGAACCCTGCTTTCATACGCTCGTCAAATGAGGTAGAGAGGCAAGAGATCACAACTCTGAGCTACTTTCAGTGTGTTTGTGTGTGTGCAGGGGTGGAAGCACAGAGGTTTGTGTGCATAGGCGCCTACATGCACGCTCAAGTTTTTTCATGGACGTATTTGTTTTTGTTGTGGGCTGTTGGGTGATACCGTCTCCTTAGTTGAATCCGCACCACTTATATCTCACTCCCTCACGTCACACCATGGGCTTTTAGCTTTGAAATGGAAATGAATCACACAGGAGTATTCTCTGAAGGGTTGCCTGCAATACATGAAATGGAGCTTTTGGCACAAAGCTTCACCATTGAGCTTCCAGGCGTGGCGTAGAATGTTGTGGCCACAGAGCAAGACTCCGTCGTTCTCAGAGGTGAAATCTCCGTCTCGGATACTGGCACCATGTCATGCTACTGAGACTGAAAAGCAAAAGAAACTTGAAACATGGGAATTCAAGCCTGTCTTTGAACAGCAAGGTATTAAAATTCCCTTTTTTTTATACCAATTAAAATCCTTATAGATACCCACTGGCAATCTGGGTGCTTATGGAGTACAGTAATGCTCCCATTCTGTCTTTATGCCTGTTGGCATTACAAAGTTATTAATTCCTACAATTTTACAGTGTTGACATTCAAATATGTGGAAGTCAACATGGACAGCATCATGACAGACTAAGAAACATACAAATGGATCTTTACATTTGGTTCCCCAATGGTCTCAAAATCGGTGGTTTTGTGTGTACCTTGCTAGCGTGTTTTTTCCTGTTTTTTTTCCCCACCTTGCAGTGAAATTCCACGCATGTGTACAGCTAAGAACGTTTCTCTTAAGGACTGTCTTGCCAGTTCTCCACACCTAGAGAATTTGTTGTGTGACAGGCTATGTTTTTTCTAGAGCGATCCATGGTCTCAGATTTGCTGACTTTGATCCTGACCGCATTACACTTGGCTGTAAGCCACTCCAATGCACAGGGACAGCGACATCTGCAAACAGCAGAGATGCCACCCCGATGTCACTGAACTGGACACTTTCCAGTCCTAAGCTTTGCCTTGATATCCTGTCCACGAGTACTACAAACAGAAGTAGTCTGCAGCTGCTGTCATCGCAGAAGCCAAAGCCTAGATGTGGGAGAAGTTTGGACAGGCTATGGAGAATGACTTGTGGCCGGCTTCCAAGAGCTTCTGGCAAAACATTTTGTTACTCAGGAGGGGCTGGCAGACATTGCTCAGGCTGTTCTCAGTAGGGACAGGAAAATGCTGACCTTGACTGGGAACATTGTTAGAAGGATAAGAAACACTTTGATGGACTCCTAAACATGACATGCTCTATTGAAGAGGCAGTGTTGAAAAGTTCTGCAGGGTCTTAGCCATGTCCTTGGCAGAGCTCACTGAGGTAATTAGAAAGTCTTCAGTGGCAAGGCCAAGGTGGACGTACTCCGTTGGTAAATACTGAAGGCTGGATATCGTTGGGGTGTCATTGTTCACATGTCTCTTCAATATCACATGGAATTTGGCAGTGTCTGTGAACTGGCAGACAGGGGCGGTGGTCACCATGATCATTTTGCCAAGCCTTATTCTTTAAACACTTCTATTGGATGGTTCAGTGCTTAGCAGTAATTCAGTGAATAGTAGCAACATCACTCCTTTTTCAGGAGGTCACACAGTTTTCTGTGCATCTTATCAAATTTGACCAGGCAGTTTGAAAACTGGAACACCTCCCCCGCTAACTGATGCAACAGTGTGATACAAGCCTGCTAACTCACAGGCTAATGTCTACTGGGTAATATGTCGCTGAATATAAGTCGTCTATTTTTCAGATAATCTGCTCTCGTCCAGTCAAGTTAAAGAGTTCAGGTGTCGGATTGAGTCTTCTGGGGGAGACCATGTGAGAATATTGGCCTGGGGTGGATCATGATGATCCCCCTTCAAGTCTTGGCTAAGGCGAAATTCACTGATGTGCCTGTACAAAGCCTCTCTTTACTGTTTATTGATGTTAAAAACTATACTAAACCTATACACCAATCCCATGTTTGCAAACACTAACTGGTGAAGTGCAATGAATGAAGTGCAATGGAGTGGTACAGAATGTTGTGCTTACGGTTAGGGTTAGCTAACTAGTGAGAAAATATAATGATGTGATTCGTGGTCGTGTACAAGACGTACTGTATCTAGATTTTTGTGTACTACCAACCCGACTCTCACCTATTATACATACCATTAGCTTTCAGGTTGATGGCCTGGTGTTTTGTTGAGACAGATATGATATAAACGTCAGTTTAATTTAAAGCCTGGATAGCTAAACGTAGTAAGTTAGCCTTGGACCTTTGTTAATGCTTACACCTGAATTTGAGTTAATGGCATTTATTTAATGCCATATATCCTAGACAGACATGTTGGTTCATTGTCTATCTGCATATAGAAATGTCTTTGTATTAGTTACAGTACCTGATATAAAATGTTCACTGCAAACACAGGAATCTCCTCTGATGTCCTCCGTCCAGTCGGTTCTTCTGATAGCTTGCAACCAGAGGCGAATACAGATTCAAATCCATGTTTTTCTGGTGGTAAGTTCCTGATTTTGGCTCTTTCTGTTTTGACAGACGGTCTTCCTGCAACCACTTCGAGTGGTGACGTAATCAGTGACGTTGACAAAGAATTGGTCTGTATGATCACTGGAAGTCAGAGTTGATTTTGAAATGATTGTGAGGTGTGTGTGTGTGTGTGTGGCAACAGGCTCCTCACTATGTACAGCATCAAGGACGCCACAAACAAACACGCCACTCATATTCATCCCCTCATTTTCATTTTATTTTCATTTTCAAGTGTGGTTTCATATGATACGTACGTTTGATGTACACACACACATACCAAAGCCATTGAAATAGAGTACACCACAGTGATTCCTTAATTCTAATGCTAAACCGGAGACATTTGAAAACAAAGATTGATTCCCAGTGACTTTTTTCCCCCTCCAACACCCATTTAACTTAAACCATTTATCCAATGTTGAGTCACACATGGACCCTACCTCTTTAAAAATCCATCAGCGTGGATCCATATCCCAACCTCATGTCTCTGCCTGGCCAGCCACACAATGGAGAAGGATGGGGGTTTGAAAAGCTCACAGGAATTAAGGGGAAGGAAGGAGAAATTAATTTCTCTCTCTCTCTGTCTCTCTCACACATGGGTTATATCAAGCCTTAGCCTAGGAAGTCATTCGTGACGGAGTCATACATTTCTGCAGAGCACCAGCTAAAAAGGTGCTACTTCATAATTACTTTTTATGAAGCCCCTAGTTCATGCAGCTACAGGATGATCTCCTCTAATGGTACTCCATTGTACATGGTCAGTAAAAGAAATCTCACTATGGAGGAAACCAATTATGGGGTACATTTTTTAAAGCTAAACTAAGATATTGCTACGGTAGTAATCGTTAGATTGTACTTCTTCATCCACACAGCAGTTTACAATCCGCCTTGTTTATCCATTCATTGATCAACAAGAAGTGAATTAGTTTTCCTATTCAGATGCCCTGCAGCAAGCAGCAGATGAGGAGAGAGTGCCTAAGTGGCACTCATACCTTTTCGCATTATTAGCCCCATGCATCATTAAAAAGGAGTTTGAAATAGCTGCAATATCTGTAACCTTAAAAAGCTTTTCCCCATATATCATTTCTGCTTTTGCACCAGCCCAGCAGGAGAGACTAGGCTTTTAAAACTGTCATTGTTTTCCTGTCTTTCCCTTGTTGCCATGGTAGTTGGTTATGAATACTTTCATCTGGCAATTACGTGTCCAGTCATTGCCCACATTCACCCCCGCCGCCACCACCCATTCATCTTTGTGTTTTTTTTAGAAGAAAAAGCCATACTGTCTGGCTTCCAGTAGTTGAAAATGTCTGTTGCACTCACCACTGGTTATTAAATAGCAGTCGGGCTCTTCAAAAGATGCGGCTAGTCAGAAAGTGCTTCGTTTGTTCAAAAAGTGTTAAAGGGATACCTTGACATTTTGAAGTTTGGTCGTCATTTCTTACTCATGGCTTGCTAGCACTGTCAGCACTTCTCCTTGAAACGAAGGCAGTTGAATTAGTTGCAGCTTGATGCTGTTGTGCTCCTTGGTTTAAATGAGGAAGGCTGATAATGCTAAGAAGCCCTTTCAGGGAAAGAGCACAACACAAATGTAGAAGCTTTACCCCACCAAGTGTCTGTTGAAGGAAAATAAGCAGCAGCAGCAGCAGTGTGACTGGTTGGCACCGTAGTGCATTATGACAGTCACACTATTATCACTGTGCCAACATGTCACAACTAATATACATCAGGACACTTAGCAAGTCAACAAAGGAGTATTTTTCATGGGGTAATCCATCAGTTCTTGTCAGTCACAGGCTGTCACCTCATACCTTTGGTCCCCTTGATTGACTAATAAGTTAACCCTGAAAAAAACCTGCCACGGATGATAGATTACATTCATCATTTACACAATTTAGGTTGCCTAACAGCAACTCTTTCGAAATTCCTCGGGGTACAGATGCTCGTTTTTCTTCAGAAAAATCGATATTTATTAAAGAATCAAAAATCTGTACATTTTGAGTCAGGAGCCCGCTGCCTGCAACTGCCTGGCATTTGGAGAATCCTTGTTGTCCATAGTTGGGCCTCAGTCCCTCAGGCCTCCTCTTTCTATGAAGGTAAATTACATTCAAAACATACAGATTTGAATAGATTTGTGTTGTGGAATTTGTAGTCATACTGAGAGTACTGTATTGTGGGAAGGTACTTTGATGTACAACTCAAAGCCTGTGATAAGGAGCTTGGTTTTGTGGTGGAGCACTCCCTATTTGAAGCAAACCATTACAAGTCATCTTGGTTGTCATTGTTCACCAGCAAGCAGCGGCCAACACATTTTTGTATTAATCTCCTTTTCATACTGTGGCACAACCCAGCGAGATGCTAAGACGAGCGTGTCTTTGAAATGGAGGGGAAACATTCACCGGTGAGAGGAGGCGGCAGCCTAAATGAGTTGAACATGGCAGATCTGTCAGAACACTCAAAACAGCTAATTGTATCATTTATTATTGACAGTGAAATATCATCGCCACACAGAGGCTCTGATTCCTCTAGCAACTACATGCTGGCTGCACTGCTGTATGTTAGTCTTTTATATTATTGGCTCAATCTATTGTAATGGCACAGTGCGCATTTTCATCGTCTACAATCATACAATTAGTTTCTCCTGTTGACCTACATCATCTGGTATAACCGCAATATTGAATGGCTTTATCCTAATTGTACAATGACAACAGCGAACACATGGCCAACATTATTGGGAATCAGGTAGTATCTTGACGAGACCACTAACAGCTGTAGTCACAAGTGTTTTGGATTTTATTTTTTTTTCAATGGAAATTATGTGATATTACCTCCTGAACTAATTTGCTGGGAACATAATGAGTTGTAGGCATTCTCCTGCCGGTGAATTTTAGCAGGGGATCCAGCAGATTTCGCAAGCTACGATGATTGTTACATTATGTGTACGTACACCGGGATGCAAACGGTGTGAACCCACTGTTAGTCCAAACAACGCACCAATACCAGCCATCACATAAATGAATCAGCCTTGGCTAAGGTCTATAAACACGTATGCAACTGCCAAAAATGGTGGTGCTATACATGTTAAAAACCACATGCTCAGGCACTACACACACTCACACCTGGGATCGGCCCAGTAATACCTACCGTTGGGGGTAAAGTGCCTTGCTCAATACCACCTTTAGGACTCATTATTAAGATCGCTAGGTTTGGATTTCCTCATCCTCTTCTAACAATAATGAGACACTTTTATAATGGGATGTTTTTTTTGCTCACCCACCTTCCACAAGGAGATCAGGCTCAATTACAGTAGTTGCTAGGGCTTCAATGTCAGCAGGGCAGACACTTGCTGATACCGGGGCTTGATCCTGAGTCCTCCAGTTGAAGGCTGGTATCCTTTACTGCTGCTGCACCCCCATGTTTCATTCTGCGTTGACTGTGGCAGATATCTAATCCCATCTTTTCCCGTGTTCTCTATCGCCCCCTGCAGGACAATCCGGGAGCACCTGGGAGAGCAGGAGGTGTCCATCTCTCTGACCATTGACTCTCTGGATGAGGGCGACCTGGGGAACTACTCCTGCTACGTAGAGAACGGCAACGGGCGACGGCAGGCCAATATCCAGCTCACCAAGAAAGGTGAGACTAGTACGCAGGCACTCACATACCTACATACACCGATAGATGGACACCTTGATATTCAATAACGCCGTGTTTCAGCTTCGGAGGTGAAAGACACCATTTAATACCACTGGCCTTCACTTTGAGAACAGAGTACATCTCTTGCAGTAATTTACTGAGTGGAAAGAAGAACAACTAGCAGGATTCAGGGAATGTACCACTGGTTTTTAGCCTCAGGGACCAAAAAAATAGGGCAGTTCTGTAGAGAGTGCGAAAAGCCTATTCAGTCCATCTCAGCCTGAGGAACTATTAGTTTGCGGAGAGAGAAAAAGCGGCAGCATTCGGTGTTGTGATACCAGACGAGCTGTTTGACTGTCTGGCAGTGACCTCTCCCAACACACACACATCCTCCTTTGATGACAGAGCTCTATCACTCAGACACTTTCTCACCTTTCATCACTGGCTACTGAGGCATTTACAAACGCTGCGTGTTGTAGCCCCCCCCCCCCCCCCCCTTTTTTTTTTTTTTAATTCAAGCAAACCTTGAGTTTTGCTTGATCGTGGATGACTGTTTCAGAGTTGATTCAAACGAGGTGGGGTCTCTCTGCAGCCTTAAAGTTGTCAGCGTTGAATGCATTTACATAGTAAGTTATTTTTCCTCTTTTAAGCTTGCAGCTTTGGATCCAGCTTTGATGGCAGCCCAGTTCCCCTCCATTTGCTCTATTAAAGGGGTTTATGCTGCACAGTCAAAACTTGGAATAAACCGCAGAAGATTAGCCTGGTCCTCACAGGATTGAGAGACTACCAGAAATGGACCCGTCCCCATGCTTATATTTTGTACATCCACGGTGCAGCGCAACACAGGTGAATGTTTATGCTGCTTCGTGAAAATCATCAAGCCTCGGTCGTCTCTTGAAGAGCACGTGAGACTCCAGGTGGATTTGGCCTATTTGAATACGTCATCTCAGTGGAAGTGTGTCTTTGCATCGCTATTAATGGTCTGCCTCTCAGCAGATACGTGGTCTCTGGGTTTCGCTTGCTCTCTTCTTCCAGTCTTGCACACACACTCTCTCTCATAGGCACAATTCACTTCACCTGCATTATGTTAGTGGTTGAGTCAGGTGCCGTTCTCACAGGCAAAACCTTATTTGTTACTTAAATAGCTCAACCACATCGTGGCCTCTTCTCTTCAATACAAGACCACCGAACAGCTGTCACCCTTTCACCTGTCACCAAGTCACTGCAAATCTAGGCCATTTTTTATCTGTTCTCTGTGTCTTTGCGTCACAAATCTCCCAGCAACCAGGCTAGAAAAAGAGAGCTGGCTGAAAAAGATTGTTGTTCAGTAACGTTCTAAGTCAAAGTGAATAGTGTGATGTGGTAGATTATTTGTTTCCAAATTTACTGTAACTTTGTGCTTGGTCTTCATCTCTACTCCAAAGCACTA
Source organism: Hoplostethus atlanticus (assembly GCA_034670405.1). Lineage (NCBI taxonomy): Eukaryota > Metazoa > Chordata > Actinopteri > Trachichthyiformes > Trachichthyidae > Hoplostethus > Hoplostethus atlanticus. The sequence continues at coordinate 3,168,537 of JAXDDX010000019.1, forward strand.
CGAGTTGTAGCTTAAGACTCAGTATGCCAGTGTACTTGACATTAACGCCAGAAGCATTTTGAGGGTGAGGTAAAACAAAGCAGTTTTTCATGGTGAGTTTCTTCATGGCTATATGTTATTATCATATCTTGCTTCATTTTAGGATGAAGCGCATGTCCAGCTTTGGCACCCACAGCACCCTTGTGTGTGCGTGTGCGTGAGGGAGGAAGCCAGTGTTAATGTGACAGATGACGCTCAAGTCCAGGGGCCTCATTTATAAAGGTTGCTACGCACAAAAAAGTGGCGTTAACGGGGGTGAAATGTGCGTACGCATATTTTACCGCAAACGTCGGGATTTATAGAAAAATTCTATGCGGTAAAAGGTGCGCACTTCTACGCATCCTTTCATCCATGCGTAGAGCTCACCGCAAAGTTTTTCAGACACGGGAATCAGCGACGCCCGATGGGGAGATCACAAAATAAAGCTCAGTCCTCTTAAAAACATAGTTTTATAAGTGTGCTTTCACAGGGATTGTGGTCTGTTGTATCTGTTAAGCTACTACTTAAAACCTATTTTATACAAAGGCCATTCTCTTAACTCTTATTTTATTGATTATTTTACCGGGCCGGCGCCAGGATGAAGTGACTGAAGGGGCAATTTTTCATAAAATAAAACTCATTGATTTAACCTGCAACAACCTCAGAAAGGCTAAATAACAACAACATGAGGCTACTGATCAAAATCAAAGACTCACATAAGAACGGAGCACTGCAGAGAATTTATGAACGATAACGATTCTCTGTCAAAATCAGCAGGGGGAGGCGTAGAAACAGCAGTTTGCGGCTTGCATCTCTCTCTCATGTATTTACCACCACGAAAAGCAAGCAGGCTGAGAAACCGAACTAAGTGACGTGTCTGTCTGTCTATCGATCTCTCCGTTTCAGTGGGCTACTATGGACGCCCTAGCATACACCTATGGAAATATTTTTCTATAGATACATAAAGCTTAAACTGAGGGGCTAAGCATAGTTTACTCTCTCATATGTAGCTCCTTATGCTCAATGTTGTATAACTTAATAACTTAACTTAACTTAATAATTTTTAATTGTTTTTATCATTTTGTTCGTCAGTTTGTCTACTATTTTTATTTTGTCTTCTAAAGCACTTTGTAACTTAAACTAAAGTTTATTTTTATTATTATTAAGGCTTGTGCTGTTCTCCACAATGTGGCCCAGATCCTCTACTGACCCCCAGACAGTAGCTACACCTTTACGGCGCTCAACCTCAGTGATGAGCACCTCGATCTCGCACTCCGCAAATTTCGCCTTTCTTGCAGTTGCCGTCTTTCCCTCATTGATAGTCCAACAAAGGCTCCTTAACAACGTCGGCATTGACCATTTATGGATGATTGTGGGAGGAGTACACGAGCGCACAATTCACCGCAGGTGGGTATTTATAAAGAGAAGACTGCTACAGGTGTGCGCCCCACGGTTTTATAGATCTGAATATTTTCTTGCGTTAGTAGATTCTGAGGTTTGTGCGTACGCAATGTTTTATAAATGAGGCCCCAAATATGTACTAGTCGGCAAGGGACTCAACTTTATTAACATGGTGTCACTGTGTCAGTCACAGTCGCAGATGGAAAAGCAGTTTTCAGAGTAGTCATTTGACTGTGAATCTCTCCTGTCCCAAAACCTCTTACTTCTCTCTTTTAATTTAACCTAAGCCCTTAGTTCCTGGCAACCAGCGTTTCAGTGCAATCATGTAGATTTCCTCTCGATAATTGTTTTCTTTATTGCGTCTGCTGGCACCGTATGCTCTCTGTAATCAGTTATTAATGGAGGCCCAGTCAGACGCCGTCGTTGCATTCAGGTCCTGTTCCGAGATGGCTTTGCGCTCTCTGATTTATCACAGATTGGACCGCTCCTTTGCCTCCGTGTTGGCAGGACAAGGTGAGGATAATTTATTCTGTTTGAAGTGGCAAATCGTGCCTCCAAGTGTATGACGTACGGCAGCAAATTACAGAGAGCCAGCAAGACAGACCTTGGTTTTTGATGTGGACTTTGTTTTGTTTGTAGTGTGTGTGGCTAAAGTGTAAACGAGACAAAGTGAGAGAGGTGGAGACATGAAAGAGTGGCATTTTAGTCTTGTCTGTGCTCTTATGTATCAAGGCCAAACCTCGGGTGTTGATAGACAGTGTTTATCACCCAGATCTGCAGGTTTGTTTACAGCTTTGTCTTCTCCTCGTCGACCTTTTGAGGCTGTGTGTCCAATCCAGAATCACAGGAAAAACAGTAACTTGAATTCGTCACGCTGCTCTCCTCTCAGACTTACCATCTAGCTACCTCTCCCTCTCTTTCCTTGAAGGGGCAGAGAGAGAGAGACGTGATGAATCGCTCGGGGTCTCGTGGCTCCGTCAAATCCAGCCTCCTCGTTGTTAGTGGCTAATTTGTCTTAATCTGTCCCACCGCAACACTGCTACCATACGGGTGCCAGGCAGAGAAGAATTGGCCTCCTCCGCTGTAATCTCTGATGCTTGAGGAGCAGCTGGCTTGTTACACTGTCCAGATATTTGAGAACAAAAAATAATGCGGGGCGTGAAAGAGAGAAGACACGTGTGTGTGTGTTTATATGCATGTTTGTGTACATATAAGTGCGTCTGTGAGTTTGGTTGAAGGTCGTGCCTGGACAGGCGTGATAAAGCAGCATGGGTCATGCTAGTTAGCTTTTGAGAACATCATCCTTCATCATGGGAGCTGTCAGCCTGATGGCCACTGCAGTGGGGTGGGCATCACGCACTCCAACGAGGTTAAATGTGTGTCTGTGATGGATGGTGACGCACGCAAATCCTCTGTGTGTGTGTGTAGCAATGCAGCGAGTCCAGCCTTTCACTGTTGTCCATTAGTCAGCCAATGAAGGCTGACCACCCAGATTTTGTGAGGTGTAGCCAGCAGGAAATGTTGCACTGCAAGAGGTGGAGTGACAACCTATATAAAAAGACAACGCAAACAACCAGACCATCAAGCCTAATGGTTGAATCTGTCATCAATCTGAACAACAATGCTGGTTTAAATCCGGCCTCTGCTGACTATTTTTGTACTTAATTCACTCTATGCTTTTTTAATCCAGTAAAAAAATGACACGGTGTTAAAAAACTGCAGTGTGAAACACAAGTGGAATATCAACAGTAAAGCCCAGTGGTCTGAATTCAGCGTCCACTGATGGCTTTTCATGAGCTCCTGTCAGGCTACAGTGATGACCAACCGGTTCAGCTCACAGCCAGCAGCTTTGCCTACACTTGTCATTTTGATGTGACTTTTATCATCCAATTGAGGCAGGATGCAGTGATCTGGATGTATTCAAATTGCTATCAGATCTTCAAAACCAGATACGGAAGAGGCTTGTGTTGTAATCTGAGTGTGATGTAGACATGGATTCAAATAAATTCAGCCACAGGAGACATGTAACAGACATTTTCAGGCCAAGTGTGGACATAAAGTGATGTGATCTCATAGAATCCAATCTTTAGGATCATTTTTTATCATAAGTGTAACCATTGCCAATTGCGATGGCAGCATGATTCATTAACTGCCAGGTTTGGACACTCCATAGTTAGATTTCACTCACATTGTAGTCTGATGAGCCAGATCACTCCCCAAGTGGTCAGACTTGCACTGTGACCTAAATTCGGCCACGGTTAGCGCAAGAATGGGAAAATGTGACAGGATTGGGGCTACCTGAAGCTATTTGAATTGATAGCTTGCGTCTTTTCTTACTTTAACAACTTTCTTCCCTCCCTCTCACTATGATAGCTGAGCTGATGTACACCGTGGAGCTGGCCGGAGGTCTGGGAGCCATCCTACTGCTGTTGATCTGTCTGGTGACCCTCTACAAGTGCTACAAGATCGAGCTCATGCTCTTCTACAGGAACCACTTTGGCAGTGAGGACATAGATGGAGGTAAGATGAAATATCATAACCTACCATACCACAACATATGCCATTTGATGGACACCTTCCAAATCTTTGCATGCATTCCTAGTTTCAGTGGCCCCAGTAGGAATCAAACCCCAAATTGTGGCAGTATCATTGTCATGCTCTACCCACACAAGGCCACCTGGGCCTTTTTTGACATTTAAAAATAGACCCATCTTATCAGCATAAATCAAAGTGGGGCTGCAATAGAGAACAGCATCCCATTTGCCCAAATTAAAACAAACTGTCTCCTAAACACCAGCAAATGAGTACTCTGTCAGGGAAAGCTGGATTATTTTTGTTGAATTTTCTCAAAAATGGGCGTCTTGAGCTGGAATCCTTGTAAACTAATTATTGAAAAGTAGATAGACCATTGTTTGACAAAAGGCGGCTCAATTGAGTGCAGTCATCTAGATAGGGTTTCTAGTTCAGGTTGGATTCATTCCCCAATATTAAACTGCTGACCAACAACATTGGAAAATGGCATAAACTGAGTGAAAGTTCTGCTACACATTAGAATTGAAAACTTTGTTATTCAGCCCTTTTTGCGTTCAGAAATCTACAAGGTTAGTGTGATATGGACAAATGTCCATATCACACTAGTAAATACAGCGCAGATGCACAATGAGACAGAGACTGATGTAGAGCCCAATAAAAGAGTTTATTTACAGCACTCCAAATGGAAATTTTAAAAAAAACCTCATTCCCTATTATATCCATCCAGTCTTCAGTGTGCTAGAGTGTCTCTTGGTGGCTGCTAAGGTGTCGTCTCATGCGATTGTATTCATCTCAATTGCGCCAAGGTGTTTGCTGTGGAGGGTGTAGATTTCATAGCTGCATCAACTAAAAACATGGGTATTGAAATCAATCACCTCCTGATACAGTACACCATGAACCTGGAGCTTTTTCCACTGCTGCTCCAAGTTGGGCTACAGGATTGTTACCTGTAAAAACAGTGAACTTCTCAGTTATGGGCCAAAAGTTCCAATTTAAACGAGCTATAATTTCCGTCATTTTGCTCAGTTGGATGTAGACTCCTGCTCGCACAATCGATTACATGTTCTTGTCTACTCTGTACCTGGGCCAGTACTGCTCCAAGGCCTTGGTTGCTGGCATGCTGACATCTTGCTCTGGGGGCCTTCTCCCCAGTGGCATCCATCGCAGATCAGGCTCCTCCATACGGTACAGCTTTCCCAGTTTCTGATAACAACCTATGGACAGACTATAAGGGTGTGGGTTGCAAACACGTACAGGAACTCTGCCCCCTTGGGGACCATGTACTCGTCGGTTGGCTGGCCAGACATAACCCAGGAGCCCATCTCCAGTCATGATGGCAGTGGTGCGCTGACAAGCTTGCCGTGTTTTCAGGTTCTAAGGAGACAAAACTGGTTTCATCAGACATTTAAACAAGGCATGCATCCATCCTTAACAATCACAACCCATCTCTCCCTCTATTTCAAAATCTGATGTATGGTATCTCAAGGCCATTAGCAGCTTTTAAGGTCTATGCAGTACACGCTGTTGCATTAAAGTGACCTAACACCGGCAATACAGACTTCTATTGTGGGGCAGTCTCCAATAAATGTTGCGGTGGCCCTTTGTTATCAGCAACAGGGTTGGCTAGTTTGAAGTCTGCTCTGGAGTTGAGTAGCCCTTGCAAAGGCAGCATATGGGCTTACCTTCCTAATCCCACCTGTTAAGAGTGGTAGGGTGCAGCCCATGGCCATTTTGGAGCACGGGTATCAGCAGGTGCCTGGAGGAAGGGTTTCATCTCCTTGATCTCCTCCTCCCAGCAAAGGTCTGAATTTACTGGACTTGCAACAGGGAGCCATCTTTGATTCCGAGTAACAGCTGGTCCTGCAGATACACCAACTGGACTGCGCCACTGTAGCCTCAGCTCCATCTACCGTAAAATTAAAAAATTATCTTAGCATAGGAACAGGAGTGATATCACCATACAAGGACCTAAAGTGACACGCACAACAGAACAGTATACTGGGCATAAGAACATTATATGTGAGTTAAATTGTTTGTCACCTCTCTGCTACACTTGTTTAGGGATTAGGCTGTTTAAAGCAACATATTTTAAAATAAGCTTCAATGTATTTTTTATTGATAATGGTCTCTTGAGTAGCTAGGGGAGCAAGACCTCATAACTGAATAGAACAACTAGAGAGACAGCTCCTGCCTTGGGCCCAGTTTTAGCAGCATAGCCAAAGTGCAGATTATGGTTGTTTATTTTGGCCTACCAACTTTATTTCGCTGTAAATAAAATTGACTTGGACTGCTGAACTTCGCCTGCATCCCTTTTTCATGTGTCTGGCTGCTGTTAAAAGCCTCTGAATTTGTTCCTCACACTCAGGGCCTTTATATTTAGGTAACCACTGTGCACCAGGATATACAGGCATCATCATTATAGGACCGAATGTGTATGGTCCTTGCGTAGTGAACAATGCCACCGAGGTTTGGCAATCATAGGAACTGAACTCAAATTTGTTTTGGGTGGGAGACCAGTGAAACAGCACACAAGGAGATGGATGGCTGGATATATTATAGTCTAAAAAAAAGAGAAGCCTGGCCTGTATTCAGATTATGCCACTACTCACACAGCCTGGACGGAGGCTCCAGCTGCTGTGTGGTGCCCGTAGATACACTCGTGGGTATGCCGCTGACCTGCTGTGAGAGAATGAAAGAATAATATATTCTGTTGAAGACTTACTGGAAAACAAATCAAAACACTAACTCTAGGGCTCCATCCTCAATAGTAACAAACTCTGATTGGGCCTGGTGGATGAGCCTTGGCTTGAGAATGCATCAAACTGAGACAAGGAGCAAGTTTTAATTTGATTTCCCCGTAATGAGTCTCTCAAGCACCAGGGCTGCAGTGAATTCAGGGGGAATGAGATTAGTTTGGAGAGGCTGAGGGAATATATGTTGATAGACAGAGAGGTAAAGGGTATACTATACTCTACTCCTCTCTTCTTAGACCCTCCTACTCCCAGCCCTGCTTAACTTTGAGTGCTGGTACATCAGACATCTCAATGGAAGTCATTACCTCTGGCTGTGTTGAGCTTTAGGCCCCAGAAGTGGAGCTTTCCCATAATGGATGGCCCAGAGGCAGTTCTGTAGGAAAAGGAAAAGAAAAAAATGTTAGGCCTTGAACTTAATGCCAAACAGCAATTGTCTCCTTTAATTGTGCCACCAGAGTGAATGCTTGGAGAGAGAAACAGATTTTCAATTTGTTCTCAGGTATAAGGGGATTCAATAAGACACAGCGAGCTGCCTCCGGAGCTCTCAGGAGACCCCTGATACTTTCCTCCATGCCGTGGTCGATTAGATCATTCCACTTGCACACAAATCGCAGTCATCTCAGAGTTCAAGTGATAGTTTGTGTAGGTTTTAACATGAGGCAAGAAAGAGGCAACTGAACTTGCTTGTATGTTGAGTGGAGACAAAACAGGGGGATTACCAAGATCCCATCTCTATGGTAACCGCATTGAAAGAGAAGTAGCTGCATGCAAGACATAGCTGCACTCACCAAAGCCATTAAACCAGGTTTTCTGACACAACTAGTGCCTCTTCACCATATATGCCAAGAATGCGTTTCGTTTCACTGTGGCCACTCAGAAAAACTAATTGAACGCCGGTCTCTCCCTTTTGCCGGATGTAAGGTGTAGGTTACGGTTTAACAACATGATGTCAGTGGCGCCCTTTAGTTAAAGACTACTCAGTTGTCACATTGTGTGGGCGTCAGTGGAATCAATAATAAGGCTTCATGATGACAACAGTGGAGCGAGCTCGTCAAGGAGGTGGGAACTCCTTTGCTGTAAATAAGTTCAAGTGTCACATACACACATGGGGTGTGCAGTGAAATGTAAAAAGTGGCAATGCTCAACAGAAATGTGCAAAGGTTCACACTATTTACAATTTAAAAAAAAAAAAACACAATATTTACAGTATTACAGTAAGAGCTCTATATAGAAAAAGCAACAACACAATATTTACAGTAAGAGCACTTGAAAAATAAAAATATAGTAAAAAAGGGAAATCGTATATATATAAGAGTGTGTGTGTGCATAGGAGGTCAAAGTCAACGTTATCAGCTCGGTTTGGATTTCCGTCTGCGTTCAACATAATTTTGAGATATTGATCGTTAATAGTTTTCACGTCAGACAGCAACAGTAATGCATCCCTTTTAAATTGCATATTTAGCCATGTAGATACCGTTTTTCAGTCACCTTTTATATAAATCCATTGTTTCTGATCAGAACGCTAGCTGGAGTCATGTACTCGGCTGTGATCAAATAAAAAATGAATGCGCAGTGCACAGGGATTGTCTGAGGCTTCTTGCTAAATTAAATAATGGAAAACCAAACGATACGTTAATAAAAAGCTGTTCTTTAGCTCTATCCTGTGTGCTTTGTAACGTTTCGATCTACTCTACATTAAATGTAATGGAGCCCAGAGATTACGCCTCCAACTCTCCTGACGCTCTCCACAGCAAGTTCAAGAGTTCACAGTCTAACTGTGGGCTCGCCATGCACATGCATACATTACTCCCTGTGCAGTATGAGTCAGTCAAGATGCTCCTTTGGAGTCGGTGTGTGGGAAGCGGAGGGTGGAGGGGTGGATGCAGTTTCAGAGGTGTGTTGCGCTGCTCTTACATACACTTCACCAGTCCTCGACAGGGGAAGGACTGACTCCACAAGATGCGAGGGGAGGGTCATTCCGCCTTCAAGATTCACCCCAATCTCAATCTCTCTCTCCACAGATGAGTGAATCAGCTGCACTAAAATAGCCCTTGATCTGCCTACACGCCTTTCTCTTAAAAGGAGCAGATACCAGCGAGAAAGATAGAGGGAGTTTCATATCGCAATGAAATAGAATACAAGCTTCTGAGTTAGTTATACCGAGTGATTACGAGGTTACATTTCAATTATTTTTACATGTTCCCAATGTTGTAAAATGAATGAGATTAATTACATGGTGTCATGTAAGAACAGTGAATCATAGCGTGGGGCGCTTGCCAAACATCAAGATTACCCTCTGGAAAATGAATGAATCTTGTTGACAGTCTCATAGCGAGAGAGCGGCAGAAAGACAGGCGTGTAAAATGGAGAACATATTAAAAGGTTACAAAAAAAATGGGCCGCTGTACTGAAAATTTCGCTTTGGGATTTTCCTTAATCTGCTTAGTCCTTTCAAATCTTTCAGGTGTGTGATGAAGCCATGCCATACGCTGGCCTGGCAGGTAGTTTGGGGCAGTTAGCTCAGCCCAATGGACAGCCTGGATGTTCATTTGTTTCACCAGCGGTAGGCAAGTTGCTAGCAATGTAACATTATTTGTAAATAGGGATGGAGCCGTAATGAAACGCCCAGAGAGGTCCGTGTAATTTTTCTTTGTCTGCGCCTAGTAGATATCAAGGATTGAAACACTAAATAAAAGGGTCCAGGCTTGAGCATAACACATACTCTGATCACTTTGACATTTCACCTATGTCTGTGTTTCTGCTTGCAGATAAGCGCTGATGCATACCTGTCTCTCCCTCTACCTGCAGATAACAAGGACTATGACGCTTACCTGTCCTACACCAAAGTGGACCCGGACCAGTGGAGCCAGGAGACCAGAGAGGAGGAGCGCTTTGCCCTGGAGATCCTCCCTGATGTCCTGGAGAAGCATTATGGGTATAAACTCTTCATTCCAGACAGGGACTTGATCCCCACAGGAAGTAAGCTCTCTCTCTCATGGCGATCTCAAGTTGTGTCGAATGTTTGTCATTGGTGTTGTCACTGGCGTTGGTGATATGCTTTGTTTTGCCGTTTCTGTTCTGTATTTGTGTTGTTACACAACTAAGACCAACAAACATGGCCATCAATTTTTCAACCATTGGTGAAATTTAAGTGGATTACTACACTGTAAAAAACACAGGGAGCCTATAGGGGTTCTTCAGTTTGAACTTCAGAGGAATTTACCCCAGTGGCAGTATTTTTTAGTTTCTTTCAGCTCTTAACTTAATCGCTACTACAAGTGTTCAGCATTGTTTCTATTACAGTTATCATACATAATATTTCAGATTTAATTCCTAAACCCTCTTGTAATGGGTGCTAAAATACAATCATGGCATGTGTTCCCACTGTCAACACTCCAGCATGAGCAAAACAAAGATGCCTCTTGGAAAAAACACATCTAATAGTTACAGTTATACTAGTTGACTAGTCGAGTCCTCAAAGCATTTCCAACAAACCCGCCATCCATGGGGTTATTCGAGGAACCATAAGGTTGTGAAGAGAACCTTTTTGGATCTTCGAAGCACCCCCCAAGGTTCTTAGCAGCACCCCTGAAGAACCCCTAAGTTTAGTTTGGTTAGCGATTCATCCCTGCAATAGCAAGCATGCTGTGCAGGGAGGGTGTACATCAAGAAGCAAGGCTGAGAAATGGCTTATTACATGTAACAGGATTACAGTAATGTGATTTTTTTTTTTAAATGTAACTATAATCTGTTATAGTTACTGGAAAAAAGTAATCAGGTTACAAATACTTCTGAGGAATAGACGGTTAAAGTTTGATTCCTCAGAAGCATGTTTGAAAGAAATGTGTTTCAGTTGTGGGATAATGGTCACAGTCATGATTTTATACATTTTGAAGCATACTGGTTGTGTGATCATAACACTGTTCAAATTACAGTGTGTAAATTGGAAGGGATCAATATATGAATCGTACTATTCAGCAGGAGTCAACCCTGACCATGGCTAAAACTCAAAAAACGTTTTTGCTGATAATCTTTAAGAAATGATATTTTGAGTGTAACTCTTCCAGCCCCACTTGCTCTCTAGGCTGTTCTGGCTTTATGAAGTCTTGCTTATAGTGAATTGTGAAAGTGAAAAAAGTGATCTTAAGAAATGATGCCTGAGTTGCTGGGTGGGTCTTTATCTACACTATGTGAGATGTATAATAGCCTAACCTACATGTATACATAGTGGAAAACCAAGCCTCTCTGATCCAGCTCAACGCAAACAGTACCTCTGCATGTTGCCTTGTAATGATGTCAATTGTACAATAAAAAAGCTCTTTATGCATGGATATTAATGCATGTTTCGCCACAGTGTATTTCTAATGGAGCCTCTCACCACGCCCTGTGCTTATCTTTGATTAACTCATCAGACTTATCAGATGAGTTCGATAATCTCATTGTGTTATTAGCCTTGATTGGAACACTTGCATCTGCCCGTCTCCTTCCACATGCCGCCATTACTAATTATGTTCCTCTTCTATGGCATTGCGCCAAGGATATAAACTGAATCCCTTGCTATGATTATGTGCTTGATGCGGGGGACTGTTGTAATATGGGTCAAATGGCATAAAAATGCAAGGATTGAGAAGCATCTTAAGTGTGTTTGCCACAGCTTGGTAGCTTATTGCTTCTATGTTTAAACATTTAGTTTGCGTTATGTATTAGCACTGCAACACTAGCTACAATAAAAGATAATCCATAGCTATAGATAGACACAGTGTCTACAATCCTCAACTGTTTTTATAGAATATTGGGCGTTTTGCCAATGGTGATAAATTGTTCTTTATTTTCTATTCACTTCTTACTGTTTGAACTCTTTTCCATTAATATCTGTGGCTTTTTTCCTTGGCTTTTTATGCTACGTATCCCATATTAAACTGGAATAAACTGGTCAGCACGATTATTGTTTTACAATCGCCACTGGAGAAACACAGTTTATGCCAGAGCTACGTCCCCCTTTGACAAAACTGTTCTGCAATGCTTTTCTGCCAGTCTCCTGATCATACTTTGAATGTAAATATCTATGTTTAGGTTTCACCAATGATCATTTCCAGGATGACACAAGACTACTTAGAGGTACCTTTTCCCCAGATTTTTAATGCTTGCGTCACCACCCACCGACCTGTGATTTTCTGATCTAGTCAGTAATGTATAAAGTAATTTCTTTCACAGTTACTTCCAATTGCATTGACCTGGATTAAATAGTCACCATAAATACTTAGTTTGTTATAACCTGCTCAGAGAACCAGATGGGTGGGGTTTACCGATGAAGATATTTCTAATAGGTTGTCGGTCTTTTGTCTAAACTTTCTGCCATTTATTGCTACATGAATCAGGCACCACCATATATGGTATTTGCGAACACTTTGAACCCCTTCACAGCTGGCTTTAACATGCATCCTGGGTGAGTAGATTGTATTCAGATAAAGCAAAACTGCATTAAAACTAGGAGCGTTTTGCAAGGGAAAGGAAGTTTGATTTCATTCATGAACTTGATTACGGTCACTGGAGATGCCAGGAGTAAATGTAGTGTAGCATTCATATCCAGATAAGATGCGCATGTTATTGCCAGATGTAAATGTGCAATTGTGCCCAAGTCTGATTAACAGTACAAAAGAGTTCAATTGAAGTGACTGAACTCCTCATAGGACTCTTCCCACTGCTTTATCTCTCATATCCTCAGGATCTTTTTGGCTGTGCCTTGCCTAGTTTTTTACCAAGTAAATACATTAATACATATTTAAACGCATATACAAGATAATGCTTTCATTTTTATAGATGTCTACTAAACTTTCACCTTTAAAGCCTAATCGTATCCTAGACACTATAAACCATTTAGATGCGAATCAACATAAAATTGTGCCACAAGAATGACAGCACGTCTTCAAATTTACGTTCTCACATTTATCCCATCCACATTCTGATTCAATTGTGGCCCAGTTCAGTTTTAACTGTAAAGCGTGGGTATTTCTTTATGACAACAAACTGTAGTTACTCCTAGTTAAAGTGTTTCTGGAGCAGGTAGTTTACGCTGCGTTCCATTCAAAGTTGGACTTCCCCAGCTGGTAGGTTGTAATTACAACCTCTGTGCATTCCAGTTTAGAAAAACCAGGGGAGAAACATGGACGCCTGTGAGATGTTCTTTCCCCCAATGTAACACACCGTTCGCCATGCAACGGCTATGTTATGTCACTGATGTTAGCTAGCTAGTTAGCATAAAACATTAGCAAATTGATAATTTAAGTATATTTTGAGGATTATAAACATGTTAAAAGTAAAAGGTAATCTCTGCTCTGCAGTGTTTACAGTGTATGCCACCATGTTAACGTGACGTTAGACACCTGCATCTCGGAAACCTCAGAGCTGAAGGGCCTACTTGTTTCCTACTTGAAGGGCCGTTGCATTGCATTTTTCCTAGTAGTCTGAATTTCTGACTTTCCAACATGTCTGGAACGCAGCATAAGAGCCATCATCACCCCATTTTCTACCACCATTCAAAATCCTGGTCAAAATGAAGTGCAGATGTGCTTTTTTAAATGGACTGAAATCACTTACAACTCCTACTTTGCCTTCTAATACAATTAGTTGTTTGCTCAAGCATTGTTGTCAGGTCTCTGGAGGGAGGATTTAAATCAAGCCATAAAGTGCACATAACACCCTGAGGAGGAGGGTCAAGGTCAATTTACTTTAAATTGAATCAATTCAAAATGTAAAGTGAAAGTGCTACTCATTAGTTAATGATATAGCATCCATTATCATTTGTTTCATTCATGATAGGATAAATACTCTTTTTGAGAAAAACAAGGGTTTTTTGCTAGATTGGTTTAATTGAAACTGAATGGACCCTAACCCTGCTGGGGAGTATTAGCTAGAGCCGCGCATTGCAGCAAATTGACACGAGGCCCAATTACCAAACAGAAAACAGATTGACTTGTCACGTTGAAGTAAAGGGCGACACTTCAGATCCACGTTTACTCTAATCAGGTCTCTCCCTTTGCAAAGCCTGAGGCCTCAGCCAGCCCATGACATGAAAGAACGAGGCCATTTGACTTCATTCTCAGAGATACGGAGGGATGAAGAGTATGAGGAGGAGATAAGAGTAGGGCCGAGACGGGGAGAGAGGCATTTGTTTGCTTTAAGACCAGCAGACATACAGAGACAGTATGTGCTGTCACAAGCAAACACACATTCACTCACTGGCTGTCTCTCCATCTTATTCTATCTCTCACACACTGGGGAGGGCTGTGATCTTTGATTGGGAAGGGAAAACCACTTAATCCCGTCTACCTGCTTTTGAGGAGCCACTCGGTCTTTGTCTCCGGCAGGAGAGGCTAAAAGCAGACATTAGCTGCCTCTGGCACCCAGGACAAGCTTGGGGAAATGGTACATCACATTCAGCACTAACAGAGAGCTAGTCATTATGGACATGTACACTACAGTTAGCCCACACTTAAGCACACACAGGTAGTTTGTTTTGCTTTTTGACGTATTTTCCGTTGTCCTACAGTAAAAACGTGTACTCTCCCTCTGCGCACACATTAAATACATCTCATACTGTATGTACTGTCTCTGGAGCTATTTTACTGATGACGGTTAAAGCTGTAAAACAATGATCCTTGATTCCATCATACAATCAATTCAAGGAATTAATTTCATTTTTATGACAGAAAACAATGTATCAATAACGTTCATGCCTAGGATCACTGGAATTGGAGAAAATAAATCTAAACCGCTGATTTATCCTTTGATAAATGAAATCAATTTGGTATCCAGTCACTATGAGGCCAAGAGAGTTCATTGCGTATGTGTTGCTGGCATTTTCGTTGTCCATCAGCTATGTGTAGTTGTGTGTACAGTTAATGTGGTCCAGACTGAATGTACACACAAAGGTAGAATTGTAGAAGTTGTACAATTGGAAACTTTATCACTAGAGATTTTTTATAATATCTGTATTGCTGTGATACTAAGTTTCTATTGCTCCCTTCTCCCTTTCGCTTTGTTCAATCTTTATTCCTATCTTTCTGTCTCTCTCTCTCTAGCCTACATCGAGGACGTGGCGCGCTGTGTGGACCAGAGCAAGCGCCTCATCATCGTCATGACGCCCAACTATGTCGTCCGCAGGGGGTGGAGCATCTTTGAGCTGGAGACGAGGCTGCGCAACATGCTGGTGACCGGCGAGATCAAGGTCATACTGATCGAGTGCGCCGAGCTGCGCGGCATCATGAACTACCAGGAAGTGGAGGCCCTCAAACACACCATCAAGATGCTGACAGTCATCAAGTGGCGCGGGCCGTCCAGCAACAAGCTCAACTCCAAGTTCTGGAAGCAGCTGCAGTATGAGATGCCCTTCAAGCACATGGAGCCCCTCAGCATCTCCCACGAGCAGGTGCTGGACGTCAGCGAGCAGGGCCCCTTCGGCGAGCTCCAGACCGTCTCGGCCATCTCCATGGCGGCGGCCACCTCCACCGCCATGGCGACGGCACATCCGGACTTACGCTCGACGTTCCACAACTCTTGCCACACCCAGATGAGGCAGAAACACTATTACCGTAGCTACGACTACAACCTGCCGCCCGGCGGTACGCTTCCCACCGCTCTCCTCGCTAGGCAACCAGCACACCTACTGCAACATCCCCATGACCCTCATCAACGGACAGAGGCCACAGTCCAAGTCGCCACGCCAGCAGAGCCTCGAGGAGGCCCACGCCAACAACGCCATGCTGCCGCTGCTGCCCAGAGAGACCAGTATATCCAGCGTCATCTGGTGACAGAGACGCCGCCGGGCAGGATAGACGCCACCGGGGTCTTTACGATGCCCTGCACATGGATCTATATGATGTCCGTCACAGGGAGGACTCACCACTGGCACTTGGACCCTGATGGCGCTAGAGCCGGATGGACCCGAATGGCACTAAGCTACTTGCTGCTGTTGAATTTGCACCAGGATACAACAGGGGAGGGGATGGGGGGGGTCAGACACACTGGACACATTAGTGGTGGCAGATTTCTTTTTGGTTTTGTTGTTGTTTTTGGTCCAATAAGAGCTTTTACTGAAACTGAACAAAACAAAACAAAAAAAAAAGCAAGGAAAACTTTTTTGTATGCCTGTATAAACACTCACGTAACACAAGCCAACACCTACGATCATTTACCCAGAAACTCAAGGAATACAGGGTCCTGTACATATGTTTTCTAATTCTTTGTAGCATCAGTGTTTGGGACTTTTTTCTTTATGTTTTATCATCAATTTGGACTCTCTTTTTTTAATTTTTTTGTTTCTGTTTGTATAAAAGTGAAGCAATGGCCTGTGAGATGTGTTGGTTAAACCGTTGTTACCTTTATCTTAACTTGTTGTTGGCTGGTGTAGTTTATAAAGCTTTTGGGGTTTTTTTTGGTAAAAGTTTGGGAGATGAGTATGATGTTTCGATTTCGGGTAGTTTTTTTTTTTTCTGCTGGCTGCTGTAAGGACAGAGATTGAATCTGGTTTTAAAAGGGACTAGATTATGCAAAATGTGGAGTCCAGAGAGCGCAAAGGATTCTGGGGGAATGGGCTGGGTTTCCCAAATCCATCTTAGCACTAAAATCATTTCAACGTTAAAATGCTTTTGAAAAAACCAAGTCAAGGCTATTAAGGGGGATATGAAGAATTTTGGTGCTAGGCTTCACCTCTCTCTCTCCCCCTCCCCTCTCCCATTTACTTTAAAAAAAAGAAAACAGCCTTGCTATTTACCTTAACAGATGAATATATCTCCTAAAGTTAATTATGTGTATTATTTTATGAAAAAAAAGTCTATTTTTGTACCTGAGGGATATTTGCTTAGACAAGTTATACATATATAAAGTTTCTGACAGAAGGAATTGGGAAACATAATACAAAACATTTCCAACAATGAACTGCATAGCTCACAAAAATCAATAGAAAGTCATTCACTAAATGTCTTACCCTTAGCTTGCAAGATATCAAGAAAAGTAGGTTTGTGTTTTCATCATTAAAAGGGCCGTTTTCAGTACACCATGCATAGTGTATGCAACTCAACTGGCTCCCCCCCCCCCCCCCCCCCCGCGATGCTGACTGCATTTCACAATCATTGTAACGTTTCACAGATTTGGTACAGCGAGAACGGAGCCAGGCGATGGAGGACGTGAACCTGGTTTCCTCTATAGGACCAAACAAGGCTATCCAGGGCTAACCCGTTATCTGTTACTCGTTTCTCTCTAAAGATTACAGCTCTGTGATTTGTCTTTCACACCGATGTCAACGAAAATGATTTGTCATTTGAGTTATGCTTTCAGATAAATAAATTAAAAGAAATAGGGCTTTCAGGTCTCGGTTACAAACACTTTGAGTTGGCCCTGGCTGCTTGGCACTGTTGTGGAAAAGGGTCTTGGTAATATAATAATAAAAATGAAGAGTTTCATTCCAAAACGAGATATCTGCCATCTGAAAAAAAACATGACATCTACATTTACAAAACAGTTGTTGGCTTGATGGTAAAGTTGACTATGAAATGTTATTGAAGTTATTAATAACCTTTGCTTGTAAACAGTAACATTTTAGAGGATGTAATCAATTGTTTTTGAAATACTGACCAATAACCAGGGATTGTTTTCCCCTCCAAATCAATATATAGCGTTTTAGAATGAAACCCTTCAAATTAAGATGTAATTAATGTTTAAGGATGACTAGAATGTATTTTAAAAAGCAAATTCAACCCTGGAGTATATGTAACTGTACAATAGAAATGCTACTTAAAGCAAGTTAGACCAAAGCAAGCTACAGTAAACCATTTTTATTTTTATTTTTTAAAACAAAGGTCCTTTTTCCTCAGATGAAGGCTTACATCCTGGTTGGCTTGGCCAGAATGATTCCAAGTCAAATGAAACAAGAACAATTCTCACATATCGACACAAACCTGTAAAGGTGGCCTGTATATGTATTATTTCTCAATCGTCCTGCAACTGTGCCATATTATTTGTTTTGGGAAACTAACCTCATACTAAATACTTGCAACATCTTATGTTTGAAGTAGGGGTTGCGTGTTTCATTTAGTGCCATAAAATATGCAAAAGTGAGTAAACAATAAATTACACCATGTTGTATTTTTTCCTCATCTTCCTGTGATCTTCAGTTTCTGCTGTTGGATTTCAGTTTTGTTAGTTGGAATTTGAACGTGTCTGGGTTTTTTTCAGTGTATTTTATGCTGACAACATAATATTACAGACTTCAAAACCAGGCCTGGATCGAGTGAAAAAAAAACCTCAGTTGCTATAATAAGTGTTTGCTGTAACCTGCCCAGAGTGCAACATGGGTGGGATTTCCATTTTGGGGGACAATCTTATTGGTTCAGTTTTGCCAAGTAAGTATAACTGAGTCCACTTCACCTGATTATTTGAACCAGGCCTGTTTTCTGAGTCAATCTGTTTACCCCTACAAAAAGTAACATTTGGATTACGTTCGAGAGCACCAATTCTGTAACGGTTCTGAATGGGTTCCTTGTGCTCTATGACATTGTGTAAATATAATCAATACAATAACATAAGTAAGATGAAGACAATCGAGCCATATTCATAAAACAAATGGTCATTATTCGCAAGGCCTCTCAAAGTAGAAATACTAATATTGACTGGAGATTAACTTGTAGTATCAATGAGATTTAGACAGGAGTTTAGAGTCAGCACTCCTGCTTTGGGAAGCTGTGTGAATACACGTCTGCATTTTCTGAGTGGAGTGATATACATTTTTGTTTCATGATGAACTGAACCTTTCTGGTGATGATGGCTTTGATAATGATGATGATGAATAACAATATATAGCACAGAATTATTCCAGGCACTTTCACGACTCTTGAGACGACGTCTCTCCTGTTTCTGATTTATTTTCTATTATGTATCTGCAATGTTCATTAAAAGAGATACTGTTATTATTAATAAAAACATTTACGGTAGTGTTATTTCTCAGTTGTGTACTGCTGTGTGTGGAGAGGGAGAATACTGTATTTGTTTGCAGAAAACGCCACACAGCTCACTTTGTTTATGGAGCCGCTGTACAGATTGCTGACGATGCCCAGATTCCTTTTCCTGGCGGACAGCCACTGCAGCCCAACCGCCATAACTCTACCATCTCCCGTAAAACCTTGAAACAACAATCAATACCTCTCCTTATTCCGCTCAGCGACTGAATCAGGCTGGCTCCCATTTAGAATAAGACTAAATCAGAGGAGTCAATGCACTAAGAAACACTTCCAAGCCCTCGACTGTTGTCCCTATTGTTGTGTGACCCTGGTACACATTGACACAGACAGCTGAAATCCTGGCAAAGATCACATTTTCATCACTGTCTAAATACGGGGAAAAACAGATGGATTTGTTGCTTTGTGGCAAAAGAGACAATCCTCAATTAATTTAAACATCTATATGTTGGGGATCTTGACAGGCTTGAGAAGTAAAGTTTTGTCAAAGTTCACAACATGTGTTTTCCTAGGTTGGAATGAAAGCCTGCATACACGCTCTCGGTGGTGGCTGACTGCTGCTTTACAGCCTCAAAATACACACGAGTCTCTATCTGATTATAAAAACATGCCTTTAATCCCAAAAAAATCACTGTTTCAACAGAGTGTGCCATACTGCAATTATTGATTGGGCCTTTAAGGAAATGTATTTTATTTGGTTATTTTCATTGGGACCTCTTTCAGACCAGCTGGATTACCTTTCCCAGAATCCCCAGCGATATAATAAAAACAGCCTACTGATTCCCTAAAGCAGCTGCATCATACTGCACCATATCTCCTAGCCTTTAACGAACCTCAAAGAGAAAGAAAGCGATACGCCATGGTACTGAAACAGTACTACATACTATGAAGTACACACTAATCATCTGTGCCTATGTGAACATAGAAAGTTGCCAGATGTTTTCATCTGAGTTGACGTGTCACCATGTGATGTGTGTGTGAAAAGGGGGAGTTCCTCAGGCTTCTGCACTTTCTCTCCAAATGAAATCATTTTCACTTCATTACAGTGTCACAGCATAATAAGCTCCCCAGACAAAAGCATGTGACAGGAAAAGTGGAGGCAGTTTTGCTGCACTCAGAGCGGATATCGCTAGCACAGACACACACACACGTATACGTGCATACCTACAGACTTTGTTTCTTCCTCTCTCGCAACACAATGCTCTGCCTCTGCGCGCACACACACTCATTGGTGAACAGTATTACTCACTCTGGCAGGTACACCATGCCCCGCCACGTCCCACAGGGCCTTGTTACTTGGAGCTCTGTCCCCTCTGTGACATGTCTTCCTCTCAAAAAAACCAGGGCAATTGTCTGTGCATGGGTATGCAGCGGTGGAGGCAGTGTGTGTAAGAGAGAGGCGTTTGGGTAGTGGAGAAGAGGCTGATGCAGGCAGGTGTTAACCCAGTTTTGGGGTAATTCTGAACTCACCCTGGCTCTTCACTGCATAGCTGTCCGTGCATGCATCGGAGGTGGTGAAGGCAGTGTGTGATACAAAGCGCTCTCTCACATTGCAAGTCATGGATCACTGATCAACCCTGCAACAGCTGCTCTATCTTTAATCATTTATTATTTTACAGTTGTATCGATGTCCATGGTAGGGTTGACTGGGATATTGATCTGACAGTTGGTGTATCAAAGGAAAGTATGTCACATAAATACACTCGATACTTTATATTTCCTGAGTCAAAAATGTCAGCACTGTACTCTGTGAATCCATTTAAACTCGTTCCAATTAGGATAAAAAGTTGGAACATTGGAACAAGTTGGCACTGCTGTCAATTTGTATCCTCCAATTAAAAGATATGGAGAGGGAGAGAGGTAGAAAAAGCCAAACTGGCAAACTAAAGACATTTCAAGTGAAACGCTGTCATCTGCTGGACAAAGTTCACGCTGCACCTTACATGGCCAAGTCCCTCGCAAAGCACACTGGGATGGAGGCACCCAATTTTAGCCATTATGGGGAAACTGGGGTGATGGGTTAGATGATTAAGTCACAATAGGAATCACACATCTCCTCTAAATTGCTCCGGTTGAAATCTTTGCCAATAATAAAACCAATAATTGTGATGAATGGAGCATTGTGCATTTTCCCTTAAGACTAAAGCGCCATTAGATAAACTGCTGCTGTTACTTACAACACACTTTTTATGGGTCCCGAAGGAGCATTTGGATTCTTAGCATTCGCAGGATGGATATATATCTCTCCTTAATGGAGCATATGTCATCCCAATTTGTGTAAAATATACCAAAGAATTCATTCTGGCAAAATGGGACTTCAACAACAAGTAGGTTTAGATACAAAGTGATGAGGTTGGATAAGAGGTTAAAATCCAGCTTCAGAAAGTAAAAGGAGTTTAATTTTGATTCTCTACTCAGTTCCATTGGGGAGGGACTAATAATTGCGATCACCTGGTTAAGAGCACAGGCGATGAATAACCCTGGCAGGACTTTTACTTTCTGAACCCGGAGTTTTCCACCTCTGCTGCCGAATTATCCCTCTGAACACTCAAGGAGGCCAGCTGATGGCACTGTTGATTACTGATACACAATTTGGGCTTTACACACTATCAGTGGAACGGCACCCCATTGCACTACACCACCTAAAGACCCGCAAGCTCCCTTTTTCTAGAGGAATCACTTTCATGTGTGTGTAATTTCTAACTATATATGAAAAATGTCTTTTGATGATAAAATGTTGCTGTTTTATTTGTATGATTTTATGAGAAAAATAAAGAGGCGTGTGATTGATGTTTGGTGTTACATAGAGAAACACCTGGGGATGGACTATTCATGTTCCCGTTCCTATCAGTTTTTTTCCCATTTTGCATGTTTTGTGGATTGCAAGCACATTTGGTTGACTATGTGACTACGGCAGAGATGCGGTCTTGTTTTCTGTCACTTTGATAGATAGGTATAGTCCCAGGTCAGAAAGAGCTTTGTCTTGTTCGATTTGAAGTGTAATCTAATGAAATGTATATTAAAAGGTGTTGCCAGAAGATTAGATAACCACGACATCGTAAACACTATCCTTTCATTACTTGCCGAGACCTTCAAAGCTGACAATCATGTAACTGGCGCTAAGCTAATCTTGTTTACTGAGAGTTTAACTTTGTCATGAGAGGAGGGACCTCAATTTATGTCCTTTTCCCAGATAAGACCGGGAAGATCATCAGGTCTGAGTGTCTAGGCCAAGTGTGTGTGTCTCAATTAAGACCCTTTTGTTTATTTTCACACCACTGACTACATCATAAGTATCTCATCAAAACTCCAAACTTCAATTTGGTGTGACCAGAAAATGTATCTCCACAGGTTTGCTTCTGCAACACATGGCTTCCCTAACAAACAATGTTATGTTAGTGGTTTTTCACCACTAGCATATTGCAAAAGTTAGTCAATAATTTCCGTCTAATTTGATACCAACTTTCACTTTTTTGTCACGCGGTTAAATACTGGCAGTATGCTACTTTTACTGAGGGCCCAATGATGCTGTGACCATTTTGTCTGATGCAGAAAGTCTAAGTGCAGCATACAGTAGTGTAGTACAGCACATTATTGCAGAAGTTGCATTCATTTGTGGCAGTTTAAGGAGTCCAGCTGCAGCAATGTAACAAGATCAGCGACTCGTCTGTAATTCAGAGGTTTTGTGTTCAAGCCCCCTGGGAGTGATGTTTGTGTTTTGCGATCCCAGCAGTACGAGAAAACTGAAGTGATGACAAGCTTAGCTGGCATTAGACTCAGCAGCTGAGAGGAATAATCGGTTATGCAAAGGCTCGAAAATTGCGATGCTAATACTCAGGGCTAAGCTTAAACGTCGACTTCTGTCTGGAAAAGTCAGCATCCAGAGGAAAGAAACGCTCTCAGACAACAAGCTGAGAAGCTGCACTCATTGTGCTAAGTAGACGTGTGAAGTTGGTCAATTTTAAACTTTGATGCCTGACTTTGTTTTGAACAATAGAGAGCCAATATCCCAAGGAGAGACTGAAAAGCTCCCGGAGGAGAAGCTACAGAAAAGTTGTGTCATTACGGTACAATTGCCACGCAGTACAATTGCAATGTCATTACCAACATACTCTATGTAACTATGTATATGGTACAGAATACAGCAGGTCACACTAGGCTGTCTGCAATGTCAGTGAGCCCTGAGGTTGGCACGCCCTTGATCATCAGCTTATTTCTGCAAAGTGTCCAAAGACTGACAGCAATAAGATGTGACATGTTAAGAGGTGGGATCAAAGCAGCAACCTGGTGCATCACAACATCACAAAGGTCAATCTGATTATCTGTTTGGGCGACATTCAAGCTCCTTCTACCGGGAACACGAGGTCTTCTACGTATAAATGCCCACGCTACAATAAAATGGAACATCTTAAATGTAATCTTAAAAGATTTGTCTGCAGTACTGATGCAGGGTAAACGTAATAAGGGGAACTACAGCGGCTACCCCTGTGTACCACTGGATTCCCTTGTAAAACCATTTCCAAACAGCACTTTAGAGTCACCAGCTTTATATTTTATTTCATATTTATCCCAGCAGCACTCTTTCCAACTTTTTATGGTTTGCTTCAGCCAACTGAGGCCTTCGTCACATATGACAATACAAAGTACTCTAAACAATCACCTAATATATTGGAGACTTAGTATGTTTCTGTCGACTTACTTTATCTTACAAAGTTTAATTCAATTTGATCCCAGGTCGCTCTTCTTGATGTCAATATGACCATAGGGCGCCCGCTCCCTCTTTTTCTCCTCAATATACAAACACCACACATATACTGTACAACATACAGTACCTTAAAGATACAATCAATCGTTTATTTGACAATTTCAATTTTGGGTATACTTTTTCAAACCATCACACCCCAAAATACAGATCTGTTTCACTCCATTGTTTGCAAATATTACAAATGTTAAATCTCTTTGCATCCTCAAAACACACAAAACTCCTGTTCAGCTGCCACACAACGTCAGTCTTTGTATCAAAAGCACAAACAATACATTTCAGAACGAATAAAAATGTCTGCAACCCAATAAAATCACTATGCAAACAACAGCAATAGTGGGGTGAGAGTTTCAACAGGGGCATCACACTAACATTAAATATAAGGTTTTTAAATAACACACAACAGGTCTTTGGGTCAAGGTAAGGATGGGGAAAAATGATGTTTGTGTCATGGGAGGTGATTCAGCTTGGGACATTTATTGACAAATATCAAAATGCAGTGTTGGTGCTACGACAGGAGGAATTATCTGGAATCTCAGTTTGTTGAGTAATTCAGGTTGGTAATTTTCAGGTAGCAACATCCTCCGACACCCGGGACCAGGGGAAAGAAAAACAGCTCTGTGCTCACAGCTCCAGAGGACATTAACAAAGTCAGGCAAATCTTCACTGAGTGGAGATGGATTTACTGTAGCCGTCAGAACAGAGATGGAGCCTGAAAGGTGGGTTACAAGGTAGCCTGTCAAGTAGCTGGTTTAACTGACACCCATAATATCTGAGGGGTTGGTGTGTGTAGGTGTGCCTGAACTGGGCTGGAATTAATATTAAGAAGGGAGTAAGAGCTGAGAAAAATATCCCTGAGATTAAGTAATATCAATGAGGATGATGCCCAAATTTTACTGCCCCAAAGCATAAACTGACCCTAATATATCTGCAAGGGGTTGTCGATCAATACCAACTACCAACAATTACTTGGCCAGGTGCTGAGATTTCTGGCTTTCAAAAAAAATTACAATTCACCCTAACTATGTGACAGGAGGGGTGGGACACAGCCTGGCACAGTCAGAGACTTGTGTAGGAGGAGGTAAATCCTATGAATGTTGTTGCAATTCCTACTGGCCACCAATAGAGGTCGATAAAGGTCACAGATTACTTAATGGACCTTTAACACTTGAAACACTACATGAGGATTAGAGAACAAAAATGTGCTGCTACTTTTCATCTCTTGTGTTGATAGCAACATTGCTGATAAGACATTTCAAATGACATGCAGTGTTGAAGAATAACACAAGACAAATCTTCTGACATTGAAGTTTACAAGGCCTCCTCCTCTAGTGAGATGCAGATTAAAGCAAATACTGAGAATTATTTGCAAATACTATTTGGATAGATTGAGACAGGAGAAAAACAATCTGTGAGTTTTACCCGAGGAGAGGAATCCTAATCTACACTACAACTAACTCCACAGAAAATTAACAGTAAACTTTGAAATAGTGCATCTCTCTCACACTCACAGACTCACTCAATCTCTAATTGATGCCCACTGCAGGAAAGAAGTGCCTCACCTTTAAGAAACCAGACAAAAACACAATAAATCATGATGTGCAACAGGACTACTTCATCCAACCATATCCATAATGTGCAGATTTAAGAAAACGGATCCAGTGCTTCTGTTGTTGAGTATCTCTCGTAAAACATTGCCAGCACAAGTTCATCTGCGCTGGACTTCCCAGTTGCGGGCCTTAAGAAGAGTCCCGCAACTGCGTCCGCGTTCATAGAGCGCAGCATGTTCAGGACGACGCCTAGCCTGCCGAACCGGGTCGCGTCTCCGCGGTGAGCAGTCTTCACATGCTCGTAGAGCGCGCGCTGCGCCTCTCCCTGCAGCGCCTCGATGTAATCCCGACACTCCAACTCTGAGATATCTACACAACAGAGGAAAAAAAAAAACACGTTACTACATCGTGATCTCAGTCTTCATCACCACATAGTTGGACGTTATTAATACGTAAATAACTCTTTTATAAATACATTTCAAAATATGCTATGAAAATATTACTGCAAAACTGGTAAAAACATCTAAAAATCATAGTGCTACCATAGATTAAAATTACTATAAAATACGATAAATTCACCATAAACTAAAAGCATTATAGGAATTTTCTAAAACTATTTTAGTGATAGGCCTACCAGTAGTAGAATTATGACAAGATCACTATAAACTCTCTATTGACTACCACAGACACACTATAGGTCACTACAAGAATTATAGAATCACTTTAATCACTTTTTACCAGCCAGTGACAATTAACTAAAGTACCGATAGCCAATTAGTTGTCCGATTAATAGATTACCTGGATTGAATAGGATAGTCCCTTTCAGATATGCGTGCTCTTTGAGGCTGATCCCGAGTCCCCTGCACTTGACCAGAAACATTTTCATCCCCTGAACATCTGTGACGGGCACCCCGGGGTCCTGAGCCTGGCCTGGCGTCTGCTGTTGTCGCTCTTTGCTGTGGGTTAAAATCCTGTGCAACAGGCTCGGTTGGTGCGTCTCCACGGTGTCGAAGTCCACGGCGTCCTGCACCATGCCCAAAACAAGCAGCGGCGCCCAGCTGTTGCGCACGAGTCGGAGCTGGTCCTCCGCCGGCAAACCCCGGAAACAGGGAACATTTTTCACAAACCTGAAAGTTTTCAGAAGCACCTCGGATGCCGCTTTGAAAACTGCCTGCGGGGCCCGGATCACCACCACTTTCCGCTTGGACGCGCAGGAGCAAGCCTGGTGGGCAGCGACCATCTCCAGGCATCCCTGCGGACACCGGGCGCCTCTGTTCAAAATGCTGTACAGGATGCTGCCTTGTCCCGTATTCCCGGTGCCTACACACCGAGAACAACACGCCATGTCGCCTGTTATCGCAGTCACGTTAGGGCGGTCTGTCTGGCATGGCCGTGATGTTTTATATGCAGGCTTGGGGTAACCAGCCCACCCCAAAATACACCAGCGTCAAGCCAGCAGAATAGAAAAGTAAACTTCCTGTCACACATTTCAAAATAAAACCCGCACCGACGAGCGTAACCTTTAATGTGACAAGTGTGGTATCAAAGAGGGTAAACCATGACCTCCATCATAAGGCAAACAACACCCAATATAAACAAAAGTTTCAGAAAAGCAACCGCTATCCTTAAAAGATCCCATCCTCATAACTCACCATCAGTTCAGTTATACTTCGCTATAATGCATACTGTTAATTTATTTAACTCCATTCGGCAAATCAAATAGTGGTGAACTGAATTTAGGTGGGTTGACCTTCCACTTCATCCCTGAATATAATAGTTTTTTACAGCTAAAGTTTCACTCCATACTTAATGTAATGGTCCTACCTATTGTGATATGATTTTTGCTGTTCTTTATATCCAATTAGATAATTAAGCCTTATTTTCCCAACGTGGCAAATTGAATGCCTTTATTTTGAAGGTAAAAACGCAGAAATGCCGGTTTTATTCAAGCTGTCTCTGGTTGGCTTGACAAAGCTCACAAGCACAGCGTTCCTCAGTAACGTTACTTAACAGTTATTAAAAGACTAATGAAGTTAAATGAAAATTATTATTATTGTTATTATCTGCGCATGTGGTGTTTGAATTTAATTTCAGCACTACATTTGTAATAAGTAATAAATTCGCATAACAACTGCGACCTGTAATCTATAGTACATCAGGTATTATTATTATTATTGTACAGGGATAGAGAAACAATGTTATCTCTAGCACTGCCAAATCGTAACTTAGTTCAAACAATAAGAAAACCAGTTTCCCAAGGGAGAGAACTCAATTCAATCCCTCCAATAAAATGATTTGAAAGGAACTACTTCAGAAATATGATGGTTGATGGCTGTTCAGTCCCCTTCTCAGTACAAGGTCCTAAAGTATTATAGACAGGTTATTCCTAAACATATGTTTCTCATGTGTATATGTTGCTGTCTTTTCAGTGGCTGCCATGGTCAAGCAATGACCTTCAAGGCAGACCCTGTCCATCTTTTCCATAGTAATCGTGTTTGATTTTGTTTGCAGTTATTCCTTATGCTACACTCCTGGGAGCCAGCACACAACCAGTTTAGTTTAGAAGTAAACTCCCCATTCAAATCCATAATGTTTCCACACTCATCACAGCTAATAGCAGTAATTAGATTGAATCACAATGTTATGTCAGTTATCTTTTGATGAAAATTTAAACTATTTTATTGATTGGCGATGTCTAACAAACTACAAATTTTGCTCCATGTTAGGGGGTCATCGCATGGTGTGCTTCTGACTTTGTGCAGTGAGCGCACTATTCTTTCCATGTACGTAGATTTGTTTTCAGTGGGCAGTAGGATAAGTAGATAAATAGAAAATTCAAACCAGCGACTAGGGGCATGCAACAGTTTCTCTCATTTGAAGTGAAATAAAAACAATACATATGCGACCTTCTGCTCAGCCTCATGGACCTAATTTGAGATGTGTTGAATCAGAACGAGGCATGCTGGCTGATGGAGAATATGTAAAATCCTGTTTGTGTATCCAGAGCAAAGTCCTGCAGGTGTGTTTGGCTTTAATTTGAGATCTATTTTATTCATTCAACAGAGATGGGGGCAGCAACCTCATAACACTGAGTTATCAGAGCGTTTTACAGATTTACTGCAGGCTAAATCCCAGTCTGTTGGGTTGCTAATGATGGATGAATCAAGATTTTGTACATTTTTGTGCAAATATGCCTAAATACAACTGTGATTGTAGTGATGGTAGGGTGCCCTTTGTAGTTACCGAAAGGCCACAGGTTCACTCTCCACAACAGCTATTGTATTTCCATCAACAGCCAGTGTGTGCGCAAGACAGTGAACCCCTACTCACTTATTCTAAGCCACTCTGGATCACAGCCAAATGGTTTACGAGAATCAAAATTCTGTGTAATAGCCATAATATAGGCCATCTATATATGCTGTGTGCAAAATTTCATGGAGATTGGATCAACGCTGCGAAACAAATAGCGAAAAAAAGGTTTTGCATAAAATTCTAAATGGCGGAAAACCGTTGAGGAGGAAATGGAAACATGTTCAATGGATTTGTGTTAAGCCACAGACTGAGGAAAAATATGATTTTAGGCCTCACGGTTGAGGACAAAACGTGAAGTTGCTTGTTCTAGCGTCACCATCTGGACGATCTGTGTTTGCCTGAGTAGTGGGTGAGATTTGAAATCTATCCACTAAATCGTTTTATGGCAGAAGAAGAATCCTAACAAAAGGGCTCCAGCACCACAGGAATACTTAGAAACATGTTTGAAGGGAATTTTGAAGTTGAGTGTCATTATAGACGCAACATTTTAAGAAGCTGTCCATTTAACTGCCTTGCTCTATAGGTTTTGGTCAAAAAGTAAACCAAAAGAAGGTGAAAACAATGCATTTGAGTATTCCAGTGGATTAGTAGTAGGTAGTAAATCTATAACATCTTAAAGTTCACTAATCTCCCCAATATTTCTGAGTAGCAGTTAGAGGTTGAATCCAGAAGTAGCAGAGTGTGATATAGGAGCATAGAAAGAAAGCTGCCCTCAATGCGTAATTACCTGACAAGGCCAGACATTTCTCCTTGTAAAATAATTGGTTTCTATAGTAACAGTGTACGAGAATACATACATCTGAATTCAAACCGGGGAGAACTAATTGTGGTGATTATATAATAGATTTCTGGGACATGAGTGGGTTGAATATTATGTAAAATTG
The DNA here is from genome assembly GCA_034670405.1 of Hoplostethus atlanticus. Classification (NCBI taxonomy): domain Eukaryota; kingdom Metazoa; phylum Chordata; class Actinopteri; order Trachichthyiformes; family Trachichthyidae; genus Hoplostethus; species Hoplostethus atlanticus. The sequence goes on from JAXDDX010000019.1 coordinate 3,197,760, forward strand.
TGAAGGCTTTTGAAAAAGAAAGTTGCTTTCTATCAAACTTGTTTGCAAAGGACACTTTATCAAAATAGTTTCATTCACAACACATCCAGGGCTTTTCGTATCTTTTCAAACCACAGCTAAACAGGCTTCAATGTCAAGAAAAGCCTTGAGTGAAAACATAGAAACCTTCATCTTTCATCTGTATATCCAGTTTAACATAAATAAGACATCCTGTCCTGTGAACTTCTCACCTTGACCTACATGCTGCTCTGACTCAAAGAGGGCTTCCTGACTTTGCTTACGTCTGAAAAAAGGTGCACATTGTGAATAGAGGCTGTAAGTGGAGGTTGATTAGCAAGGACTAGCATCTCCGCCAAAATAAGATATACTACGCAAAATGCTTGCTTTACCCTGATCTCCTGACTGTGTTGTACATTCAAATTCTGATTTTCAGAGTTGCTTTGTATAGTTATAGTTGTTAGCTAATTACGTCAAAAGGCCAGCTAGTTAACTCAGGCTTTTGTCCCCTTTCCCAGCCAATTAGCAATCGATACTCAAATTAAGTGTATGACAAAAATTCACAAAAGAGATGTTAGTTGATGTATTTTATTTCATGGACAAAATGTAGTACCGCTAATAATCAAAACAGCAGAAACGTTAACTTTACAGCCTACAAAATGACGTCAGACTTCGCCTCTATCTAGGTCTATCATGATGCTCATGGTGACTAATACATGAGGCAGCCTATTCTGAAACAATACCAGAATCTACTGTATCTAGAGTGATTGTTTTGACTGTTTGGCCTGCTAACATCATTGCAGAAGATAACATTGGAGAATGTAAGAAAAAAAAAAGCATACAGGCAATGGGCTATCGCTTCCATGTTAGCTGAAACAAGATAACTTTTCACTGTGTGGAATCGCAGGATGACGGAAGGGATACTTATACAGTGTTATGTATCTGCCTTTGTGTCACATGGCCTTGAAGTTCAAGGCTACAACCTTGAAGTTCAAACATGAAGGATGAGAACCTCCTGTAGAAAAGTTTGTTTGAACGCAGAACATGTCTAATAATTTATCACGTTGACCAAATAATATCTTGTCAGTCATCGGGCATTGCATCACTTTGTCCCCAGGACTGATAGAAGTGGGTTTTTTTAATGTTTTGGAGGCAAATATTAGATGTCATGTACCATAACGTAGGTTTAGTGAATTGAAGCCTGACATAAAAAGGTATTAAAAGCTTTATATACCCTGTTAAGCTGCCACACACTCAACTCAATCTTTGCATCAGTACTGTAGCTCAGGCAATCAATATCACAATGAAGAGAAATATCTCCAATATCAAATATATCAAACATCAGAAAAGCCAGGACTAGTGTGACAACTGTTCATCAAGCTGCTGACTTCCTACCACAACAGATGATAGTTCCTTCTTTCTCAGCTCTTGCTTGAAAGCCAGAGTGCACAGTCAAACACATCTCTGCAAACACGCTGCAGAGGAAAAACAACTGTTCGCCGTGGACCGAGGCCCTGAGATGAGCCAGCAAACTCCCCGGTCCATTTGGCACTGAGTTATTCCATCAAGCCCATCTGTCTGTCTCCTAAGGTAAAACATCAGTCACCCATCAGCTCACCCAGTCTCGGAAGACTGATCGGATCAACCTTGGACAGCAGGCGAACAGGCAGCCAGTCGATCTCTGCTGTCAGGTGGAAACCTTTTATCTCCAGAGTGTGTCAACTTTTCAGGAATAAAGAACAACAGCCTCATTTTCTATTGATGACCTTGTATATTTGTAAATAAGACAATGGGGTTTGAAAGGGTTGAATAAACTACCCAGCTTACCATGTAATCCTTCAACTCAAGTAAAACTATAGAAATCACCAAAAATTGAATTCCGAGGTTTTCACCTGACAACAGCAAAATGTAGAAAGAGTAGTGTGATTTACATAGCATTTGTTTTATTCAGATGAAGGATAGGTTTCATCTTTTCATAAAAGCTTATCGTCATCATGAGAGTATCATATTTTTCACTTTACTGATCAATTTAGTCAGACAAGGTCTTATCAAGACCAGACAACCCGGTGTCAGGTAACCCTGACATACAAGTAGTGATAGCCACCGTGGCTGAACAGACAAAGCGAAGAGCGCCATCTACAGAAACTCAAACTTCATCTACAAAAAAGCCAAGGAAAAAGACTTCACAGTACTGGACACACTGTTTGATTGACAGGTGATTTCTGCAGTGCAGAAACACCACAGCGATGAACAATGAGCACCAAAGAACAAGGATCTCGCAGATTACCAGGGGGGTACTTGAGGACTGGGTTGGGAACCACTGGTCTAAGTAAAAGTGAATAGTGTGATAAGGTAGATAGATTTGTTTTCCATGATAGGTTCCTGTGACAAACTGTCTTGTCATTAGCCCGAGTCTGTACTCCAAAACACTTAGAGACATAAGACATAAAAACACTTACTTCTTCTTCATGTGATGTTGTCTGTGGCAGTCCCTGTGGTTTGATGATCCCTTAGGCCTGACAGAAGGAAAAATGGCGATTTTCAGTAATACATCCATGCCAATTGACAATCTGCTACAATCTGATATTTATCATCAAAACTAGTCATCTAATTGTAGGAGCCATGAATGTATTTTGTTTATATTATCATTTCAGGACTGGGAGTGGCTGGGTTAGACAGTGAATATTACTGTGAACCGCCAACTACATTAAACGCCAATTACATTGAACACTACTTACATTCAGTTTGTTTGTTTGGTCCCATCTCAGCCTCTCAGCGACTTTGACTTTTGGTGGTCGTCGCTATACTAATATTTATATACTAATATTATACTAATATTTCCCCTTTACGCCTATCAACAACTCAACTTCAAACAAATCTATTACTAATCGATTCTCTTTCCCTTTCTTCTCCCTCCCCCAGTTCTTCACTTCATTCTGTCATCTCATATTTTGGCTTCTTTATAGCATTTCTATCTTGGCTTTTTGTCATCACTCCATTCTTTGTTTTATGTACAGCATCCTACCATTTCTCTTTATTAATCACTCTATTCTTTGCCCCCTCATCTTGTGTCTTTTGTGGACGCACTGATTTTAGAAAAAGAAGACAACCTCGTTGGTTTGTTGGAGAACCGGTTGGTTGTCTGTTTAACGTGACTGGTTGAGCACACAAACGTACAAAACACAACTAATGTTGGTCATTTTCCACTGTTATCTTAGGTTAGCTGATGCTTACCTCCACGGGTACTTTTATAAATCATGTGGGGAGAAATTGGTGGAGTATTTTCGTTTGGTGGCAGATTTTTACATTTTCACGCAGCGAGACAATTAAAGACCGATGAGATGCCACCTGTGTAGCAAGCTGGACGCACCTGTCTGATCGCGACGTAAGTCACGTCGGATAGGTCGACAATCGTAGATTGACACGTGGACATCCAATCAAACAAGACAAAGCCTAACCGGAAGCTGCACATTACCCAATGAAAATGTAGATGGAATTAACTACAAAATAAAATTTGAAAAAAATAGTGTAGGTTCCGGGCGAGTTTCTGAGAGAAGGTGCTCATTTCCGGGAGACTTGAGATGGTTAACTAGTAAGGTAACAAGCTGACATGATCTAAACACAAAATCAGTCCCCAGCTAAAAACTGTTCAATTCAATACAGTTGAGAACTTATATTTAGGAACGCAATCAGCTGTTTTTAGTTATTTACAGCTCTATATTTTGTTGCCCAAGAGCTGAGGACCTCCAATATGGCCGCCAGACGGTGCATTACCTCAGCTGAGGATGTATTTATTACATCTTACCTGTGCTTGGTTCCTTTCATGAAGAGAGGAAGCCCAATCCCCCTATTCAGCCAGACAGACCTGCACAGCTATAGACTAAAAAAGTTAACAGAAAACTTATGGCAGAAACCTGACAACCAGAGTTTGCAGATGTCCTTCAGTGGCCTTCCCCTTTTTACTCTTCGTGGAACCTTGGAAGTGCAATAAACATTCATGCAGCATTCAGGCATGCAACTAGAGGCATGCAACTACTAAAGAGCGACAGAATCAGCTCCTCTTCATGGTGTTTTTCCAACTTGCCATATAAAGAAACCTCCAAAATAACCAAATTTGGAGCAAAGCTTTGCACAGCATCGCTCACTCCCTTAATTTGAAAAAGGATAGAAGCAGCATTTCACTTTGGTACAATATTTTGAATTTTCAGTCCACATTCAGCACCACTTTGGCATACCAGCAGCCCAAACATCACATATAAATCCTTGATTGCTCTGCTGGAACCTCCTATTAAACACTATTATGCCTATATTGCAACTAATAATTGGTTATTATGGTGTCCTGTTTAAATCGGAGACTGCTGAAACTCTGCATAGTACCTGTGTAGTTTCAGACCTTCACTTATTATGTGCAAGCAATACAGACAGCTACTTAACCCGTCCTTGATGACTGGGCCGCCGTGTGCTGCTTTGATATTCATTATGCTGAACTTACTGTGAACTCAAGCACACTGTGTTCATTATTGTGTTGTGCTTTCAGGGCAAAAAGAATATGTATTTTAAACAAAGACTTAGTCTAAAATTATTAGTTCGCCAGTCCCTGCTCCTTCTCCATTTTGACCTTCCTGTCAAACATGACGGCTTCAAGATTGGAATGGAGTGGTAAAATAATTTCATTCAATTAAGAGAATTAATTGATCCTCTTTATTACTATCTTTGCACAATCTGTAGATGGTTATTGATGTGATAGCACGAATTAAAGTAGATGAATATCTAATTTTCAGATCTGTTAGCCTATCAATTAAATGATAAAAGATTAGCTCAGATGATTAGATCGACTGATCCTAAGAAGTGTTAAAATGACAGTGGTCCAATCTCCTGTCCTTCATACAGAAATATGAAGCACTATGGTATGCCACCTTTAATTAAATTGTGCATGTACAAAAGCGCATTAATCCATCCCAAGGGCACTATGCAAGTACAGCCCTTGGACTCAACCTGCAATCCCCTTTTTTTTTAATGACCTACCATTGGGTGTCCTTGAAAAACTGCTCGAAATAAATACATGGAAAAAATGAAATCAGTTTATGAGATGTTCTTGTGTTACCTATCGGGGCCTGGCAGCTGTTTTCGTTTCAACTGAGCTTCATCTTTGCATGAGGTTATTAATGACACGATTTATAAAAAGGGGGCTGGTGTAGAAAGTGGAATTGTAACAACGATAACAATGCAGGCTGTTGTGATATTTATGAGAGGAATGCGATGTTGTATGGCCCTTCATTGGGCTTTTCCCGTGTGGGCATGACATTGAATATAGAGTAGACTTGATTAGTAATACCTATGGGAGCATCTCTCGTTAAAAATGATCATTAGGAAATCTGATAGGAAAATCCTCAGGTTTCAAGATGGGCTACAGGCCAGAGCCCAGTCAGTTTTAGTGTTTTAGACTGAATTAAAACCTTCTATGGCCATAAGCAAAAGTTTGGGCATCTATTCACTTTTTGGACTTTAATTGTGCTACAAAACAACCCGGAATTTCAATTATTCCCCCCGAAGAGGAAGACAGAGTCAGAAGGCAGTTTACTTTCAACACTTAAAAGGAAATATATTTTTAAAAAATGAAAAAACAAAAAAAAGAACAACATTTCATACAGAAGAGCTGCTTTTGTCATTTGCAGAGGTAATTTACACAGGACTTGAAATGAAAACGCTTTACTTGAAGCGGCAGGACACAGCACCCCCATCACACAGTATTTTTCTTTTTTAAAAAAGAAAGAAAAAAGAAAGAAAGTACAAACAAATCTTGGTCACAATTTTCAAAAGACCCGTCAACAGATGTGCCCTATTTGTGAGTTACTGTATGTGGGGCGGCGTTGTGCCACTTCTCGTAAAGCTTGAGGAGTTTTTAATCACATACTGAGCTTCTTTTAAGGGTTAATATACACTGGCTCTTCGTAAGTCACTCGTATGACGTATGCACCATTGGAACATTTACACACAAAATCTGCAGTAATTTTCCTCTCCCTCAAAACAATAATACTCTTTTCTTTTTATATTTATATGTTTAAAGACAACAGTTAACAGTTCTGAAATGGTGGCTCTAAGACTGGATTTTTCATACTCCATGAGGCCCTCCCCTTCCATACAACCATTCAAATGAAGACATTTGTTTTTTTTGTTGTTTTTTTTTGTACAGACACTGCTCACTATGTAGGTATGGAGGGGGAGAAGGGCTTTCAGAAGAAATTGGTCGCTATGGCTGTCTGCCTGAGAGAATCCGGGGGTGTGCATAGGTGTTATTGTCTTCTTCCCCAAGCCTCTAATAAGGCAGTCTATTTTTCTCCTTAGTTTCTATATATTTTGTCTCCCGGTTCCAGAGCCGTGTTTAGTGGTGGGTGTCAGTGCATTGTCATTACTGAACGTGCACCAAACACTAAATTCCAGGTCCATTGATCGTTGATTAGCATAAACATCTCATATACGGAGGAGAGGGATAAAGACAGCAAGAGAAGGGGGGGGGGGGAGGGCAGAGAGAGAGAGAGAGAGAGAATGAAAATAGTGAGAGGACAAGATGCAGTACACGTCTTCTCAATTGTCCATTTTGTGCAAACTGAGTTGTAAACAAAGACCAGTAGAGGATGGGAAGGGAAGCAGGGTACCGGCTACTGCAACACAGGGAAAGATAGGGGAGAGGGATGTAGTGTGCTCCTTCAACAATTTGATTGACAGGTACGAGGGCCAATGAAATAAATAAAGGGGGGGGGGGGGGGGCAGTCAGGGAGAAAGCCACTGCCAAGTTTCCTGTGCTTTTCGCTTCACTCAAAATTGGGGAGGGGAGGAGTTTAGGGCGAGGGTTACTTGTTGCCGCTGTGGCAGCTTCCGATGTGCTTGAAGGTTCGGCTTGTTTGTCACAAGGGCCGATTAGAGGATCGGGTAGGGAGGGGGGTGGGGGGGGGAAATCGACACAGAGTACCACAAGAAATGCCTTAAAAAGTCATCAACACGCACAGGCACCCACATAAGACTGCTTTATGTTCATGCTCGCTATTGCCTTTCCAATATTACCACCCATCCATCAATTACAAAAAAAGGAAGTACAAAATATCTACCACACTGCCCCTCCACCCTCCACCCTTCAACTATATAAGGACAGGACCATATTCATTTAGTTTTCTATCATTTATATATATATGTATATATATATACACACACAACGATATGCCTTTGAGGCTGTCGAGAAGAGGGAGCAAGGGGAGGACAAAGTCTCTGTGAAGAGGCCTCAGTCATTTCATTCTTCATTTCCCTCTTTTTCCACAACAGTTTATCTACAGAAATCCGTGATTCTGAGAAGAGAGACACGATTCGAGGGGAAGCGAGCGGCTGCGTGAGATTTGACCGAAGTTTAGCATCCGTGTGTTGGATCGGTGATGGATGGTTCAGGGTGAACTGAACGACGGCTGTGTGCTAGTAGACCCAGGAGACGGGGACCCACTGTGCGGTGGTGCACACCAGGTCCACGGCCTCCTCCAGCAGGCGAATGGTGTCATCGATCTCGTTGTTGATGATCGTCTGGTCGAAGTAGTGGGCGTAGGTCTGCTGCAGCGTCTCCGACTCCTTCTGGAGCCGCTGAAGGGAGTCGTCCTGGGAGGTTTAGAGAAAAAGAGATGGAGTTTAACGACGGGCTTTGGCAAGAGTAGAACCTATGTTCATTAAGTGTGGTGTGCCTCAAGGCTTCATTCTTGGCCAAGTTTTGTTCTCCATTTACATGCTTCCATTCACCCATACTTTGAACTTTAAGGAGAGGGGAAAGGGAAGAAAGAGGTAGGATCGGGCCAGAGGAGACATCAGCGAATGAAGATGCATCACAAATGAGGATGCGTCACTGAGAAAGCACAAAATTAAGAGGATTACGAGGGGGATTAGAGGAATTAGAGGAAGCTAAAAGGAATAAGGACGGACAGAGCGAGGCAACTATTGAAGCCACACAAGCACAGAGGCCACATGTGCACGTCTACAATAGGCAAACACTAGCTGAACTAGCACCACTTAATTCAGTACTTACAGGCAGTTTCTTGCACCACTTTGGAAGCTTGAGTGCAAATGCATGCCACAGAAAATACAAACATGCTTAAAGCACACGCAGGGCACATGCAGTGTGAGATACATTCAGCAACACAAAAGATATGGTAGGAACAAAAGGTGAACTGTGGACAGAGCTGGTTAGGGAATTAAACAACTGACTTGATTCTGAGAGCAACAGCGAGAGAGAAAGTAAGTGTGTACGTGCCTCTACCTCATTCATCCCTGGGGTTATGGTAGGTGCTGCGATGAAGATGACATAAGGAGCAAACTCAGCTGTCCTGAGGATCTTTAGTGCCTGATGAGAAAGACAAGATGTTTTTCAAGTTCTTTATGTTTCCGTCCAACTGGCAAGCAAATTTCAAGCAAACGTATTAATATTGCAAAATAAAAATTGAATTAGGTGCGTTTACATCGGCTTAACACTTCCTGAACACAGAGCATCATCAGAAAACTACAATCTACGAGAAAACAGCTCTATTTATTCCATGTTTCCATCATCACATAATTTCTACATTAAAAAAAAAGAAAATCCTCCAGTCAGCCTTTCATAATTCGCATAAAAACCTCCTCTCTGCTGCAGGGTGGCCTAGTGGCTGGAGAGGCCAACACAAACTCAACTCCCACAACAGCCAATATGTCTCCATCACCAGCCACATGACCTGTCAGTGTCCTTGGAGCAAGGCATTGAACTATGAACTGCGCTGGAGGTGTCAGCCAGAAGCCTAAAATGTAATGCAACACATGCATGTACACAAATCCCTCTTCACCTGTGGCTCAACGTCCAGGATGGAGATCATGCCCTGGGCGTGGATCTGCCTGATAGTCTCCAGCCTGGTTCCGTACATGGCGTCCTCGTGGCTGCCGTATTCCAGGTAGTCGTTGTTGCTGATGTCCTGCATCATCTGATCGTGGGACACAAAGTAGTAGTTCTTGCCGCTCTCCTCGTCCTTTTTAGGAGGCCGAGTCGTGTCTGAGAGGAAGGGGGATAACAGATGAAATGTCACTGAGTGTATGTATGTGTGTGTGCTTGCCTGCCTGCCTTTGTACTTGTGTTTACATTTGTGTAGTTGTGTGTGTGAACTTACGAGGGATGGGGTAGGCGAAGCGGTCGGGGTGCTTGGTGATGAGGGTGTTCTTGATGTGCCTCCTGCCAACTCCGTGGGCACCTGAATAGAGGTGAGACGGTGGAGACAATGAGGTCAGGCAACAGATTGGACAATCTAATAGATTAACGCAGATCATCCAGGTACAATTAACTAGACATGCTGGTCATCTTACCATCAGCCTTTATGTCTGTTAGCATGACAAAGTTATTAGTGTGCTTGCTTCAGCAAAGCAATATTTTGGCCCCATAAGAATACATTATGAAGCGAAGTTTCACTTTCGCTTTGACAATGGTCAGTCTCTGTCTCCCTCTGGTGGCTGTCAAACGTGACCCTGGGTGTCTTTCACAATGTCCACAGACTAGAAACTTAAGCTGAAGCAAGCACACACATTTTCTTCAGAAAATGTAACCTTTTTTTACAATTTTACAGTCTTTTGACAGTGGAAACAGCCAGAAGTGTTAAAGTCGGCATGCGTGTGAGACAGGCTAACAAAAATACACAGTAGATGTTGAGATTTGGTTTGCCAACAACCTAAAAATATGTTTGGGTAGCAATCTACAAGCTGTGTTGATGTTCTCTACATTATAGGACAAATGAACACAGTTTCGACTGCCTTTACCTACCCAGCAAAACCAATGTTTTCCTCTTGAACGCTGGCAGCTTGACCACCTCCTCATACGTCACCAAGTCTAGTTGGTCAAAGACTGGAGAGCAGAGGAGAAACAGCAGGTGAGGACAGCGTTAGATGTGAAGGATAACATGGTAGCAAAGGAGCAAGTGCTCAGTCAGGGGTGGGGTAGCATCCTCGAAAGGAATTAGGTGAGCATATGATGAAGACACTATGGGCTTGCTTGTGTGAAATGAAATGAGGGGAATCTCATGTGTTGTATGGAGATCATGTGACTAGGCTTTGTTGGATGGGACCAGAGTGGTTTTGAAGATGCTAATTACCCCAATATGAGTGTACATGGGATATGGTAAACCACAGTGTGGATGCTTGCTAGTATCGGTATAAGATATTCCACAATTTTATGGAAACAAACATATCCCAACAAAGACGAGAATTCAAGCCTAATAGATAATCAGAGGTGACACTAACAATGCCAATGCTAGTCAGATTTACATTAGTTTCATCATGTTTTTCCCTCTGGGCTAAATCAAGCCTGAGACGCTGAATCAGATGTGCATTTATTCTTCAAAACTGTATTATTCAAACGATGCCAAATGTAAACCAAACACGAGTTCAAATAAGCACTGAGCAGACCTGATCAAGGTCAAATGCCTTAAGAAAGCACAAAACCCTGCTTGTTTGCAGTAACCTTGGTCAGATGAAAAACAGAACTAAGCTAATCAATGCTAAGCTGACTAGCATCTGGCCTATTTGAATTACACTGCCAGTAACAAACCAGGCGGATAAGACAAGAGCTCATAACAATGCTCACAATGTGGCCGTCTTTCAAAGTCAAGGAGACATTGGGAAGAAGAGGACAGAAGGAACAGAGAGAGGAAGAGAAGCTGGACGCCAGTTGTTCGGAGTTACTTACATGCAGCCAAGTCATTGGGTAAGAGACGGCATGAAATATGGACAGAGGGAGGGAGGGGTTAATAAAAAGACACCATAAAAGAAGACATATAGAACTAAAAAATACCATCAACTGGTTAACATCAATTACAGTTATTAATTACAGGACTGTTAGTCGTTGAACAATGAGGCAAAGTTAAGATAGCACTAAGAGATGAGGTCTTTGGGAGGTTCCAGCAGAGAACAAACATGCAGCATTGACACATACAGTATACCAAACATGGTAAAGGACGCGACAACAACGCAACTATGCGATTAACCATTTACCCACCACACCCCATGCCTTTTCAGCCCCCATCCCCTCCACCCAACAGCATAAAGCTTAAAATGGTACAGCAAAATACTATTGGAAATACAGAAACATCAGCAAGCAACTTGTGTTCCCAAGTCAATTGTGGGTGTCTTAGGAGAATTTCATAGTGTGCTAGCTTTGATACTTACTCAAGTGTAATTTGCAGAGTGGGTTAGAGGTGCAAGCTTACCTTTCAAGACAGCAGAGCAGGTTAGTAGTTACTAGCATAGACTGTAAGTTAGATTTCTCCACTTGAGTCAACTTTTCAAGTCACTTGCAAAGCCAACTTGAGTATTTACTTTTGTGTTGTGGGTGACAATGACAGGTATCGTCACAGCCGATCTGACCTCACCTGACTCCTCTCACACATGAAACGCCTCAAGGCTACACTGTCAGTCAAAGGACGTATGGAAGCATCTGTGACCGGTAAATGCATCTGTGAGTATCCGTGACACTTGGACTGTATATAATGTAGCTTGCGTGTATGCTGTGGTAGTACGTGCATACATCTACATTCATGAAAAGGAATGTGAGGAACTGTACTCAACTATTCTTTCACAGAAGCAAAAAAAAAAATCTTACTTTTTATTTCATTCGTCAAAAAAAAAAAAGAGCTCAGTGCTGTAAATAGAGATCAATATCTCGTTCAAAGAGATGAGAAGGATTAAGTGCGGGTCCAGACATTCCTTTTGTTTCATTTATACATAAAGAACCGATGCGCCTGAAGGACTGAAGGAAACGAAGGATTGAAGTGAAGTGCAGCAGTCTTGTTTGTCCTTTGCTTCCATATACACTAGCAGGCTTGCGGGTGTCTACTGCACCTCTTTTATGTTGCGCTGTGTGTGTGTGGAGATACCTGCGTTGTGCTTGGCCAGGTACTTGTCCTTGTACTGCTTCTTCTTCTTGCCAAACCAGGTACAACTGGCCTGCTGTTCCTGTTTGGTCTTCTCCATGGCTATACATGCCACACGCCTGAAAAGGACACATGCACTCCAAAATGAAAAGGCCTGGTTTGTGATTTGTTGTGATTGTGTGTGTGTGTGTCTGAGCTCCAGGATGTTTTGCTACACATGCCATATACCTAAAGAAGATACATACACAGGAAAAGGAAGGCATATGGTTTGTGCTTGTTTGTGTGTGTGACTCTGCCTGCATCTGTTCCTGATTAGTCTTCTTCCAGCTATTCGTGCGCACACATGCAAGGACCTGAACACCGCATCCATCATGCACCTTGTTGAATCAAACTCACTTAAGCGTCGCCAAATCTGACCATTGCTTTAATTCAATTTCACAGCTCTCATCTAAGTCCATTTAGCATCTATACTCAGTTAGCTGGGGTCTCAGTTGATCAGAGGAAAAACTACCATATGGTCAGCAAATTTCTCAGATTTCTTCTAGACCTTCTTGGTTCTGTCATTTCTAGATATTCCATCTCTAGTTTGTTAGAGTTTGTGTCTGTTCTACTGGTGTCTGCTATGCCTAGTGTATATCTTGACTTGAGTACCTCTTGGTTTACATAGAGCTGTTACATAAAAGTCTAAATCCTTTATATCCTTACACACTTAGCAAGTTACTGTATATATGCACTAATTCTTTGTTGATATCAGTGCACATTTCTATAGCCCTACATCATTTCTACGGTTTGATCCCATCACAGTGTAATGATACCCACCACTCCTGTAACTCGGGCGAGGGGATGAGACCCGCTGTGCCGTTCTTGGTATTCTCCAGCTTGCCCTGCCACCAGTTGTGGTCATCCTTGGAGATGATCTGAATGATGTCACCCACCCGGAAGCGAATGCCTGCCTCCTTGCACGGGATGAGGTCATCTTTTGCCGGGTCATACTCGAACTGAGCACGCACATAAATCTGTAAGGGGAGGGGGGGGGGGATCAGAAAAGGCCGAAAGAAATTTGTTAAGGCGCTCGTGTATTGGCAAGGATTGTGAATTGTGAGTAGGGAAGAATACGTGGGAGAGAATATGATTGGCCAAGCTGCCCGTATGAGAAGAGAGAGGAATTCGACTGGCTGCCGAATAGCAATCTGATAAGTTAAAATGCGGCATTGACGCTTGCCATTGAAAGCTAAAAAGAGAACAGTGAAAACAAGAAAGCTTATGTGCCAAAGCAAGCGAAGACGACGTAGACACCAAGATAAATGAATAGCGAGACGAAAGTGATCAAACAAAGCGCTTTACCACGTCACTGGCTGCGGCGGCGTTTTTTTTTTTGGTCCATTTTATCCACAAATGCTATGCTTTGCTAGCATGGGATACAGACACCACTATGATGAGGAGGCTAATTTTTGCGATGAAGGTGGGAGGAGTTGGGATCTACTTCTACAAGGGGTCCACTTGGAGAAATCTTACCTTGATGGACAATTTGTCCTTGATAGCAGATCTGGAGATCTATGGGGTTGAGAGCATCACACACACACTTACACATGTATCATGCAGTAGAAAATGTTGGGGGGGGGCATCAACAAAGGAGGTGTGATGAGGGACGCACAACTTGATGCCTGATCTTTAATAAACAAAAGAACTGTTATATCTACTGTATACAAAGTGTGTGTGTGTGTGTGTGTGTGTGTGTGTGTGTGTGTGTGTGTGTGTGTGTGTGAGAGATCAAAGGTGTTGATGGTGTTGACCATGCGGTCGAAAATATTGAGTGATATCAACAAAAGGGGTGTGATGAGGGACACAATATCAGGGTTCCTAAACATTTCCCATCTCAACTTTTTACCTTCAGATTTTGGTCACTGTTTAATATAATATAGCGAACATGACTAGGCCAACCTTAATGTTATTCTTAGTATCACAACCCGTGTGAGAAATGATCATCATCCATCAACCAAAGGCTATAGACAAGTACAGCCCAGCTCTGTCCTACTGTTGTGTACCAAGATGCACATCATACATACATGTATCATTTCATTTCCAGATCAGGAAATTCATCAATCAAATTCATTTCCCACTGAATTCACAAACTTTTCAGACCTGTGTAGGAACCCTGACCAACGTACAAGGGAAGGGGACAAAGCAGACCTAGCTTTATCAAGCTAAGGGCTGACATTGGAGAATAATATTTGGTGTAAAAAACATTTTTGTAGTGGGAAGATTTCCAAAAGAAATACACGGGCATCAAAACGCACACATAGAGTATGAGTGCTTTTGAGTACACGCGTCAGTACATGCATGCACATTTCGACACTTTCACTCTTGTCTCTCGTGCACACGCTCACACACGCTCACACACACACACACACTCTGGTTGTGAGTATTAGTTTTGTCGTGGCAGAGGCTGTGCGTGAGGCGAGGGGAGGAGCAGGCAATTTGATTGGAGGAGAGGAGCTGGGGTGTAAGGAAAATAGGACTCTCACCTGGCGGCCTTTGGGCTGAATAGTAGCCGGCAGATCCTGGATGTGACGACACAACAAAACTTTAGTTTGCTTGTTTATTTCACAGAGGCTTTACACACGGATGAACAGTACTGTAAAAATAACTAACGTTTAGCTATATGTTGACCTGTGTTGTACCTAGTGGCAGGAGGCATTAGGAGAAATCAGAAATCCAGCTTTTTCTCGCAATAGATAATTGATTTAATAGAGTCCAATCAAATCTGTGTGTGTGTGTGACAGAGTGAGTGAATACATACCAGGATGGAGCTGGTGACGCTAGCATGGCCGTTTGCTGGCGACTGTCGTGGTAAGTCTGGTGACTCTTTCTGCAACAGCAATCACAAACACACATTAGACAAAGCATGCAAGATGAACAGATGAACCACCACAATATTTTCCATCTAGCACTTGCAAACATCGAAGTGTGTGTGGGTGTGTGTGTGTGTGTGTGTGTGTGTGTGCGCGAGATCCCTTACCTCACAAGACATGGACTGGGACCGGTAACTGGGGACAATCTTAAAGGTGATGCTACCCCTCATTTCCCTCTATGGAGACATAAAAATGCACGTTAGGTATGGAGACGCCAATGATAGTAACTAACTAAACATTACAGAAAGGAAAATAAACCGATGGGGTGAGGTTTGTAAGGTTCGTTGGCCCAGTAGTTCAGGCACAGATTTTTAGTTACTCTCAATTGCTGTATGTTACCGATGAGTTTTGTTCTGTGTATGAGAGCAGTCTCCTCATGTTTGCAATGCAATACACTGTAAACTGTCTAGATTCGATACTGCATAGGACGGCAAAATGTTCCAAGAAAGACACTGGATATATAAGATATTGGATCGGATAGGTACGAAGGAAAGCTATTGGACAAAGGAAGTAGAGAAGCCGACTGGACAGTCTGAAAGGAAAGAGAGAGGAACCAACGCCTTGTAACGTGGTTACATGAGTGTATTGCAAATGAAGTATATTCTGGCCTTCAGAGTTTATTATCTATTTCCCTCTAGCAGTATTATTATAGACTGAGTACATCAGAAATTAATAGGGTATTATTATGTTTTTGTTTCATAAATGTAATGACGTGAAGAAATTAAATGTAGGCTGTCACTTTAAGATTCACGTGAGTAAGTCATGAATGGTTAAATGTTGAAAGAGGCGGGAGGGACAACAACCGGGAAATGTGAAGAAATGTGAAGATATGTTTGTTCCCTGTGCTGCCCTGATGAATGAAGTGTGGTAAATTATGGTCTGATTGCTGAAAACGGATAAAAAGACAAGAAAGATAAAAGACTCCCCAGAGATACAGCAACAAACACGACGCTCTGTGTGGATGACGATTCATTCTGCCTACTGCCGATGTGCCGAAATTGGTGAGACCGAACAGTTGAATTTGTATTTATTTTTGTTTTCTCTGTGGATTACTGGGATTTTCGTTTAAAAGGACTGAAATATTATTTTTAGATTAACGCTGTGAAGGCACTTCATACTTAGCGGACTCAGGGGGATATTAATTACTCTCGGGCGCAGGTTGAACTGTGTGCTTTGTAAATATTTGTCTGAAAAGGAACGGTCAATACAGCGCATTTAGTTGTGAGTGCTTTTAGGTTTATTGATTCTACTGGCAGGGAGGTTAAGCTGGAAGGGTAACACAAATTAATCCCTTTGTGATAACTCAGGACCTAAGTGAGTGTGTTTAGGGTTGATTGTTACAACCTGATCGGTTGACGTACCAGCATCTTCTGGAGCTGTTCTACCGTCTGATTGGCCACGCTGATGCCGTTTATCTCTCGGATCTCATCTCCTACATGCAGAGTCCCTGAAGAGAGGAAATAATGAAATAATAAAGGCTTTAAAATCAGGCCCCTTGGGTATCAAACATCAGTGGTTCGCAAAGTGAGGGCCAGGGATCCTTGAGATGGCTCCAGGGGGGCACCAAGTAAATCAAAGATTTCACTCTCCTCACTGTTATCTCCCCACCTACAGTAGAAATTCTGTCGTAAATCAATGGGGATACCTGGGACAAAATCCCAAACAGTAAGAGTATCAGTTTTTTTTTTTTTACCTTCCATTTTAAACAGAAACAGCTGATAAAAAACATCCCAAAACAACAAGCTTTCAGAGCTCCACAGCCCTCAGTTTGCATATATATACACAAAAAAAAGAAAGATAGCCAAAGGATTTTCCTGTGGGGAAGCTTAACACATATCCATTTAGGGGTCCTTGACGTGAAAAAGCATGGAATCCTTGTGACACACCATCTTCGTTTAACAGGCCGATGTAATACATACAACATGCACGCCCTCCGGTGGAAGCATGTTTTCACCAAAACAAAACACGGCTTGTACATTACTAGCCGAGTATGCCAACTGAAGAAGCATGAGTGGTGCGAGTTCAGGCATGTGCGTCCATGTATACCTTGCCGATGGATCATTCCACCATGCATGATTCGGGCCACAATACAGTGGTTGAGGTCATTCATTTTCAGAGTAATGCCCTAGGAGAGACGGACAAAAGGTCAGAGGGAAAACTGCTAACAGATATTTCAAATGGAGAGTGACAGAATACCTCAAATACTGACACAATTACTAAATCTGATACTACTAATGTATTTACTAATCAAAGATCCTTTGGTATATGGTGTGTTTCTTTCTTTCTTTCTGCTGTTTGTGCGTATCTAAATGTGTGTGTGTGTGTGTGTCTCCCCACCATGGGTTCGTCAGTGTTCTTCTGGAACTGGACCAGGCGGACCCTGGTGACGTTCTCCAGGTCCATCTCTCCGTTGGTGCTCTCCGGGGACTCTCCGTTCAGGTAGGGCGAGGTGGGTGGGGGGGTCACCCTCAGCGCCTCGTCGCTGTACACCTCGTGGGCCACCACATCGTGGGTCTGCAGCAGAGCCTGGGGTATTGGTAGAGAGACAAAGACACAAATATTGGATTTTCATACGCCATTTGCTGCACCCTTAGCTCAAAAGTACACAGTATTGTGAGGGTATATATTTTGAAAAGGATTTTTATTCTCAGTGGGACGACCTGGTGAAATAAATGTTAAATAAACCTGTTAAATAAATAATACAGAAAGATGTAGACTGTCAACGAACACTGTCTTTTTTATATAATTGAGTCAAAGTGTGTGACAGAGTAATTCTAAAAAGAACAAAAAAACAGCCAAGAGCACGGTACATGTGCTTGTGTACACTGTGTGTGTAGCCACGATGTGAAAGCATGGCTTACACTAATCCTCTTTGTGCCACCACTGATCGTGTCACCGGCACACAGCATTGCAAACACATCTCCTTTCCCCGACAACCATTCACATGCTTTTGCCAGAAGATCCCATCTGCTCACTTAGCTTCAGAGTAAAAGCCCCAAAGTGCCACCTGATCATGCATGAAACTCATGAGGACTTGTAACAGCTGGGACTGAAGGCTTTGGGTTCCTGGTGTTGATATCAGTGTGGTGGTATCAAGTCTGAAGCAGCTATGACTGTGCACAGGGCAATGTGCTTGTTGTGGCTCTGTTTAAATGTTGGTTAGGGGTTCAAACAGGAGCGAAGTGCATCCCTGGATCATTGCCTCACAAATCAAATGGATGCACAGGAGGCCACAATGTGTTTTCCATGTGCTACCACGGCGAGACTCCTCACACCCATTCTAGTGGCAAGCACAGTGAGGTGTCTCTAGCAGGCTGAAATACCCACTGATCAGGTCAGAGAGCATGCAGGGCTAATCGGATTGAGACAAAACACCTGACAGCTGAGTGTCAAAGACACAACCAGCAGAGAGGGAATTTCTTTTTGCCTTTTGCACTTCCAATTGATCTTAAAAAAAAAACAATAATTCCACTCTACATTTAGCATCCCAGGCTATGTAAGTTTACAGGTAAGTGACAATAAATAAAAAAGGACTAAATCTACAAAACAAATGACACCTAATTTGAAAAGTAAGTCTTCTTGCTAAGAGAATTTACATTTTCCAGTGGCGTGAACACGTGAGACGTGAACAGCCACAAAATAAAATCCTCCGAGCCAGGCAATTAGTGGTCTACCTTTACAGGAAATCCACCTCCAATTCCTTTTGCCCAAGTTGTGTGCTTCCAAGCCCCTCAGCAATATCGTCCTCAGTTGTCTTTTTAGCGTCAGTTCTGTTCCAGCCACTAGTCTCATTTGATGAAGGGGGTGTCATCTTGTTGCAGGGTGGTGTATCCACAATGTAGGCAGGCTGAAGCCCCTCCATTAACACATCTTCTCTTCATTCCTTCCTACTGCCCTGATCCCTCTGTCCCCTTTCTTTTTCCTCTACCAGCGTCTATCTCGGTCCGAGGGCTCACCAAGCTAAGGTGCTAAGCAGCTTTGCAATCGGCCAGAGTCAGACTCTCTCTCTCTCTCTCTAAATCACATTACGCAGCAACAGAAATGAGAAAGTGTGTGTGTGTCTGCGTGTTCTGTAATGTCCCACCATGAAGTGTGGCTGTGTGAGGATCCTCCTGAGCTCCTTGGCCTCCATGTTCTCTGAGTAACATGAGAGGGTCTCCAGTACCTAGTGAGGAAAACAAAGGACAAGGAGAAGGAGGAGGACAAGGATGAGGGGTTGAGAACCTCAAGAAATGTCATCAGAGAACCTAGTATTGTAGTATTGTATTGATTCACACAGTCAACTGAGTTCCAGAGTGAATACAGCGATTATCAGCGACATCTGCAAGCCAAAAAGGTGTCACTGCAAGTAGAGGGCAGCAGGTACCATAACCTACATTGTTGTCATTTTAACTTCAGATTATGAAATATACACAGAGGAAAATTAAGCAGATTTGGGATCTATAGGCCACATGATGAAGGCATGTACATTGGAAAATACTCATTGGGTTTGTGATAAAGTATGATGCTTCCTGGCTAATAGGGCACCAGCACCACTGTGTGTGAATGTGGTATGGTATCTATACGTGCTAATCTGAAATTGCCATTTAGTTTCCTGAGTGTAACAGCAGTGCAGTGATTTCCTCACCTCTTTGGCTCTCTGTACTCCATCGCTGGGAGGGTTTCTGATCTGGGGGGACGACCTGGTGTTGATCTTGTCATAGAGCTGGAGCAACGAACAAAAACAAAACTAAGCCACACTGGTAATTCAAGATCCATTTGATCCAGAAGTGTTTAACTATGACGGGATGAATAAAACTAAAATAATAAAATAAACTATGTATGTAGTTGTTGAATATGGGCATGTAGGTGATTCTTGAGTTGGTATGACACCTAGTGGGCATTTATTGGAATTACAGTCTTGCTTAAGGACACTTCAGCAGGGTGGATGCTTGCCAACAGTGGGGACTGAACCCAGGTCCTCTATTCACCCTGCTGCATGTGTTTGCATATGAGAGTGAGTGTGTGTGTGTGTGTGTGTGACACTGGGTCCACTCACGTCCAGCAGGGTGTGGAGGTGCTGGTCCTGGAAGACACTATGGAGAAAGTCCATGTCTTTCTCACTGCAGTCTGTCAGCGCGTGGATCTCCTCTAGACTGTCCAAAACCTGGGATACTGCCCCTGTAAACACACACACACACACACACACACGTTATGCATTCAAATATGCACTCAAACACAAGAACACATAGATAATACACGTACACCAAGCAGTCCCTGCCAACATTCACCATTACACAAAATGCAAACATTAAACATGACACACAACATTGACAACACACACACACACACACACACACTAAATCTCACATACACCCACAAACAGGCAAATAACAGAGGAATAAAGATGCCAAAAAGAAAACCGAAAAACCAGAAACAACAGAAACACAATACAACAGAAAACTCACAAAAACACACGCACACATACCGACAACCAGACAACCATTCACCCCCAAGTACCTGCTGCATCGCCCACACATGCAGCGAAACCAGAGAGACAGCGGTACATAGCATCAATACGACATACAGTATTAGAAGAAAGTCACTTCACAAAGTTACTTCAGATGGAGTGTGAATGATGGTTAGCTGAAGAAGCAGTACACCCAGGAAAAAATACATACATGGGTAAAAATGCAGTATGCCCAGGAAAAAACAAAAAACAAAAAAAAACCTTTTTAGGATCCTGCCTTAAAAAGAGTTGGATCTCAGGCCAAAATATTAAAAAAAAAGTTACATATCTAATGAAAATTAAAATATGTAGTGAAAAAAAGGGCATTTAAAATTGTATTATTTCTGTAGCCTAATCAAAGTTTCTGCCTGTAACACAGAGAAAACCAGGTGAAGAGGTCTGAAGACAACTGGCATGATGACTGAGGAGACCACTGTGTGATCGGAATACAACTTCCCATTCCCTGATAAAAAAGTTGAAATGGAGATTTCTGTCAAAGCTGATATAGAGACAAGTGATATGATCGGACCCAAGAGCTGGTCCTTAATTCACCTGAGATGAAAAGGTAGGTCGGATGAGTTTACATGAGTGTGACCTGGGTTTCCCAAAGCCTTCACAGAAGGAAGGAGGAGGAGAGTAAATCCTATTTACGCTGCTTTGCACTTTGGGAAAACCTTATAGGTGTGTTTTCATGCACATTAATATTATGTGGGATGGTCAAGTGTTCCACTTTTGACCTGGGTGGTAGCTGGGATATGTGGACATTATCTGGGATACTGTGGCATGTGAACACCTTTTCCCATTTAATAGTTTTCCCAGTCTGTATGAGTTCTGCTTATAAGATAATAAACATAATTCTCTGTTAATTTATATATATATGGGGATATGTGTAGTCGGGATATGAAGATGCATGTAAACAGCTTAACCCGAATGTGACCTCAAAAGGAAACATCCACCCTAAACCACCAGTACACCGTTTTAAAAAAAGCTGTAGGGGATGCACCTTGCATTTCTGGGCCCATTTTGCTGCTGAGTTCTTTCCTTATTCCTATACACAACTGGCCAATCTTTCTAGACTTTCTTTTCCCTCAGACATTCAACAATCACACAGGGAGAAATAGATAGACCAGAATGCAATGCAGCCACAGCTTGGACCTCAGTTGATCTGTTGGTAGCGTGTGAAATATAACACCATCTTTCATGGCTTGGTGGCTACATCAAAAAAGCATACAACAACACAATATAACTCCTGGATTGCAGGGAACATCACAAACTGAGGATATATAATAGTGTAAGAGTATAGTAGGGTGGATTTTTCCTTT
The DNA here is from genome assembly GCA_034670405.1 of Hoplostethus atlanticus. Lineage (NCBI taxonomy): Eukaryota > Metazoa > Chordata > Actinopteri > Trachichthyiformes > Trachichthyidae > Hoplostethus > Hoplostethus atlanticus. The sequence continues at coordinate 3,219,391 of JAXDDX010000019.1, forward strand.
AACCAGGATATGAGACAGCATACGAGAGGAAGACCAAGAGGGAGACGTTTTGGTAGATTGGGACCGACATCACCTACTAATAAGAACAAGTGCAAAGAAGAAATAAAATAAATAAATACAATTTTTTTTTAATTGTAATGATGTAATGATGATGTCACACACCAAGAGTCTATGGGTGGTGGAGGCATACGTACTTTCAGCAGCTAGCAGTCCTACAGACAGCGCAGTGGAAGAAAAACAAAACCAAATAGAGAGAGGCTGAAATTAGAGGAGGAGGATTACAGAAGACTACGGAGATAAGAGGTCAACGGCATGTGAAGACAGATAGAAAAGTAGAACACTAGGAGGGGAGCAACCAGACAGAAGAGAGAAAGTATCAGAGAGAAGTGGGAATAAAACAAAAGGCGGAAAGAAAATAGAAAAAGAGTGAGAAGCAAAAGCAGCTATATCTATGAATAAGCTGATGAGGGTATTCTCTAGAGGAAGTCCCTCGCTGCACGTATCTACAACAGCTGTGATGGTCACAAGTCACTGAGCGGCAGCATGTCTGGAGCCCCACGACCGCAAAAAAAATAAAACAGATGCTACGAAACACCCTTGCTGTATCAAATAGTATCAGGACGTATGAGGGGGAATTCGGTGTGTCTGGATGCAGGAACAACAGCTCATTCATTAGGTACCGAAGCACAAACTGCTCCCTTTTGATTGTATACGACACAGGGCTGAGCAAAGCAATTTATATGTGTCAAGAAATATTGGCAAGTACAGCCTGCAGCGATATTGCTATAGGAAGTGAAAGTCAATGGCCGAGACAGGGAAGTGTGGTTATTAGGCAACCTGTTTCCTTTCTGATGATCCGGGGGGGTAAAAGACAAAGACCAGACACAAATTGCACTTCCAGGTTTTGTGCATGTTTTTAAGTTTTATTTTTTTCTAAACCAGAATGTCCTTAAATGACATGACATCAATTAGTATTTGTTTATTTTTTTTCTTTCTTGCGTTTGTTTTGAGGTGGGATTTTTATACGCCCCTTCATGCTGCACAGCTTAGTCAATGCATCTCCTCTTTGTGTGTTTTTGGTCATCATATTGTATCACTGAGTTTTTTTTAATGTTTTTTCACTGTGCAAATAAAGTAAACCTAACTTATTGGACAACTAAACACGGCTACACAGGCTATGTTTTTGTGTCCACGGGTAACTGGAGGCTTGCCATCTCAAAACCATAAAACCTGGTGAAAATGGGGATGCCCTCCTTGATCTCCCTGTCGTCTGGATTTACCTGAGGAGGTGGGGTCGTCTGTGAAGTCGGGGAGCTCCTCTGGGGGGTCGCCGTAGTAGGAGTTAAACTTGTGGCTGGAAACGGCAGCCAGCACTGCACCCTGGGATACAATGTAAGAATTACACAGCTATTATACCAACGGTCCCAATAGTGCTACACATTGTGGTTGGAGGTGTGGGTATGGGTGTATGTGCATGTGTTTGATGTGTGGAAAACCACACCCTAAATACACTAAAACAAACCATGCATGTCTTTGCAAACACTATTTGCCCCAGTTTGACAGCGACATTAACGTCATGATTCAGATGTAGCTGCTGACCTTCAGCTTCCTCCGTGCATTGAACTTCCTCAGCTGTTCCACCGTTTCTGGCAGGTGGATCTTGTAGGCATACCTGTCCCTCTCCTAGAGACGCAGAACACACACACACACACACACAAAGAAAAATGTGAATAAACACACATAAAAAACAATTAGCAAACACAAGCACAAGGGTGGGGCACATACACGCACACACAAAATTCATCTCCTTCTACATGTGAACGCAGAGCTGCGGTTTTCTGCAGAAGGAAGTGGTATTTTGAAGAATGACTGGCTTGAGTCAGCATGAATAACAAAGTAGGCCAGTGGGTTTTAAAAATTAATCAACCTCTCATGGTTTTCAGGCTCATGGCTCACGGCTCACTTCCGAAAAACAAGAAGATTCACACTTAGTTATTGCTTCGCATGACCGCAAAAGTGGCTAAATAATTGACTAACCTTCTGGGGTTAGAACAAACATTTATTTTCATTAAAAATCAAATATCAGCCAGTCAAGGTTGCTCACCTCCGATAGAATGCAGTTTGGTTGATTACATTTATTTTTTAAATATTACATATTACACACTCCTTGGGAAGCCCTTGACCTCAACTGATTTTAAAGGTCACCTATTATAGGAATTCAAATTTCCATCTATTTATAGATACATATGATCAAAGATGCTTATTGACATTAACATTGACATGTTAAAATTTCATTTTGTTTGAGTGGTTACATTTAAGTATTTATTTTAAAGTGTTTTTCCCAGGCAATTTCAGACCAACTCCAGTAAATGCGTCACAACTGGACTTCTGATTGGCTCCCCTCACTGAAGAATTCCTGAAATCCGTCCAATCAGGCCAGCTTGCAGCATTTGAAGTGGAAAGCCTCCACTCAGCAGGTTTACCTCATTTGAATTGGAGGAGCTGGAGCTGTCAGCCAATCAGAGTCCAGGATTGTGCCTGTTCTGTCTGTGAGGACTTACTATTTAAATTCATTCCATAAATATAGTTTAGTTGATACGGTATTTATTTGCAAAAAGGAACAATATGGGCCTTTAATGCAACAGTTTGATTGGGTTACACAATTTACCTGATTTGTTAGTAGGGGTAGTGTGTGTGTGTGTGTGTGTGTGTGTGTGTGTGTGTGTGTGTTCTTGCCTTGAGCCAGGGGTGGTTGAGGGCCTCATAGACAGTGATTCTCTCAGCAGGGTCCAGCATCAGCATGCGTCTCACCAGGTCCTTGGCGCTCTCCGAAATGTGGCTCCACTGGCGGGGGTTCATCTGGGCGCGCACGCACACGCACACACACACACGAGGTGCACACACACACACACAGCACAGAAGAAGGACACAAACACGCTCTCAGATGGATGTAGAGAATCAGCAACCAAGATCACTGTGGTTGCCGTTGCCATGGTCACCGGACTGGGGCTAACACAGGGCGTGGGTGAAAATGAAATGGACTTATGTGTGTATATGTATATATGTGAGTGTGTGGGTGTGAGAATTCATTTCATCCACAATCAGTAAATCTCATTTGCAATGTGTCATGTACAATACAGCAGTGCAGTCGCCAGCAGTTAACAGTTACGGCTGAAACTGATATGATCTTCAACTTTTCAAGTAACAAACCCTTATTTATTGTATTTTTAACCAGAATTTGAAAACTCTAAGCTGCGGTATTGTCTACACTAAGGATGGACTTATATGGTTGTTTGCCTTACGGTCTGAGGCATTCTACCAGTAGAAAAGGATTGGGATGGGCATTTACTTTCACCAGCTGCTGTAAAGTCATGCACTCCTTTTGTCAAGTAGACGGAACTGAGGTGGTCCTGTCTGGAGCGACATGAACGCCAGAGAAACAGAAAGCCAAAGAATAGCTGACTACTTTGTGTGGTCATCAACTTACATAACCACGATGATTATTCAGCACCTAACCAGAAAATTCATACTTGTGTTGCAAACAGGCTGTCCCCTCGACAAAATTAAAACAGGCCTTGAAGCTCAGTACCTCCCGCTGACCCTTCCTGCTTATGCATCACCTCTGACTATTTTTTTTTTAAATGATGAGAGGATTTATTACGGAGCTGCTAATCATTCTGACATGCTCGCTCAACATCAAAGGAGGAACAACCGTGAATAGAGAGAGCGGGGAGAACAGGCATTAATTCATTAGGGCCGTATCAAATCAAAGGCAGGTCGGCTAGAGGGACAACGACAACAAGAAAGATGTGGGAAAAACAAATAACCAAGTTATATTTTGTACAATAACCTTGACAACTAAAAAAAAGGATTCCTTGCTTGTGCCAAGGGTTGAGAATTGATACGATTTATCAATGTCGATTCCTTTACAATCCAATTCGCTTCCTTTCTTGTACATATTACCTTTATAGACCCGTATAGCACCTAAAATACTAAGGTCTCAGTTTCCAACCCCGCAAAAGCTAATGTGGAAAAGGTCTTTAATATATTGAGGGCAGTTTTGTAAATCAACTACTACCTTGTATTTCCCCTTAATAATGGCCTCAAACAGGCGCTCCTTGGTGCCGTAGAAAGGCAGGCAGCCGGAGAGAAGGATGAAGAGGATGACCCCACATCCCCACACATCCACCGGCTTGCCGTACGGCTCCCTCTTCACCACCTCCGGGGCCATGAAGTGGGGAGTACCAACTCGACCTGAGGGGAGAGGGGAGAGGGCGGTTTCTAAGAGTGTGTGACCAGAGAAGCGTCTGGGAGTTATGAAAAATGACACATGGACGCTCTGGAGGTAACTGGCGTAACGTGGTTACAAGAGTGCCACAAGGTTACCACAGGATATGCATGTGTGTGAGCGTGTACCTGTGTTTTCTTAAGTGTGAGGAAAACCTGCCCTACTGTACCTCCGGCTACTAGGCCAGACTCTCCCAGCTGTATTGCCACTCCGAAGCCTCCCAGCTTGACTGGAGCAGAGTTCTCCTTGGAGGCCAGCAGCACACAGTGGGGCTACAGAGAAATGAAAAAAGGCAAGGGAGGGTTATGGTTCTGTATAGTTCAATGGACCACTTCCAGGGTAGGGGTTTGACTCCCACTGGGGCCAACAATGCTGAGAATGTGCACTCATGATACTGTAAGGTGCTTTAGATAAAAACATCCACCAACTGGCAAATGTTACTGTATGTGAATTTGATTTTCTTTACCCACATGAAGAGAAAATTGCTAATCTGCTGATTCCGATCTCTGAGCAGAGCATTGCTTTTGCACTTTCTGTGCAAAGGTGCAGGTTCATTTTTTGTTCATGTCGACTAGTCAACCTCGGTTAACCTTCGACCACAACTTTATCATGATGCTCTTGCAGAAAAGAATCTATGCCTGCTAATAGTTTCCGTCAAGACGTGCGGTATATTAGGTATGAGGTTAAATGCACAAATCTCCTATTTGTTCTGTTCTGTAACACGACAGAAAGCTAACTATATGCTCTAGGATAAAGAGTCACACATACAGATGGAGAGGAAAAGCAGAGGGGGAAGTAGTCTACAGTTTATCTGTTTAGTCGACAGTCCATCATGTGTTGAGTTTGTGGTGTGTAAGCCCTGCTATCCTTATTTCATGTGAGTTAGTATATGTGCAGAGTGAACTCAACAGTGTCATCAAGACCATTTGCTGTAATGTATTATTCTTTCCGATTATAGTGACCTGATGCGGAGACGAAAAATGCGGTGCAGTACTCAGAAAAGAGCTGCATAAAAGGTGAACAGGCTGTGTGTGTGTGTGTGTGTGTGTGTGCGTGGTCGTGGTGGACTCATTTCCTGTAATCACACTTTTGTCCACTTATGCACTTCCCCTATAATGGGGTGATGGAGGAGGTTGGCTGATGGCAGCACACAGCTGTGGACTGAGGCGATGAAAGCTGAGAGAGAGAGAGAGACAGAAACAGAGACAGACCGAGAGGCTAAGACACCAAGACGAGCAGACAAAACAGTCTGCAAGGGGGGAAAAAAAGGACTAAAAGAAAGCAACCAGAGAGCTGATAGATAAAAGAGGACCCTGGAAGGAGCTAACACTGTCAAAGAGATGTGAAAAGAGAAGACTCACAAGGATTTATGCGTCACTTAGACCAGAAAGAGACACTGAGGTAAAAGTTTAAGTTGGAGAAATTGTATCCTACTGCAAAGAACAAGGACTATGGTTTTATCATATTTTATAATCTACATCATTTCAATTTTATTTACTTTCTGAACATCTTGTTGGCAGTTTGATGGAGGAAAATAACTTTACCAACACACACACACACGTCTCTGTACATTCCAACACACTTAAGCCACAGCTGGGCTGAATATCCTACGGAAGGAACTTGGATGGTGAGTGGTTCTGCCTTAATCCAAACATCTGTGAGTAGTAGTGTGTGTGTGTGTGTGTGTGTGTGTGTGTGTGTGTGTGTGTGTGTACAGCTACACTCCTAGTCTAGCATGTCAAACCATGAAGTTGATGTTTCCATGTTAAATTGGCGTGAAAGTTTCAATTGGTCATGTCTCCCAACGCCCACTCAAAAAATACATCTGTAAGCAAATGGTGGGAAACATTTCCTCAAAGGTCAAACAGTCAAAATGTAAGAAAAAGTCAGTTAGAGCGGGACAGTGGGGACACAAGGTGAAAGTCTATCAAAGATGGTTTCCATAGTTGGATGAAATCAGGTAAAAGCAAGTTTTTAAAAATGTGTTTTTAAGAGATTTAAAAGCATTATCACCCATTTGACTGCAGGTTAATTCAAGCTACTCCATTTCCTTGTTGCATTTCATGCCGACTGACTGAGACCTGCCTTTGAAACATATTTAACATTCTAATGTGTTTAACAACTAACATTTGTTCTCTTCTTTCTCTTTCTCGTAGCTTAATATTCTGTCACCCTGAAGACGCCACTCCTCGGACACCATGACCAAATCCTCCCCCATTCCTCTCTCCACTTCTTCCCTCCCCATCTCCACCATGTCATCCTTCCTATCAGCCACCTCGCCCTCCTCTTCCTCCATCTTCTCCGCCTCGCCAAACCACACTGAGTGTTCGTTTGATGACGAGGCCCTCCGTCTGCCCCTGGCCTTCCTCTACTCCCTATTCTTCCTCTTTGGCCTGGTGGGTAACCTCCTCGCCCTGTGGGTCTTCCTCTTCCTCAATGCAAGCCGCAACTCGGTCCGAGTACTCCTCATCAACTGTGCCGTGGCCGACCTGATCCTCTTAGCGTGTCTGCCCTTCAGGGATCTTCTACCACATTAATAGAAACCAGTGGGTCCTGGGATCCCTGGCCTGCAAGCTGGTGGGGAATGTATTTTACATGAACATGTACATCAGTATAATGTTGCTGGGGCTGATCAGCCTGGACAGGTACATGAGGTTAAAGGGGCGTGGAGAGCGGAGAGGCGTGATGAGGAGGCTGTGGGGGGGTCGCGTGGCATGGAGCCGGGTGGCCTGTGGGGTGTTGTGGGGACTGTCACTGATGCTGTTGGTGCCCATGTTCGCCACGGCGGAGGGAAACGAGGAAGAGGGGAAATGCTTTCAGTACAAGCAGCGGCGCAGCGCCAAGACGAAGGCCTACGTCAACATGGTGCTGGTACTGCTGTTCTGGGCCGTGTTCATCATGCTGATGGTCTCCTACGGGAAGATTGCGGCCCAATTGCTGAGGGTGTCGCGGGACAAGCCGGACCTGCCCAATGCACAGCGGTATGGACGAACCGCCAGGAAGTCCTTTTTCGTCCTCTTCCTGTTCACCGTCTGCTTTGGGCCGTACCACGCTTTCCGCCCCGTCTACATCGTCTCCCAGCTCAGCCAATCGCTTTCTTGTGATTACTTGCGCCTGGTGGACCGGACCAATGAGGTGATGTTGTTATTCTCCGCCTTCAACAGCTGTTTAGATCCCGTCATGTACTTTCTGTTATCTGGTTCAGTGCGCAAGACAGCCCTGCGTGCACTTGGCAACCGACTCCACTTCCTTAACGCCATGACATTTAACAGCTCGACGGTGGAGTCCCGAAGGCAATCTCTGACGATGACACATAACACTGCCGTAAACGCCCCCTCACAAACTCCCAGAACGAGCACCTGCCTGATAAACTCCACCCTCCAGCACAAAGGAGTGACTCCGTCTCTTTCTACCAGCCTACAATGATGGCACATTAATGATAATCTATATTGTATCTGTTGTGGTCTGATGTGGTCTACCGTCACCACCACCAGCCGGGCCACCAGGGCTAACAATGCTCCCCACTAAGCCTGAACACTGGAAAAATAATGACAAAATGAGTTATGGCTTCAAATCTCTTTCAAATTTGATGATGGAATATTGCTATTTTGACTACCTATGGAAAAAAAAAACATTATTTAATTTGTAGTTTTCTGCCCGAAAGTGAAAGACTGATATCACAATAATGTGACCGATTGGACTGAGGGATGTGGATCTAACTATCTGCTTTGACAGGGTTTCTAAAAATGTATAGCATGTGTGTTTTTACTAAAACTCTCCATCAGAGAGAATCCTATAATGTGTCTGAAAGAAACATATGTTAACTAAAAATGTGTATAATGTCTAACTGTTTAATAAAGGATTGAGTGTATATCAGATGGTGAAAAAAAAATCAACATGTTTTGCCCTCTTTTGGTGGAAAGGGAACATTACAACAAAATCAATTTGTAGTGCTACTACGATCTCACCTACTGATGAAGTTACATGAAATGACATGAACTGGATATAAACATGATTCATGTCAAGCTCCTTCAGATGGAAAAGCTGCCAAAACTGTCATAGATGCCAAACTGCGTTGAGAAACAACCATCACGATTTTAAACCTAGGCCTACATCTACTTCACTAATCTTTTAAAATGGCATGCCAAACTATCAATAATGTGATTTTCAAAATGTCTCTTCACTTTGATCTGGAATTCTGAAGGACAAAAAGAGTCGACTTACTTATTGACTTACTTACTGAAAGTGGAAATTTCAATTACTTAACACTAGCTGTGCATAATCCAGAAACATGGACACTGATTGAGTTCTTGCTTTTGTTGGATAGAATCATTTTTTTCTTAGTTGCTGGAAAATGTAAAGGTAAACTATCTTTCTAAAACAAAGAAACTGTTTTGGTAGGGTCCTGTTTGATATTTCATTTATAAGTTTCATTTCATAACTGTCATTTTTAAAACTGGATTGCATATATTGCAGAGATTAGAAATGCAACTCACCAGAAATTAGTTTTTAAAAGTAGACTTTACAAAATTTCATGCATGAAATTGGAGGGCGTGATGCCCCTTTAAAGATTATTTTTACAGCATTTCTGCATTTCATTGGATTTCTTCAACTCACAGAGAAGAGAGACAGAAAATATGGAGGAGAGAGATGACACGGGCTCCAGCCTGGATTCGAACCCAGGATGGCAGTTACATGAAAGGCACCTTAGCCAAGGGAGGAAAATACCTTCGCAGACGTCTGTGCACACCGCTGAGCTGCAATATCTTAACTTTCTCTCTGGCTTTGTCTTTTTCATTCAAATATTTATCTTCATCATACAATTTGAGCGGGTTAAGACAAGCACTAAGAGTTATTACAACCTGACCGAGGTGTGACACACCAGCAGGGATTAGTGCAAACACCTCTTGCTCTCACATGCACCCACACACCCATTTACAAGCCACAAAACAGCGACAGACAGCTATTAGCTTTACACTGCACGCAAAAACGGTGCTCTTGATCCCTTTTGGGACTGGGGTTGCCAAATGGGCCACGTCAGCTTGAACTAACGGAGCAGGAGGGTGTGTGGATCAGGGGCCTGGGTCAGCAGCACTCCATCTGGTCTGGTCGTCTGTGTTAGATGGCTAATCCTGTAGTAATCACTGGTTGGCGCTAATCCGGCTGTAAGCTCAACTAACAACCCTTACTGAACCAATCCACTGACTGAATATACAACCGAACACGCTATCACACCCTAACACATGCTCACCATTCACTACGCTGTCCACCACATCTTTTCTGATGGGAGTCCCTGGGATAAAGCCTTTATCAGATGAAGTGCCGTGGGCCTGGGGGGATCTCCAGTGGGGAGACGGGACTCCATGATCCCATCATATGAGGAATTGCTTAACTGCATTATCTCGAAAAGGGTTGTGAGTCCATATACTAGCTCTGATATTAATAGATAATAGATCAAAGTGGGTAGACTTTTCTTAATCAGCTGTGACTGTTTGACAACTAATTCCCTGTGACATTTATCAATATGCAGGATCTGATGTAACTATCCCTTTTGCAATGTAGTTTCGGGGCCGATGTAGAAACCAGGCGTGGATGTCGGAGGAAAGGGACTGGCTGAGAGCACAATTAGGCCCCACGACACCTCCAGAGGGCTCAACGGGAAACTCTGGTGACCAATACTCATCTACACAATCCCCTGACAGCTTTCACGGCCAGAGTCACCCATACGACCGCGTGACACTGTGACACTGCTAGTTGTCAAACCACGCTGCGGTGCTGGTCTAGTCTGAGACGTGGGGCAGGAGTCTCACCTTCACATCGCGGTGAATCACATTGTTGTCGTGACAATACCGAAGCGCCTCCAAAATCTGCCTCATGTAGTGGCTGGATGTAAAGAGAGAGAGAGACAGAGAGAGAGAGAGAGAGAGAGAGAGAGAGAGAGAGAGAGAGAGAGAGAGACAAGGGAGGGGGGTGGGGGTCGTTTAGGGCACTCCCAAAGGATTGTTTATTTCAAGCTTTATTAATATTTCAAATGTTTCATGCCAGACATTATTGGGCCGATATTGAACCGACGCCAGCAGGATTTGCTGTGTGTATGTATGTACCTGGCCACTGCTTCGCTGTAAACAAACCCAGCATCAGCTCTCTTCACAATCTCAAAACACAGGTCTGCTCCGTCCATACTGAGAGAGAGAGAGAGAGAGAGAGAGAGAGAGAGAGAGAGAGAGAGAGAGAGAGAGAGAGAGAGAGAGAGAGAGAGAGAGAGAGAGAGAGAGAGAGAGAGAGAGAGAGAGAGAGAGACCACCATAAATTCACGTTTATAAAATATTATATTAAAAAGGGACAAAAAAAAAGACAACAGCTTGTAATAAAAACAGATGAACAAGCAACTCTCAAAATAGCATTTAAAAGAGAGCACATAAAACTAAGATCAACAGGGGAGCAATTTTACGACAAATTGTCATAGACATAAACAGAGGCGCTATATTTTCATTATGGCATTTTTCAGCCAGTGCTGAAGTCCACAGGGAAGCTCTCAGAGGATAATGCAGACCTGCAACGCAAAATCTATGTAGCGAATACAAACTAACCAGGCCTCTATTGCACGCCCGACCCACCTGGTAGGGGGACCCTCTCTGAGTAGCCCCTCCCCTCCCGAGGTTTCTTCCATTTCTTCCCTAAAAGGTTTTTGAGGGAGTTTTTCCTTGTCCTCTGTGAGGGTCCAAGGCTGGGGGATGTCGTGTACTAACCATTTATTGTTTTCACACGTTGGGCACTGTGAAGCCCTTTCAGACTGTAGCGGTGATTAAGGGCTAGACAAATAAATGTGATTTGATTTGAAAATTATATTTACAACACAGGCCTGAGGGAGTAGTAGAGAGATGTTCCCAGATTCCCGGATGCCTACTGTGGATTTCCTATTGATCAGTAATGCTTTAGATTACAGCTTCCCTTCTTCATTTTTAAAATGGACATGAAAACAATCCAACTAAATTTGACATAAATGGTTTTGTTGCTACCGGTTAGCCCATCATTCACTTATCTATTGGTCTGACTGTTGGATACATACAGAAGAATAGCAGTCTGAGCTCCCTCTTCTATGACTCATAACTGACCACACATTATATTTCGTTGAGACCCCTATTAACACTGCAGTTATTGAAATGAGGGAGTTTTTGGTGTTAGCGACAGTGTGTGAACGTACCACCAGCTAGCTGCTGGTAAATTTAGACTGCGGCTGTGAAGTTGTCTGTTCTTCTAGCCGCCTCAGCAGGAAACCACCAATACGTTCTTTTATAATCTGAAAATATGATTTAACTGGTAAAATAGTGACCTGTGAATTGTTTTATCCAAATAACAGCGTTGACATCTCATATCACAGGTCACATAAACATTCAGACAGCTTCTGCAGAAATGAGAAACTTACAACTCGAAGACCATGTACAGCATGCCGTCTGAGCTGTAGGTCTCCAGCAGCTCCACAATGTGGGGGTGTTTCAGCATGTGGCAGATACTGGCCTCTCGCTTCAGGTCTGGGAGGGGAGGACAGATAGGGAGAGCGAAATTATTCACACCCAACAATTAGCATTTCATACCAAGGTAACTATAGTTCAGTTCCAGTTGATTCCTTTTCAGAAAGTAGTTCAATTCCTGTAAAATGTAGATCCAGTATGTATATATAGTAGTATTAAGGAGTAGTTGTCAACTGCTTAGTAATTTATTTACTAAGTAGCATGATTTTAAGTACATATGCTACTAAATGTTAACACTGTAGAACTGGTATGCATTTGTATCACCATCATCGACATCATCTCTCTCATTATCACCACATCCACACCCACCACAGCACACCCACCACGAACACCTGCTTTGTTCGAAGCAATCTCTGCAGCATTTACATCTTCAATTTGCTTCTTTTTTTCTTTTGTTTTTGGAGTAGTGAGACGTGGCGCGACGAGAACGCGCCAACCAAAGGCTGGTGTTCACCAAACATCATTCAGATCAAATCCAAATGAGCTATGGGTGGAGAAAGCTCCCCGAGGTTCATTTGGAAAGTCTAGGCAGCACCTCGGCCAAGATCTGTCTCATCTGTGTTAGTTGGTGGTTTGTTAAATCCTCTCAGTTCCTCTCAGTCGCAAGTTAATGGGATGAAAAGCGATCACGACATACACTGCACGCCACCCACAGTGCTCTCTCCTCCTCTCACACCTGCCCTCACGGCACCCGCCACACCTCCACTACACCACCAGAGGGAGGTATAGAGCATTTTTATCTTGTGTACACACACATCCACATCCACATCCACACACACACACACACACACACACACAAGGAGGCCATTCTTCAAAGATACTCTGAGTGAGCAAAGTGAGTTTGGACAGCCTAGGCAGACAGATAAGCAAGCTAGCAAGCTGGTACCTAACAGAGACTCTGAGATGGTGTAGCGTCACTACATGTACCGCAACGGGCCAAGGATTTAATCTTTCCTTGAACTTTCTCTCCCGTGTCTCCTCGGCTATTGAAAATGTCAGTCACACAACTACAGTCACAACGCGGCTTCTGTATCTTTGTCTCAATGAAAAAACAAAACAAAACAAAAAATACTAGTGGATTGACTACTCTACTCTAGGAAATAATAGCATGACAAACAAGTAGCCAGACAAGCACATAGACAGACAGAGAGACTGCTGGACCAAACTGAGACACAATGAGCTGTTGTTGAGCTCTTCACTCCATAAAAACCTCATTTACACACTCCACTCCCCATCTGCAAGTCTACTGACTGTGTGTGTGTGTGTGTGTTCGTTGTGTCGTGACCGACCACCATCGTTACGCAACACACAGAAACGACACTGTGTCCCTACTACAGAGCCCCCATTCTCTTCTTCCTTTTCTTTCATTAATTCTCTCCTTTTCTCTTTGCGCTCTTTCGCGGACTGCCTCATCGAGGATCTATTCTTGAACTGCACAATGTTGCCCAGTATCCGGACAGCAATGAGGAAACCACTCTGATAGCTGGAGGGAACCAGAAAAGATGATCTCAAGGAAACCAACGCTGTTCATTGGGCCTAAAATCAATTCCTAAGTGGAAAGTCGGGGCTTGAGCAGGCCTACTTGTGATGTGGACAATAAATAATTTTACACTGAACTTATTTTACTTGATAGCTTGGAAAAGACACATCTAGTGCATGTTTCATGACCCCTGGATGAAGCCAGCTTATTGGAAATGCATTGGAAAATCTTGCATGCATGGTCATGAGTCGGAGCTAGTTTGGCTGCAAACTAGAGTTTTTGCAGAGCACTAACGATTGACATTTACAATACATGTACATTTAACTTATAATCCTGCAAATCGCACTATTCTATTCTTGAACATTCAATACCACTAGAGCCCTGCAGTTGATTGAGTGTGCTCGCCATTTCATTCTCTCCATTCATCTTTATTAAGTTCTTTTAGAAATCCAGTGACTCACTCATTCTGCTACATTTACTCAACGCTCCAAAGCTCTTAATTATGCTATCAATCTTTTGTTCTTCACACACACACACACACACACACACACACACACACACACACACACACACACACACACACACACACACACACACACACACACACACACACACACACACACACACACACACACACACACACACACACACACACACACACACACACCAGATTGCAGGTCAGTCCAGCCTGTACTTCAGTCTTCTTTTCCCTTTCATTCGCACATTTGTGCTGAGCCAGACTCTCTCTTAATAAGCCAAGGTATGTGGTCTCAGGAAACTACTCCCCAAATCTGGCTGCACTCCAATTCTCTACCGTGGCACTTTTTGAGTGGCCACTTGCTCACTTCCTCTCTTGTGACTTTCTAAAATGTCAGAAATATGGGTGAAAAAAAAAAAAATAAAAGACACTTTTCTTTATGCTTACAATTATCCAACTGCTATTTATATGCATGGGGTTTGGGGGGGGGGGGGGGCAGAGGCAGCACAGGACCTGAGTTTAATTGTGTTTCCTTCCTTGAGATGGTGATATTGGAACGTTTTGTTATCCTTCTGCATCTAATGGGCTACGTTTACACTCACACTAATATCCCCTTAATATTGGGGATAGTCAATAATTCAGTTTATGAGCTGGCACATGTAAACGCCATTTCCTATTAACAATGATGATGAGCTCTTATCTCGGCTATGAGAAGCTCGGATGAGGTACCTGATGAGACACATAAAACATCATATCCTGTTTAAGTTTTTGGTAACTTCTGGTCCTTGTCTGGAGCGAATCCGAGCGATGAAGCTGAATTGACTGATGGCATTCCTACTATTCCAACTAAGGTCTCATGTTGTCAACAACTGCTACTCATAATAATGATCATTCTGTGTAGTTGTAATTACCTCACTTGACTAGCTAAAACATTGGCAGGAGAACACAGACGGGCAGAAATTCTTATTTGTGTGTACATGGATGCAGGGATATTTGAGTGGGTGTTATTAAAGGTGTATATAAAAAGCCTATCCCAAATATTAAGGCATAACTGAGTCTTTACCTGATTATCTTAAGGTCATAATCAGAGTAAGCATAACCTGGTTAACACCCGGTTAAAATTTCTGCACAATCGTTTGATTTATTGGGGCATGTAAGCGCCTGAGTCAGATTTCTTTCAAGGTCACCAGACAAGAAAGGAGAGGAGGTGCAGGGAAAGCTGGTTCTCACGTCGTCGCGTCTCAGATCGGTTATTACATGAGTCCAGGTTATTAGAGAAATCACTTCACATCAACCCATGTAAACGTTGTAATTGAAATATTGCCTTGAGCTGATTTTGCCCCTTAAGTGGAGTATTGGTGTGCAAGTAAACGTGCTCATTAACCAGGATATGAGCCGGTATCTGGATAGCGGTCTGTCGCTATGTGATGACGAACAATTAGCTTTCCCCAAATCGTCTGCATTATCAGGAACGTCCCCGTGGGCTAGATTTCTGAAAAATAAACCACTGAAGAAACTAAAAGAAGGGTGGAAATAACAGACAAAGCGTTACGTGTTACAAAGCGTAACGTGTATATTGTTCAAATTCTTAACCTTACTTTGTTTCCTCAGGCACTTCTACCTGCCCCTCAATGTCATGTCATTTATTTGAAGACTTGCATGTTCATGTTCATTTCTTCATGCGTTTTTTTTTTTGTTTTTTTAACAATTCTAGCAGGTGGGCAGGAAGGGTGGGGGTTCTTGTCAATGAACATATTGCAGGGAAGCTAGTTACTATTACAACCACTTCCAAGATAAAAAAAGAAAAAAAAAAAAAAAATTTGGTGGGCGGTATATTCTTTTTCAGGTAAGTAAATCTAGTCTCAGGGTCATGGAAACAGACTACTGTCCAGAGATAATTTACATCCTCGCCCTTGGTTTGGGAAACACTGATGTAGATCTCTTTTTCTCCGTGTGTTTCTCTTCCCTTGGTTCATTTCCTTGTCTCGCTGTTCTTGGCTGCCAGACTAATCTCTGACCGGGGACTCACAGATGGCACACAGAGAACGCCAAAACTAGCACCGACACTGCGGTGACACACACACACACACACACACACACTTTGTCTCTATCTCGCACACGCACACACACACACACACACACACACACACACACACACACACACACTTTGTCTCTATCTCTCTCGCACACACACAGAACTCAGCGTGACAGAGCACAAAACCACATGGCGAGACATGCCATGCATCAATACCTCACACACGATTACCAGCACACACACACACACACACACACACACACACACACACACACACACACACACACACACACAGACAGACACACACTCAAAACACAGATGCAGTCAGGGCATATTATTAATCTGGATGTGTGACTTAGTTATGCCTCAGTTATCTGTGTGTGTGACAGCATACCACTATATGCTCGGTGTATGCGTGTGTTTGAGAACTGGGTCACACATTGTTGGCAAGTTATTCCCGACGTTTGTTTATATCTACTGGGAGAACCAGGTGGGTGGGGTTTACCACATAGGATGAAAAAAAACGAGGTTCAGAATGTAAACTTAGTTCATGTTTAAACGTACGCTTCTCTGTGACAACTTACATGACACCAGCTGACCTGTCCTGATTCGGTAAACCCCACCCATCTGGTACTCCAAGCAGGAGAAACCAAACTGCTACGGTTTGGTGTGTTCCTTACCTTCTGTGCTGAGGCCAGGGCTGGAGGTGAAGCTGGCCACATCGACGATCTTCACAGCAAACTGCTGGCCCGTGTCCCTGTTGATGCATCGCCTCACCACGCTGAAGGGACCCCTGCAACACACACACACGGTGTTAGACAAACACACACACATACACAACAGCCAAGTGCAATGGGCACAACTGTAGACCCTCTTGTTGAGGGTCTTCTGGATTTACAGCGGTTGGTTGGATACGAACTGTAGCCTCCGTGCCCGTGCCAGTGGGAATTACAGAGCAATTACAGGGCAGCACAGCTGTAAAAGCTAAAATAAAAACTCGATTATAGAGACCTGAGGTGGGGATACCTAGCCTACAAGGGTGGTTTTGGGCAGAGGAGGTGGTGGACTTGGCAAGGTTGCGTATCCCAACACGACTGCGGTGGGATTGACATCTGGAAGCTCTGAGGCATATATGCCAGGCCCGTGTCACACAATACGCCAATAATGCTTGTTTTTGTTTTTTTAGGGCAGAAACGATTATTCGACATCATCAACAATGTCGACAATAATAAATTATTGAATAATATTTCCATTGTCAATTTGTCATCTGAAATACTCACACAATATTCACACTACTCTCTTTTGGTTTGTATTTGGAAAATGGCCAACACATGCAACCGTTCTGAAGGTGAACCTGCAAGTACACATTAACACTACAGGAAAACTTCTAATAAAGCTGTAACTTGCACACAGTGTGTACGGTAGAGTTGTTTTTTCACAGCAGTACAACAGGCATGCTTGAGCCGGTGTGGAGGATGGCAGAGAATCATCATACTAAGTGTAAATGTTACAGTAGCAAATTTGAAATTTCTGCATGCTATACTGTGAATATGTACACAGTATACATCTCACTTAAACACATGGGTCGAGTCAATGTGGAGACTGTAATGGCATGTATTTTCTTAAAGTCTCATAGACATATTTTACCTTTTTTTTTTAATTGAATTTCCAAGTTTACAATCCCAGAGCCACTGCACACATGCAGGCAGACAGACAGTAAGACAGACACAAAACAACACCCATACTGCTAAAGCAAAGTGGTGGCCACTAATACGCCTTGATTTGATAATGAGTCAACTCGCCTGGTAATGTCAGTGTCAAACCAACAGACTAACACCTAGCCAGTTTGAGCGCCTGTGCTTGTTGTGGGTTTGGTAGCAGCAATCGACTCGCTTACACATTCACCTCCCACCTCTGCTATAATGATTAACCGATCCAAGTAGGAATGCAGGCAGTAAGTGTGCACTCTGGGCAGAGACAACCGTGAAACCCACAGAACTATCCCCTTGGGAGTCCCACAGGGATCCTACAGAGGACCGCCTGAAAATCAACCCCACTGACCTTTGCCCTCCCGAGTTGATGTGCTGTAGCAGCTGCTTTTCCCATTAAAAAAGACACAGTGTGAAGGCTGGGGTGGGCGGATGGGGGGCGGATAGGGAGAATGATGGAGCTACTGCCACCTTATGCCACCTTGTTCAAGCCTAATAATCATTTTAGATCTGCATTTGACTGGGGAAGGTTTTGGCTAAAAAAGCGTGCAGGGCTGAGGGGGTTTAGTCAGAGGCTTCAAGCGATGGAATACAAAATGACGGAGGGGGAGGCAGTGAGGGTAAGGCCATCTTGGGATTGGTCTAATGCGTGTCAATAAAACGCTCATTACCTCCATTACACAATGAGGTGGGGTTGTGTGAACCTGCCAGATTTTAAGCATCAACCTCATTTGTAATCTTGGCTGTCAATTCAAGGGAGCTGCATTGAAAATCAATTCACGAATGGGGATGCGTCCACCGCAGTTTTGCAAGGGGAAGGGGGTGGGGGGTTGGTATTCAATTTATTAAATTGAAATGCTATTCATCTCATCATCTGGAATAAAAAAAATGACCATTCAGCCATGTAGCTATCACGTATGTCAGTGAGTATGTGTGTGTGTGAGAGAGAGTGTGTGTGTGTGTGTGTGTGTGTGTGTGTGTGTGTGTGTGTGTGTGTGTGTGTGTGTGTGTGTGTGTGTGTGTGTGTGTGTGTGTGTGTGTGTGTGTGTGTGTGTGTGTGTGTGTGTGTGTGTGTGTGTGTGTGTGTGTGTGTGTGTGTGTGTGTGTCTCTGGGGGGAGGAGAGGCAGCATGCTGTGGTGACATCACCACAGCTGTGCTGAGTGGGCTCATATAAAACACCCACACATAGCTCACATCCGACAGCAGCAGCCATCAAACATTAAGTCCTAAATGGCAACCTTCACAGATCGCCTCTTGCCTCATTTCTAGTCTTTGGTCCATGTAAACCAAAGACTGATTCTTTTATCATTCTTTTGTCGTGCATGCTGGCTATCAGCCAAATTCCCTGCTCAGGTCTGTTTTTTCTCTCAGACAGGGCAAGGACACCGCTAGTCCCAGACTGAATCAAAACCACTAGGACTGCTCTCCTGAGAGCAACCATCTTTGCTTAAGCAGCATTTCACTTTAATGGAATATTTTCACTTTTTAGCAAAGACACCTCCAGAGGAGTTTAGGAGCAGTTAGACTCTAGTATTAGCTGCCCCGTGGGGGCGGAGGGGGGGTTGAATTGTCAATCACCACCAGCATTCAGACCAGTTTTCCCAGCTTTCAATATAATCAAAATATTTTAAATACAAGAGGAAAATTGCCAGTTTGCAAAGCATGACCCTGCATGATCACCAAGAGAAATGACTTCCTGGCCTGATTTCAAAGTAGACTCCATTACGTGTTACTGATATGATTTTAGCACTCAACTCAAAAAATTTAGTGTGAGTGGTGACGACTACGGATCCACAGGGCTGTCAGTGTTGGTAGTTGTGTAATTATGAAATTCTACAGGAGGTACGTGCTCTGAAAAGCGAATCATTTTAATGTTCCAGTGAAAATATGGATTTCTGCATAGAAGCTGTTTGGTTTACCCCATCGCCCAAACTGCCCTCACTGTTAATTAAGCAAGTTCAACTAGGTTCAGTGCTGCTCAACTACAGCTTGTGCAGGTCTGGGCAACAATACTTCAAACCAAAGTACTTCCTTATACAAATTAGTGAAACAACCCTTTGAATATTTGAAGGGAATTAGTATTCAGGTTGCCGACTCAAATTCACAGCCGAGATACCCTCAGGATGTTCTCCAGCTTTGGCAGAAAATCCTTTCTGCTAGATAAGCCGGAAGAGTATCCAGTTTTGTTTGAAACCCCCTGAAGAGTCTGGCCTTGTTGGATGTTAGGTCCCATTCACGCTTGTGTAGTCTGAAAGAGGAAGCAATTAGCCCAGATCATCCACAAGCTTTAACCTTATACCATCCATTCAAAACTATTGATCTACTGCGTGTGGGCAGCTCAAAGGGAGTATGTACATGGGGAGGAGAGGAGAGACAGGAGGCAGTCTTATGAGAGCAAAAATTCAAGAAAGGCAGATATGGTGGAAATAATTCCAGACTTGACTGTCAGATTGTCTCCTGTCAGAGAGACACAAAGATATAGGCTACAAAACATGAACACAATGTGATATTCACACTACTGAAGACTAATTCTACCACTGAGCCCCTTGCACTGTCCATGTTGTGCTAAATACACAAGCCCCCTAAAAAGTACTGAACCAAATCACCAATAAAGTACGCGCACCCAATACTGGTGAAGCTCACAAGACCCATAATAACCAAGCTATAACAATGCTATTCGATGACACTAAAATCACATCCTATGTATTGATCTCTTCCTCTAGAATGAGATACTTTATTGATCCCAGTAGGGGGACTTCTCTTTCCGCTGCTTCTGTGCCTCCACAGGGAGATCAGAGTGCAGGCTCAGCTACAGAACAGCGTCCCGGGAGCTGGGAGGGATTCAGTGTCTTGCTCAGGGACACTTCAGCAGGAGGGACGCTAGCCAACACAGGGGCTTGAACCAGATCGGGCTAAAGGGATCAGAAAAGGTAATATAAAAACTCCTAAATAACTGGTTAAAATTGCTTACAAACACTAAGATTCTCTGGTAATTGAAAACTTCTCCCTTGCTTACAAACTAAAGCAAACCCTACTGGTGGTAGTTTGTGTAAGATCTCATCATTAAGAAGCAACAACATGCTTTAGATTACAACTGTTCGGGGAGAAACTATGATTAGGGATGGACAGAAAATGCCAAAATATCAATGATAATTTAATAATTAAATGTCATCCAGGCAATTTAATTATCCAACACAGAATGAGCCAGAGGACTGATCACTTCACTGGTTCAGACGGAGTAGGATATCCCAATATCCTCGTTGTAATGAGCACCCGAGAGCTGGAATAAAGAGCACTGTGACTCCAGTAGTGCTTCTCCAAGTCCCATTCAAACAGAATCATTACAGACAGAAATGGATTAAATTACACCAGTGGCTCGCCAACCCTTCAACTGGAGCTAAAAACCAAAAATAGGCCTGCGGTTACTGGATTTTGTTGATCATATATTTGCTGTAGACTCCAGACATATAATGAGCAAGGACTGCACCGACTAAGCGTGTTCAATAACCAGTCGTCTTTCATTGAAACCCACTAAGTCTAAATGACACCTGTCTGATCTTATTTTTTGAAATAAGGTATAACCACAGGGGAGCATAATGTCCATTTGGATGCAAAGGCTGAGAAAATACAGGACATAGCGCTGTGTCCACCACTGGGTCTCTTTTTACTTAGCAGTACTTCACACTATTGCTGTTGCCATGCAACTATTGAATACCTGCCGAAGCAGCGCTCTCTTTTGCTAAAAGTTAAAATATTTCTGAAATCTAGCACTTTGACTCTGAGCACTAAAACCCTGCTAAGCTCTCAGCAGTGTCAGGAACACGCAACAGCACAGCCTTTCCATTAAAATAACAAGCCAGTGTTGTAACAGGAGGATCCCAGTGGAGAAGCAGCCTATGCCTGTGTTTCTGTAGATGAAGGGCTAGGTACTGACAGCACTTTCAAAAACATCATGTTACACATTCATTTACCAAGATCTATGCAATCACTGAGAAAGACACAAGCAAGTCAAATCCTTGTCACTGAAAAAAAAAAAATCTTTAACTTTCAGGAGAAATCACCCTGAACTTACTAACTTTTTTTTTACCATCCCAGTTGAGAATTGAAGCTTTCTGGACCTTGAAGACAATCCCGCCCAGTCTGGCTCTCCAACACAAGCCAACACTAGCCGATCAGGGACAATAATAGAGGAGTCCTCTGGACAACAATAGAAGACTGGAGGAGGGAGGGTGCAGATAATTGGTTTTACGTACATGTTAACAAGGAGCTGAGGTCAAAGGTCAGCAAGAGACATGCGTCTATACAAAAGCACCAAGATCATCCAATGTGACAAATCAGCACGACGTCCTACGCCAAGAGGTAAACAAGGGACCAACCAATTATCAAGGGTCACCGAGTTTTACCGATTGCGTCTTGTATGTTTATGTCCATTTGAGTATTTTTCAAACTTACACAACAAAATTGCCTTGGTTTCTATTACAAAACCTACTTAGGCTAAATGTAGGAATGGGAATGTCCAGAAAAAGGTAACATACAACAAGGTATGATGATGGTTTCTTGGATTCACAATGAGTTTCAATTCTTGATTCATTACAATCCTAGGATCGGCTTAAGTTGCCTGGCATCTTGGTTACAGTAAAATGCAGGGTTAAAAACGTGGCGGGTGATGGCAGAGTGCTGCAGTCAATGTCTGCTGGCATTATTTATATCCTTAGCCTCAGGGCCATCCCATTCCCAACTCCACTTGTCTCCATTGATCTTCCTCAGCCTACCCTCCCCTCCCACCTCAGGGCTGAGGAAAAATGATCCTTCAACACATCCCAAGACACCAGGACTCAACATACTTTATCCATCAACAGCAGTTTCACAAAACAACTTGTTGGATAACGAGGATACTCTGGTCTTCTCTGTGACATGTACTTGGTATCTTTACTTAAGCTTCAATATGCTCCAGATAAGTTGAGTATTTCACAATAGCGTTCATCTCTTATGTAATACAGGGTATCCTCTTCTACTGACCGGTCTGTACTTTAATGTCTGAGGTGAAATGTTCTCTGTGTGACCCCACAAATTGAGTTATTAGGTGTTGACCCACTCTCAAACAGACTTGGGTCAAACTGTATTTTCAAGTAGTTTTCACCGTTTGTTTTAGTCTGCATGCAGTACTAGATGGGTGGGGTTTACCGTATCCTGACTATTCAGATAGTGTCACGTAAGTTGACAATCACAGAAGAGACATTTTCAGGTGGGTGTGTATAGCAGTGTAGTATATATTGCTTATGTGGTAAACTCCACCCATCTGACTTCTAAGGTGGCTAAAACAAACCATAAAAAATAAACATTTAAAATACTATTTAACCCAGGACTGGCATCTGCAAATGTAAACTCAGGCTGTCAACGACACTGACCGATTGATTCAAACATTCTCCTGCCACTTTATTCACAAATTGATGTGTATAGTCAAATAAACCATACAAATTAGTAGTTTGAATGCCATTCACGGTTTCAAGAACAGTTCTGACCAGTGGCTCCTAGTACCCAATACTGGGACTCCAGGCTAGACTTACTGGTCCTGGACCTGCCATCAATTAGTAACCAGGGCAACAGGGATGTCTCAGGATAAAGAACTGGGCCTGAGGGCCTGGAGAAGAGTGTGTCTCTTTCCCTAGAACAAACTTAATGGACCCTCAGACCTCCAACCTCCAGTGAGTGGAGCTTGGAGGGGGGAGGGGAGCTGGCTGGTAGCAGCCCAGTGCTGCTGCTGTGATGGGCCTGCCAGCCTTCCTGCTTGACTTCCAGGAGGAGCAGAGGGGAGTCTTTGACCTTACAGAAGTAATAAAGTGGAGTAGAATAACATACTTACAGAGGGAATTTGAAACAAGCAGATAAATGTTTTTCAAAAGGAACTGGTTGAAAAAGAAGAGCTGGGCATCGTTATGTTAAAGAGTCTGTAACATGCGTAACAGTATATCTCAGCACCTTGTCGCTTTGTATCTTGTGTTTGGAAGGTGTATATATCTGTTTCTTGGATTGTATAAAAAAAAGCCACTGCACAGCCGTATCCCAAAGCAATGCCTCCTCTGCCACCTTGACTGATGGTGTGCCTGGCCTGGCCCTGGCTATCAGCAGCAGAGGGGATTGAGAGATTGATAGAGAAACCAGGCCATTCCAAATATGTATGAAATGATTCCTTAAATGATTCCCATGTTTCTGCTATAGGCCACATCAAACACATACAACCAATGCATGGCCTTAACAAGATGTCAGCTCTAACTGTATTGAGCAATCCCTTTAATAAATGCCCAGGAATGGAAACTTGCATAGTTTCACAGTACATACTGAAACATAATGAAAGGACAGCAGGACCTGATATTTAAAGCCAATCCACATTTTTGGCCTGTAATGAAAAAAAAATGCTTGGCTGTTACAGATTTCTACTCAGCCTTGTAAATTAATATTCCTGTACAGAGGTCGTGATGTCAGACATCTCCAACTCTGAATGGATCATCAAATAATGTGTCTGCTATTATTCCCCACGTAAGGTTACAGGCCACTGCACTCTGAAGAGAGACCTCACTTCTCCCATTCAGAGTGAACTTTCCCCTTGAAAACCCCTGTGGGCCTACACGTGAGAGCAGTATCCAGACACATGCATGGCCCTTACAGCTTCGGTGCGGCAAAAATGCGAGGATTGTGCAAAACACCCCAACAGCCAGGGATATACATATGGAGAAGTGGATGCGGCTGGTGGCACTACTTACTTCCCAATCACCTCGCACAGCTCGTAGACATCCTCGAACAGCACGTCGTCGTCCGCCATGGTCTAAAGGTAAACGAGGATGCTCTCCAACAGATATCCCACCCACAAGGTTTTGGATTTTGGTGAAGCCAAAGCCAATGGCAGCGTATTTCCTTTCCAGACCGGGGTATGCCGCTACAGTGCACACTCCAGGTGTTTTAATCCCCCCCCCCCCCAAAAAATGTCAATGACAGGAGAAGCAGCGGATACTCGGAGTCCAAGCTAGCCGGCTAGCCACATTAGCTGGTCTCCAACGGTTGACACTCCTCGGCCCCACCTTCTCGTAGGCTCCTCTCTTGGTAGGTTGGCTAGCCAGCTAGCTAGCTAAATAGTAATACAGGACCAGACCCCAGGGCGTGGAGATTTCCTCACTCGTTTGCAGAAAAACACCCCACTTCGCATGCCTCGGGGTTGTATCTTGCTGCTGGGTAACACCTAATACCAGACCCCTTCTGTGGCATCCATCGACACCTCCCGCCCCGAAGAAGATGCTCGCATCACCGCAAGCTAACGGGGCTCTTAAAATGGTTGGCTAGCTGGGTTTATATTAGCTAGCTGTCGTTAGAAATAGCCGGTAGGCTTGCACCGTTATTGCGCTGTGCACACCCAATGTATCACAGATGGCTTATCCCACCGCTTGGAAAGCGTTAAGGGCTGCACAGTGCTTCAGCTCCCCGACCCCAAAAGAAACACGTTCATGTTCATCTCGACGACAAGTATTCCATTGCATACATCGCCTGTGTTGCTGGGTATTGGGATTATATCGTGTTCCACACAGCCCACCCGTCGTCCACCGTTGCTCCAGTTTCTACGCTGCCTCCGATACTGGCTGGCTGCTCCTCCGACTTCCAGAAATGCCAGGCTCCTCCCTCTATCTGCCAGGAAACCTGGTCCGTCCAGATCCGAAATGGCCGGTCCAGCGCGCCCAGGCTCCCCTGTTATTTCAGCGTTGTTTGAGCCAAGATGGCGTTCGGTGCGGGTCCATCTAGGTGCAGTTTCCTAATCTGCTCCACGGTCGCATCCAGTGTATCCCGCGCAAGCGTCGACCAGCCAAACCCATCACCTTACGTCAGCCTTTCCTCGTCTCATCTCCAACCCTTGCAACAGGCAGCGCATTCCCCTCAAAACAGTGTTCCTCATTTTTTTAAATCAATTATTTCTCACATATTTACTCTCAGCTATCTGAAAGACAAGCAACTACCGGCATTATTTCCCCTTTTGGAAATGCATTTAGACCAGCGATTCCCAAATTCCTAGGGGTCCTTGGTCTGATGAGGTTCCAAAGCGACCCCAGCAAAATGAGGAATTAATTTTATTTAATTAATTATATTATTTAATTAATTTTGAAGTTAGTACATTGAGTGAACGGCATAGTCTATTTTGACCAGAGGTTTAGTCTGCACTGTTATCTCCCCCACCAAACACGTGTCCAAATCATTTTCAAACGGCAATAACCCTCTCAGTTGGGTGTCCAACAGACCCCAATTTATCAAATGGGGGTTTGTGTACCTATTTGGGGTGCCTGGACATGAAAATGTTTGGGAAATAAACACTCTCCTGGGGCGCATCCTTCAGCATTTGTTTAATCTATTTCATAACATGCAGATTTCTTGATTTTGGGATAGTAAAATCAGTGGACAGGTAGGATAAGACCTATTTGCAAGATTTAAAGGATTTAAGGCAGAGTGGTGGAGATGATCAACCCACAATAAGGTTAAGATAAGGTCTATTTCCTTTAATTTTCATTGTTGTGCAAGATTTTTTCGAGTGCAGGTGCAGAGACTCAGGTGAAATGTCCTCAGGTGAAAGATGCACTGAGATGTGTTGGTGATGCCCCCTAGAGGCGATTAAAGGAACCCTCCTCAACTCAACCCATTGCCACATCTTCCACACTGAAACACATTTCAACATATTATCAACAAAATGACAAGAAATTCACATGAAATTCTATCTAAGATTTTAAAGGAAAAGAGAGCACAATGAAGCAGGCACTTATTTATGGAGCAATAATCTCATTCAAACTCATTTGATCAATTTTAATTTTCAAAATGAATGAATGAATGAATAATGTGTTTAATGGACCAACTGATATGTATTTTTTTTTCCAGTAATCCTTACTTAAATGAAATTTTCATGAATTACTGTTATGGTAGCATGCATGAACAATTAAGTGGCAGTGATAGCATTTGTGAAAAGAAGAAGACCATTGCATCATGCATATTTACTAATTAGGCCACAAATTGTTCTACACCCATTATTTAGACATTACATGACTGAAATATGCAGTGATTTGGGGCAATAACAGATTAAGTTAGATAATGTGAGATGAGGTTATAAATTAGGTTAGGTCAATGATAACATTTGCCCATATTTTGTTATGGAGCTACCTGATAACCCCATTGATATACCGACATGCACCCACTCCCTGGATCATTGCCATTCATGTTACATAAAAGGATCAGTCAATATTATTTCAGGACAGGACCATAGACAGGACCAAGCTGATTTGCATAACCGGGCTTTTCTCTCTGGGCTCATCAGAGGCGAAACTAAGGAACTAACAAAAACAGGAAGTTTGAGATAGGAATTCAGTAAAATAGTACCAGCCCAGTAGTAAACATTAATAAACAGTAGGCCTAACTTGCATATATTTATGTTCAAAAAGCTGAAAGGTGAAGCCTACATGCAGAGTTGGCTGTGCAATGACATCTGGTGCCAGTAGAGCACGCTGTTCTCTTAAGACATGCTCTGCGGTTTCCATGGCACTGCATCCCTCCTGCTCACACCTCATCTGGAAGCTTCGCCCATTGGTTAAAACTCGGAGCAGCTATTGATGATCTGATTGGCTGATGATGTGGTCATCATATGTATGGCAGTATATGTGATATGGAACGCCCTTCCTTTCAAAACACATACTCAGAAAACACACACACACCGCACACACGCGAGTGCACACACATACACATACAGAAAAACATAGGGTTAGGGCAACTGCATGGATTGAAACAGGGAATATGGGAAAAGGGTACAGAAAGAAAGAATGAAAGAATGAGAAAAAAGAAAGAAAGTGAGGACGCACCACACCATTGAGACAAAAAAGGGAAGAGCACAGTTTCCATGGTAACAGGGAGGGGAGCAGTTGTGGTGGTTGCATGTGTGGCAGCTACAGTGAAATGAGCACACACACACACAGACACAGACATACGTATATATATAAATATAGTTTATGAATGTGGTTTCTGTAAAGATATGCAATTTTCTTCCATTCATCCATCCAGCCATCCATCTTAGCTAGTCCTTCCCTTCCTTCTTCCCTTCCTTCTTCCCTTCCTTCCTTCCTTCATTTAGCTGGACTCAACCGTCCTGGAATCAACCACAAACTTTAGTCCAATGCACATAGAAGATTATCACATTTCAATGTTAAGATTGGGAGAGAGAAAGAGAGAGAAATTGTGTGTGATAGAGAGAGAGAGAGAGATAGAGAGAGAATGTGAGGAGAGGAAAAAAAAAAGCTGTGACATGCAGAAAAGACAATATTGAGAAAATACTGACATAATCTCAGAAAGGGTTTAAGAGAAGGACGATATATTTTTTACTGGAAGAAAATTATTTGTAAATAGATTTTTATATAAAATGATTCACATGCATTATTGTCATACACAGTATAATCCTGTTTATTTGCTGTAGTTGCCATAATACTTTTGCAATCATAAAATGCTTATATTTCTTTTCTTTTTTAAATGCTTATTTATATTTCACATTCTTTCCTTTTTCTTTTTGTGCATCTACATGAATTCTTTCACTCATTCTCAGTTCTCTGATAATGGGGTACCCAGTCTGAAGTAGGAGGCCTACATAGGAACAAAGTGCCTTAGTAGGGTGTTGGACTTTATTACTGAAACATCAATGCACGTGAAATGCCACCAGCCACTGTGGGTTGGTAGAATTGATTTCCAGGAGACCAAAGCAGCAATCGAAGGCCTGTTGGAACCAGGATTTGACCCAGGAAAAAAACAAACTTTGGAACATTAGATTCTTTGTGCTTGATGGCATTCTCACTGGTCGTAAAGCTTGTAAACCAGCAACCATATATTTATGTTTATACTTATATTTATATATACATATATTTAATTATTTAATTATATGTATATATGCAGTATATATTTTATTTGAATCATGGTATTATATGAACTGTTTTAGTGGTAGCATATTTTCATATTGTTTAGTGCTTATATTCAATTTATTTTTCCCTGCTGAATGCTATTACGTTTTTGCTGTGACTACTTATTTTTTCCAGCCGACAGATCCAGCCTTCCGCTCCTCAATACCAGCACTATATTATATTTTGGTTAATATAATATTAATACTTTATTTGTATTTGGTGTAGAGAGCAGGTGTCAAGGGGGACATCAAATCCTGTGTACTGATAAATTGGACTAAATGAAAACACAATATGTTATGTTAATAAGTAACCCAAGACTTCTTGTTGTTAACTCAACAATTGACTCAACAACTCAACAAAGGCTGAGATTTGTCTTTTAAAACTCACTTTCAGCCTGTACTCTGCTTTGGAAGAAAAACTCTGCATCCATTGGAATTTCCAGATAGTCACATCATAAATTTGACCCGTGTGATTTGAGCAATTTTCAGTTGCTTCTTATTCGTTTGGACATGGCAAACTTGTCCTGTCTACATTTTTCAGAAATTCACTAAAAACCCACTACCTCCTGAATTGATTGAATTATAAGAGAATTGGTTTATATATCTAAAAGGATTCTACAAAATGCCATTTATTATGGTGAAATGGAAAATCGCCTCACAGTTATACCAACATTTCAACCGCATTCTCCTAGTTTGCAATTTAAAATAAAATCTATACAACAGAGATGGAATGCAGAAAAAAAAATCGTAGTAACCTGTTTTGCACAATGCAGGGTGTGATTAAATAATCGATTACATTGACAACAAATGACGAAGAATACGTAACGCAAAGGTAAGCGACCGTGAAATTAACCTAAATAACCTTTGATCGATAGAAGTAGCGTCAATATACAGTATGGTAAGTTAGTTTAAAATCAGAATGCCACTTCCTGGTTGCACGATTCGGTGATTGGCTAATAGGAACCCCGTTGACTCCTGGGAAAGCGCGATGTTCAAAATTTGCTTCCGGTTTCAGGCTGTTTTGTTATCCGAGCCATGGAGCGACAGAGCAGGTACGTCTGTGTATCTATCTAATAACAAAACAATAGCATTTCCGAGTTTGTTTCGCCTTGGCGACAGTTGGAGCATCGCCTAATATTATATACGAATGTTTTGTCAGCAATATATTGTGGTTCCTCTAGCCGCGGTACGTTTCGTTCTCTCGTATGGCACCTTCGCCAAACTCCATTCAAAAATATGACAGTTCACGCTGCCTTGTTAGTTGTCAATCGTACATACCTGGTAGAACATAACGTAAGATCATTAACGAATCGTTAGGATATACTTTTCAATCCGGCATATATCCATTATTCCAAGCAGCACTATAGTCCACCAAAATACACCGCGAAGGGTGATAATGAGCCGTGTGAACCCATTTTAAGATGTAATTTTACCGAGTGGCGCTTGGTGATTTATCTATATGTCGAATTTACTATATGATTAGTGATTCCAGCTATGTACCTTTACCAATAAGCAAGAGCACGTTCAGCTACCAGATTTTCAGTGGAACTCTGCGTTACATTGTCTCCAAACAAGAAACAAACAAAGAGTGTTTGTTTTGAGGTGATTTAAAAGTCACTACATTTTACCATAGTACAAGTCTGCCTACTCACTAATAAATACCATAAAATGTAGAGGAAACTGGGGTCACGATCTGTGTGTGTGTGTGTGTTATTTTCAGTGTGGTGAGGACTCCTCTCAATAGTGTTGTGGTCCAGAGGAGGAGCGGCAGTAAGAGCTACCGGCAGTCCTACCGCAGCTGTCTTGGAGCTGCTTCACACCTCGGTCTCACCCCAAGACTGACCGCACGGAGGCTCACCACCAGCAGAAGAGCTCCCAAGTCCCGCACGATCACCGTGAGTGAACCCGGGTCGTTATTCTCAAGGTTTTTCTAGGGTTTGAATTTTGTGCGGCACTGCACTCACCATGATTTATTGACACGACAAGATCATGAGTAAAAAATGACCTCTATGATTACTAATTTAAACCAATGTCTCCATTTCAACTCCCCATCTCTCTTCCCTTTCCCTCCATATTCATTTTCCTCCTCTCCTCACCTTAAAGGAGAAGGTGAGCCCCGAGCAGCTGGCCTTGCTGGTGAAAAAGGAGTGGCAGCTATCATATGTCACACCACTGTATCAGTTCAGACACACCCAGCTGAAGAACTACTCCAGGCAGCTCTCGGCATTTATTGTGGCAGAGAAGCAGCAAGGCTTGGCGGTGGAGGTGGAGGGGCCAGAGAGTAACTTCAGAGTCTCCTTCTCTGTGGTGCAGGGGATGGCAGAGACAGATGACGATGCAGAGACAGTCCTCGTACAGGTGAGCACATCCTCTAGGGCTATGTTAACACTGCAGCTCAAACCGCCCCAATTCAATTTTTCCCCCCCTCCATGTGTGACGCATATCTGATGTTTTCTAATCCGCGCAAAAAGCAAAAGTCAAAACTCAAAGGCACATACTGAAATGAAATGTGTTTGAAACTAGCAAGAGAAGAATAGGTTGAAAATGGATATAACATATTTTCTTAATGTTATTCATGCAT
The DNA here is from genome assembly GCA_034670405.1 of Hoplostethus atlanticus. Classification (NCBI taxonomy): domain Eukaryota; kingdom Metazoa; phylum Chordata; class Actinopteri; order Trachichthyiformes; family Trachichthyidae; genus Hoplostethus; species Hoplostethus atlanticus. The sequence goes on from JAXDDX010000019.1 coordinate 3,250,455, forward strand.
GTGTCTTTTTTCAACATCACTGTCAGTTCATAGAAAAAAGAAGTGGAGTGTCATCAGACCCTGAAGGTCAGGCAGGGGTCAACCCAGGATTAGGAACAGCAGGCTTGGGTGTGTGGGTGTCCAAAGCAAAAGAAAATTTGCACTGTTGAAACTCTTGGCAGTAAACGGCTTGAGACTATATATTAGTCACTTCTAGAGAAATGTACACGTTACATCAAGCAGGTTTCCTACAGTCATGGAAATGTAAACAGGTGATTATAGTTCTGAAAATGTCATGGAGATTTATTGATACTTTTTTTTCCAAATCGGAAAGTGGTAGTTGTAGCCAGAAATAAGACCTGGGACACTCACATCACATATTCAATGAAAGAAATCTATTTTCAATAGATACTTGAAATTGGAATTTGTGCTATATGTCATGGAATAGTCTTAGCGACCAGGCCACCCTGATGCCTCATATAATTGCACTTACTTTGATAGGCTTGCATTACTGGTAGCTCCTAAGTTGTAGGACGTATGCCTGAATCTTTGTTTTCTACGTTCTGTACATGTAATTTAACTTGGATTTACAATGAACGTGAATTACAATATACATTCCTGGGTGTATTGTCTGAACTTGTATAGCTCATTGCTGTGTGTTTTTTCCCTCCCACTAATCTTCCCCCTTCAAGTCTGAGGTTGAAAGCTAACTTTGTCTTTGATTTTGAAGGTGCAACGTGTAGCGTTTTAACATCAATAAATCATTACCACATTATCAGAATTCCTGTAAAGAAATGTGACTATTGCTAAGAAGATTGGCAGCCTCTCCCTCTGTACTGCATCTTATACTGTGTGCCACCGGCTCAAATTTCATCAGAAATCTGCTGTTCTTCCAGTGCAAATGGAGCTGAAGCTTTTAGAGTTGGCAGAGTGGCAGATTTGTTGAGATTGGATATTGCTATTTCTTATTGTTTTCTTGTTTTCACTCCTCCAACTCCAGATCCATTCAAAGCCTTTATTTGCCAGGCAGGATGTGCCCCAGAGGTTGGTGTGGAGCGGCTGGCTCACCTGCATCAACGGCAGCCCCGACTACCTCCACTCCCTCTCGAAGGACTTTGTCTGTCTGCCACTCCTCTGCAGCGGCGGGGCCGAGTGGCTCACTTCCATGGTCAAATCCTGGTTCCAACAATCCTTCGATTGCTGCTTTGGCCCGCTGGAAATCAATTCTACCAACCTACAGTGGCTGGCGGCGTTATGGACAAACTGCCACCCCAAGTCCAACATCCAGCACCTCAAACTAATGTGGACTCTTCCAGTTGTGCCGCCACTGGAAATCACTTACACAGTTCACCCTGAAGACGCCTGGGACCTGTGGAGGAGCGGGAGGAAGCGGGAGGATGACAGTGAGGGAGGTGGGGGGAGAGCGGAGGGGGAGGAGGAGGAGGAGGGTAGTATTGGTATTGAGGAGGTGACAAGGTTCATACAGGGGCTGAAGAGCCACTTCTACAGACACTTCAGGGTGGATCTGTCAGCTGGAAAGCTCAACCAGGTCTCCACAGCGCTGGGGTCAGCCAAGCACAGCGGCAGGATCAAGGTAACGTCTCACACAGAGTTGCTGCTCACAATTTTCAACATTTTACCAAGTCTCCACATTAAAAATGTGTCTTTTCACGACTGCCCTTCAATACACACTCACCCACACGTTGGGATGGGATTACAACCCCTGGCAAACATTATGGAATCAGCACACTTAGAGGATGTTCATCCAGCTTTTTTACTTCATAGCAAATAAACAAATCACAGATCTGACACAAAACTAATTTTGTTTAATAACTGAACATTCTGGCTTCATGAAACATACCTCAAACAAATTAGATTAAAATATTTTAATTACTGACAAGTAGAGGAAAAAATTATGGAATCACTTTGTAATTTGTATTTCTAAAACAAATAGTCTGAATATGCAAATTATTCTGCAGTTAAAAGGGAGTGTTTGCAGACCTTAACGAGCTGTTGGACTTGGCTAATTGAAGGGAAACATGGCTCCAAGAAGAGAGCTGTCAATTGAAACAATGGAAAGGATTATTAAACTCCTTCAAGAAGGAAATCCAACACGGAGTGTGGCAAAAGATGTTGGTTGTTCCCAGTCAGCTGTGTCTAAAATTTGGTGCAAGTATAAACAAAATGGGAAGGTTATAAAAGGAAAACATACAGGTAGACCACGGAAGACGTCAAAGCGTCAGGATAGAAAACTCAAAGCAATATGCCTTGAAAATAGAAAATGCACAACAAAACAAATGAAAAACAAATGGGTGGAAACAGGAGTCAATGTTTGTGACAGAACTGTAAGAACTCGGCTGAATGAAATGGGATTTACATACAGAAAAGCCAAACGAAAACCAGCACTAACACCTAAACAGAAGAAAACAAGGTTGCAGTGGGCTAAAGAGAAGAAATTATGGAGTGTGGATGATTGGATGAAAGTGATATTCAGTGATGAATCACGAATCTGCATTGGCCAAGGCGATGATGGTGGAACTTTTGTCTGGTGCCGTTCCAATGAAACATACAAAGATAACTGCCTGAAGAAAACAAGCAAATTTCCCCAGTCATTTATGATATGGGGTTGCATGTCAGGTAAAGGACCAGGGGAGATGGCAATCATTACCTCAACAGTCAGTGCACAGGTGTACATTGAAATTTTGGACACTTTTCTCATTCCATCAATAGAAAAAAGGTTTTGGTGATGAGGAAGTCATTTTTCAGGATGACAATGCATCTTGCCACAGAGCAAAGAGTGTTAAAGCTTTTCTTCAGGAAAGGCATGTCAACTCAATGACATGGCCAGCAAACAGTCCGGATCTTAATCCAACTGAAAATTTATGGTGGAAATGTAAAAAAATGGTCCATGACAAGGCTCCATCCTGCAAAGCTGATCTGTCAACCGCTATTCGAGAAAGTTGGAACCAGCTTGATGGAGAATATTGTTGTTCACTAGTGCAGTCCATGCCTCGAAGAATTCAGGCCGTCATAAAAGCCCTGAGGAGGAGCAACAAAGTACTAATTGTTAATAATTTATTCCTCAACATTGAGTGATTCCATATTATTTCCTCTACTTGATCTGGAAAAAAATATCCTATTAGTTAAAATAAATGCATTTAATTTATTTGAGCTTGTTTCACCAAGCCAGAATGTTCAGCTGTTAAACAAAAATTGTTTTGTGTCAGATATGTGATTTGTTTATTTGCTATGAAGTAAAAAAGCTGGATGAACATCCTCTAAGTGTGCTGATTCCATAATTTTTGCCAGGGGTTGTAGAATAATTGAAAGAAATGCTAGTTGTTCATTGTAGTATCAGGACTTGGATATCCAAAAGTCACAACCACTGAGAAAAGAACCTTGTCACCCTACCAAGAACGACCGTGTGGTGTTCTAATGTTTGTTTCCTTCCTTTTCAGATCACCAACAGTAGTTACATGATCACCACCATGATGCTGCTGACAGAGTGCGCCCTCCTCAAAATGCCCATCTGAATAGGAAACAATAAAGACTTCACCAACAGGAAATGCAGTAATGCATTTGCAGCATTCATTTGAAAAAACAGCTACTGCTCGGTGTAAGACTTCGTCCAGACTGCACACATGTGGGTGTCAAAAGATTGCATTTTTACTAGAGTTAACCCTATTTTTAAATTATTTTTTTTTAAACGTGACAGATGTTTTCCACAAATATTTGCAATATTAATCAAAGTACCATCATATCGTTTTGACTTTTTGACATGTATTCTCCCCATAGTAGCACCTTTTATAACAAATTAACACAGACAATCTCGTGGCCACAATTAAAACTAGTTTTGTTCCCACCATGTTGTCTACTACTTTGTTCCAACCCTTGTAAATCTGTCAATTCATAACCAGCTGTTCATATATTTTCTTTTTTCTAGTTGTAAATAAAAGCAAATAAAGATGCAGTGTGTTGATTTGACAGGTCTATATTAAAATGCCTCACTATGTATCAAGATGGCGTAGCTGTGCTAGTTGAGGATGTGACACCATCATGTCACTGTATCCTTACTGCTGTCAGGTGGATACTCTCTTTGGAACAAGATGCCTGAGAAAATATCTGCACATTCATCTTCTGTCAACACTCACAAGACACGTGTTTTTGTGCTAACATCATATTGAGCTATAGTCGTGTTATTAATTTGTCTAATATGTTTAGTGTCAATGAGCCAACAGTATCATTTGTCCTTTTGACTGCTGTATCTAGTAGTCAGACATCCTAACTCAATAGTTATTACTCAATTATATTTTCAATGTATATTTGTATTGGTTTAGTATTATTACCATTACATAGTCTGGTGCTTATTCTGTTCTGCTGAGCAGGCTGTAATTGAGCCAGAAGTGATAACATCATCATTCATAGTCACTGGTGTCTCTGGGCCACCACTCACTTTTTATTCATAAAAATATGTTGTGTATTATAAATATGTGAGAATAGGGTGTTGGATGATTTAGGCATGTTACAGGTAATATAAGGTACATGCAGTGATGTCTGCCATTATCTACACTTTTTTGCGCTGGTTAAAAAAGTGAAACCGATATATATAGAAAAATGAAAAAATGTCTACCAAGAAATTGCTCACACATTGGAGTGACATGAAATAAAGCTCTATAGGCTTAATCATTTGTCATGTTGGTGAGAACTTTAAAATGGACTTTATTTTGGAAGTCTGCTAAAATTAGTCTGCTTTTTTTATCATTTAATATAGTAGTCCAGAATATAAGGAATTTTCAAAATGGGGATTGATTTATTGTGTGAATTCTTTCATCCTTACAATTTCAGAAAAGTAATTCATTAAGACACTAGTATTGTTACTCAAAACAAAATCAGGCAACTTTATTTCAAAACAGACAACCAATCAAATTCATATAGTTCAGTTAAGGTTATCAAAATAATAAAATAAAAACAATGTAGGAATATAAACGCCAGTAAGAGACAACACAAGCACTTAGCGTAGTGCATAAACAACAAAAGCATACATCTTATAACAGACGTTATATTGGAGTGTAAGAGAAAGGCAAAAAATACGCAACTCGTATGCAACGTAACTTGACTTGTAACTGCATGTCTTATCTAGATGATTTATCTGAGGACACACGTGGCTCGGCAGCATCGCTGTTCTCTTATTGCTACACTGACACTAATTGTACAATGATAAAAGCAAAAGGTGCAGGACTCAACTGGTGCTCCGTTACGCCCCTTAATGACAGGACTGGTGTCTTCTGGCATCTAGCTTGTAATGGTGGTAATTATGGTACAGCAGATTGTAGTCCAGTAATTAAAAGGGCATCATGGGGTTGAGGATTACAGCAATAAAGGAACACTCTTCATGTTTAGTACTCTTTGTATTCAGTGGAAAGTAGAGAAAATGCTCCCATATTTAACGCAGAGTTGTGTTAGTGTGTTGTATATTGGCTTTTCGGGATGGAAAACCATCCATCCACTAGCCACAGTGTCATTGGCTTGTAAAACAGAAACTTGTAACCACTGGGCTGGTGATAACATCCCACCCTGCTGCCATCAACATACTGTTTACTGTTTAATTGTTCTTGTGTGTTTATTTACAGCTCTCAGACCGGTCTAGTTTTACTGATCCAAGATTAGCATCCACCACACATTACAGGCAAGGCGATGGACAATCTAGACTCAGATCAGTGTTGGAAAAAGCAAAGAGGAAACCTGTGTTACTTTGTGGCAGCTTGACATATTCAGTAGTCTGGTCTATGATAGGTCCCACAGCAGAGAGGTGGGACAGTTTTCACAGTACAGTCCCGCACCCTGACTCCCCCCGGCCTCCGAAATGTGCAAGAGTCCCCACAGGAAATAATTAGCTAGGATTGGTGCAACAAAGAATGGGCGAAGGAGGACAATGATACATGACAATACTACTGTCACAACAGATCATGCTCAAATGTTCAATTCAACCCCCCCGCCCCCATGTCCAGTTCACGATAAGAACAATCAATGCACGCTTTGGGCAGAGAGGTCGATAATGGAGAGGAAAATGACAATATCCTATGTAGTGACTGGATTCACAGTAAATTGTGACCGCAGCATGTTGCAGCACTTTTTAGGAGGCTAGGCCCAGGAAGAAGCCACCGACGAACCCACTGGACAAGATGATGTTCCTCTTAATAAAGTCTGTGGCCTACATAGAGGAGAGAAAACGAAGAGAATGAGTGAACGAGACCTTGCAACAACATCTCAGACTATAGAGGTAGATTTATGTTAGGAAAAATCCACCCTTGGATACTCTTTGATTCTGATGGACTGACACCAAAACCTGATGTTTACTGTTGATGTTTTAGAGAGTTGAAATTTTTCTGCTAGTAAACTCAATTGTAGCTGCGCTGGAAATATCTTGACGTGTTAGTATTGGCCAGTTATGAAAAATACACCACCAAACAACAAAATTGTCCCATATATGTAATGCTTATCACCACTCGCTGTTTTTAACAGTGTTAAAGTGATTTATGGAAGATTTTCCCTTTAATCCCCAATTCCTCTGAAGGAACTGTTGTGTCCATTCATTTCATACATTCAAACTTTCCGCTGATCATAAGCTAGAGTGATTGATTAATTGAAACCACGTGTAATGACAATAGGTACTGGCAAATATTGGTCCCCAACATGGTCATGGACCCATTTATCTATGCACCGTCTCTCCCTAGCATTCTGTCACAGCTTGTGGGTGTAATATGTCAAACTGCTCACTAGAGGGCATTGCTGGTTCATTGTGAATTGTGCAATAAAACCCTGCAAAAACACATCTATACATTTTTAAAATAAACAATTTAAAACAAAGTGTTTTAAAGGTGTATTTTCTAGCAAGTCAGAGTCAAAATGAGCAATGCATCAGGAGCAGTAAGGAGAGAAAAATGAGAAGAATCAAGCTTGGTTACAGGTACCTTTACCTCCTCAATGAACGTGTTTATTTCAGGGGCTGCTTTGTTTGCCTTCTTCTTCAGGTGCTTCTTTGCTTTGTTCACATCCTTCTCCACCTTCTTCCAGTCCACCTGCACGTAGCCACTGTGATTGGCGATCTGAGGAGCACACAACGTGGAGCAGGGATAAATCAAAAGTGGTGTCTGATGTAGCATGTTATGCCTGTAGAGTAACATATGCAACTTAATGTTATGTGTTTCAATGTGTTTTTATTTCTTTTGTTATGTGTTTTTATTGTGCGTTTTGCTGTATATGACTGAAACACAAATTTCCTTCAGGGGACAATAAAGCCAATATTTCAAAACTACAGCTGACCATCATCTAAAACAACTATTTTACAGGCATAGGTCATGAAATGAAAAACACTGTCCCATGCTTGTCCCACATATTTCTAGATTGCTGGTGAACCAAGTCTTGACATTTATTTTGCCTGTCATGATGTCAGCCAAGTCAACTGGCTGTCTCTGCTGTAATAGACTTTATAACGATAAAAGTGAACTATTTTGTAATTCTATAAAAGGCAAACTGACAGAGTTGTAGCATCATGACTGAGCCAGCTGTGCCTTACAAGTACCCAGATGGCCCGTGTCCATCTATAGCCAGCTGACGAACAATGCCCGTCTTTCTGCTGGAAAGAGGGGACCAGCTAGCATCATGCTGGCAAGCTGGCATCCTCAGGAGTCAATGAAGTTGTTAAAATGGGAATCGAACAAATGATGCACTGTGTTCAGCGCTGAAGAAATGGCGTATGTGTCAAATGACGTGTTATGAATGCTGACTCTATAGAAACATTGCGTTATGATATTCTTACCTGTAACAAGAGGAACCCTCCGCCGACAGCAGTAGCAGCGATCTTCCCGACTCTTTGGAAGAGGTAACCTGCACACCTATATGTAGTGAGAGGAGGGGAAGGAGTGTTGGTCCTTAAATGATGGAACCAGTACAAGGTCGATTACTTAAATCTTGGCTCAGCTCAAAACATAAAAAAGGATGCTGGACAAGAGCAGGCCATTATACAAGCCTTCATTTTCTTCCTTCTCTATTTCATTACATTTTATATGCACTTGGCCATGCTTCATTGTTTTTACCCTGGTGTGTGCAGCCGCAGGACGTTATGTCTTTTCAAGCGGTTTGTTCTACCATTAACAGTCCGGTTTAGTCATATGACAGGCCACCGCCCATGGTTGTACTAAAGAACACACAGATCTCTAGGCCTCACCATCCAGTGACGCCTCCCATCATAATCTGTGTGGCCACGGAATACTTCTCAGCGATTGGGCCAGAGTTGTTTCCGAACACCCTGCTCCACCACTGGTGCCTCCGGGCATATTCTGTCAGGTCCACAACCTCATACACCTCATCCTCACTCTCTGGGTCGTCCTGACCTGCCATGTGAAAAAGGATGAAACCACGAAAAGAAAAGGTGAGTTACTACCCTACCAAGTAGCACCACTTGGGCAGTCAGAACTAGGCCCGTCAATGTAAACACAGCTTTCAAACAAATGTTTTGCAGTACAGCACACCTCAGACAAAGAAATACACACATGTGTAATACACACATGCGTGCTCACGCGGTCACATGGACGCGCTCCGAAATTACTCAGCTGAGCCACCCATACCCAGTTGTACAAACCCAAATTGCCACACTGTCCCTTCCCTTAAAATATCCCTAAGGGCCGTTCAGCTAACACCTGAACTGCAGGTTATTTCTATTTATCAGAAGGCAACGCTAGCTAATTTTAGCTGGCTAGCGTTAAATTGACAGGCCAAGATAATATCACGAACACTGAGACTCCTGTTTGGACGTTTTTGGTATCAATTCAAGTGTCGCTTCACAAATTCATTAATATTGGTGGAAGAGGTTTTAAATTATTGGTTTACATTGAGACAGATGCGCCGGTCTTGTTACCAAACAAAGTCACTAACCTTCTCTGTGCTCCACCTCCGCCATTTTGGAGAAACTAGTTACGTCACCAGGATGTTGACAATACTAAGCCCCGCCCATTTTGTATGATGCTCTGCCACGTCAGTTATAATGCTTTGATCTGGTTGATTAGGCTCAGCAATTTGACTACTATATTACCTAAATTTTGCAACTTCTGCTGGAGTGGGAAAGATCTCGTAGGATTATCATGAGACTTTGGAAAGTACAAAGAGAAACTACGTGATGTGAAAGGTATACCCATTTTGTGGACAAAATAGAAAAATGTTAACTGATAACCAAGTGTCAATACTTATTACTGCATATGATATTCATTTTATCGTGTGAATATTATTGCATTCGTCAGTGGAAAAAAAGTTTAGCATTTCAATGCAGATAAATGCACAGGAACGAAGGACACGTTCTGCCAACAAATATTTTTGCAAATATTTTGCAATAATGCTTCTAAAATAACCGCGGAATATAAGTGAGTGGTTTGCAGAGAGGAATATGAATATTTAAGACAAAAAAACATATAGCAAGGGAAGTCATGTGGTAGAGTCTGGAGGCTCCCATTGGCTAAATTGGGACGGGAGGGCGTGACTACAGCGGCGCGTGGGTTCGCTTGGGTGACACAATTATAACAACTTTATCTTCGTGGCTGTAAAGGATTTTATGGTCAAATACACACTTCTTGGATACTGCAGTCCGTTACTCACATTTAAATAGCGACACAATATTACTTTGTGTTGAAAAATGTGACGTTTGAGGAGCTACCCGGAGAGCGCTTCTGTCCCCCGAAAGGATTTACTATATCGAATCGCATCTTTTCATCCTGGAGAAAAGTTTTTGATCGTTTTTTTTTTGTTTTTATTGTTTGATTCGGCGGAGCAAACCGTTAGTCCCCCCGCCGCGATTTTCCATGCAATCGCGCGGTGTGTCGCTCGCCGTTGCTGCCTGCGCTGCTGCTCGGAGTCTCGGCTCGGCTTCTGGTGGTGATGAGGAAAAGAAAATGGCGGCGGGAAAAGCGAGTGAAACCGAGGAGGACTTTCCGACACTGACAGCCCAGGAGAGGGACAGTTTGGTCGGGATTGACAGGTCGGAACAGTAACCTCGTGCATATGCCTAAGCGTTCATATTGAAATCAAATTGTTTTCTTTTCTTGCATGTCGAAAATGTCTCTGAACCGCTCTGCAAGTGATACTGAGCCGCCTATGTTGTCTTCTTGCTTGCAGCTCACTGTTTGGATTTCAGAGGCTTCATGAAGATGGCGCCAGAACGAAGGCCCTGCTGGTGAAGGTAGCGAATCTAACTGGACCTATGTTACAACCAAGCAGGACCCTGGTCCATAGGACACACACAACCCCTCAACGCTTTCACGGGGTGGCTTATTTGCTCGCAAACTAGTTAGCCAGTCTGAATGTAAGAGGCCCACTTGCTGAGGACAGCCAGGCCAGCTAGCCGCAGCCCCTCTTTAGCCAGTCAGCTAACTTGCTAGCTACCATCATCCGACGAGCAGCGACCCTGCACCTGCGGCTACGCAGCGTCGCTCTCCAGGCTAGCCAACTAGCTACGTTTCTCTTTAGCTAACATTAGTTAATGTTTGCTAGGCAGCCGCCCTTCCCAGTTACCTGGGTAGCAATTCTGCACGACTCAGTTTAGTCTGCTTGCAAATGCATCACTCATGAGACAACGTCGTCGGTTTTGTGTATCACTCGTTGACTGTTGGAACATTTCACCCTTTAAAGAGGAAACCTGTATGTTGTCGTGAACCGTTTTATATCAAGCATTTTAACACAGACGTATCGGAATATATAACGTTAGTTTAAGTATAGCGACCCAGGGTGCCGCGACTAGAGCTTGCCTGTTATGCTGGTAAGGTTAGTGCCAAGTAGCAGCTGTGCTGTATGTGTATTTGCAGTGGTCTGGTGTCTTGGCCACTGAGTAAGTGGGTGTTGTGACATTGCATTGCTCTGCTGAATGCACCATAGACCGTGTGCTATTTGTTTTCAATTTGGATACTCAAGTCAATGTGAACGACTTTACAAGTAACGTTAATGGCTGGCTGCCTGTCCAAGATGGCGGGACATGGCGGAGTGACACCGATAGCTATAAACCCAGTTTGGTATGAATATGCTGTCCCAAAGCTTTATGTCTGGTCGAAACGGGATTGCGTTTTTCTTTCGATTCTCGACCGTTTGCATTGATGTGTTTCTTAGCCCGGCTGAAGTGATGTCAGGGTCCTTTTGTTTACAGTTTTCATTGCCCCTCTCTGGCTCTGCATGTGCTCGTCGTGAACCCGAGCTAGCAAGCTACGTGTTAAACGGACACGACCAACCTGTAGGAAACAGCCTGCACGGATAACGAAGGGCAAAACGCACTCCTTGTGCATTTGTCCTGCACCTTAGATCTGAAACGACGGTGCCGTTAACAGCTCATGGTTTGAGGGGCCAGTCACAACTCAGAATATGCTCGCTAGGTGGTGTGGGATACCTAGGAAGTGGGCTCATCAGCCTGCACAGACAAAGCAGTGGTGTACCAGACTTAATGTTACTTAATTGGACGATGTGCTGTACATCACATGCATCCGCATTGACTAAATAGTCCAGTCTGTAATTAAAAACAAGAACAAGTTCATCCGCGTCTGACCCTTTGCCTTACTTTCTCCTCTGCAGCATTTTTAGCCAAATCTAGAGCATGGGTGCTGTGGGTTACCACATAATATATATCGATTTACCAAATCGGACAGTCTATCCAGCTTTTTACTGCCCTCTTTGGGCACACAGGCATGAAAAAGCTTGACCAAGGTCTCAAAACAAACCTGTCCTGGGATGATGAGAAGGCTGTTTGGTCATCTTCAGGGCTTGTGCAATTGGTTTGCTGTTAGTGGTGCATATTATGGTGTGTATTCAAGAATTTCTGAATTTGAACACTTTAAGTGCCATCAGGGATGAATGTGTAGCTAGAGAGATTGGTGGGTATGTTGTGGCAGTGAGGTGTGACATTGGCATAGACCAGATCTTTCTCTACAAGGAAGGGTTTCTGTTGGCAGACTTTCCTGTTGGCGCCTCACCATTTTACACCCTGATATAGATACACACAGGTCATCTGGGTACTTGTCTGGTACAACTAACTGTCATTTTAAGCCTGTTACCATTATTATGTTATTCGTGCTTACCGTTTTGCTTCACTGACAGTGTAAAAATCTGTGGATTGAATTGGGAATGTACAATTGGGCAAAGTGTGTGTAACTTACTAGCTTTTTTTCTCACTTATTCAAACCACTGCATATGCACCCATTCACTCCACCCATCGTGATGCAATCTTTCTGTTGTGGACAACATTAAACTTGGCATGATGCAGATTTCCTGTCAATATAGATTTCCAAATTCCTCTTTTGTCAGATCAATATTATATGCTGCAATCTGTCATACAGATTGATTGGCTTGTGGACAGTGGGTTAAAAAGGAAAACAATTTCTTCAGATAGCAAATGTTTTGGAGTCTAGTATAACTTTTTTTTTTTTTTTTATCCAAATAAAAAGTGATAAATTACTATAAAATGCTGCATATTTTGTCTACTGGACATGTTTGATTAACTGATTACTTGCATGCAATTTTTAGAAATAACATTAGCTTCATCAGGATATCGATCCAAGTGTGCATCATTCTTCTCTGTTTATTGACTTGACGTCAACCCTAACCTCACCCATATTCTTAGAAAGTCAGGGGAGCAGCAGACATTATAAAATAATAATAATAATAACGCTCATGCGGAAACTGGACCGGTAGATGACGTACAAAACAAAAAGACTATTACAGATCTTGCTTATTGCCGGATTTATAGCGTAGGTGTACTATATTGAATTTATTTTTTTCTGGAAGCAAAGAAACCATTAGTTGTTGATGTCTTACAAACCGAAAGCAAACCTATAAGTCTCTATTGGCTTCACTGAATATTTTCTGCTAGTGTAAACACTCCATAATTGCGTTAAGGATGCCTTTCTGTGATACCATGAATCGCCATAGGTTTTCTTGTGTCTTTACCTGAGGGGTGCTAATGAAAACAAAACAACATATGACCCAGCATGTGGCGTTACAGGCAATTAACTGCAACACACTCGCGCTTTAGACATTCTGTGTTTGACTGTAAAAAAGGATTGTATCCACTGGATCAGCATGACCTGTCTCACTCTGTCGCTTGCCAATTTCTTCAGTTTGTTTTTATAGGCATGATGAATTTTACAACTCACTATCCCTTTATAGCTTTATTAGTTTTGAGTGGCTGCCCTGTCTTGCACTTTACGGCGGCTGTGTTGCAGCTCTGTTGTCCTGCTATCTACACCCAGATAACCCAGGGTTCAATATTTCTGACAGAACTGGGTCACTGTATCAGCACCAATAACTCTGTGGCAATGACTTGGAATAAGTAGGATGAAGACAAACATTCGACTTTAGGTTTTCTAGACCAAATTTTCAATATTTTCAAAATTATCAATATTTTTTACTTTGAAATCTTTTACAACGTTGATGTATCACCATTTTCACACTGTGCCTTAACACAGAACATACACTCAGTGTACAAAATATTAGGGACTCCTGTCTACTGTTCTGCACAATCCATGTACCAATCCATGATTGTCAAGAGCACTAAAACCCTCTTTAACAGTCCCCTCATCCTCATCTTATCTCCCCTTCATGACTGAAGTGGATTTAATAGGTGAAATCTATAAGGCATCACCACTTTCACATGTATTCACCTGGTCAGCCTATTTCATGGAATGAGCCGGTTGTCCGCTCAGTGTCAATGGTATTTAATTCACATCTCTTGGACCTGTTATTTTTTTCCTCAAACTCTGAAACCCTGCTTACTTGTAAGGTGTTAATCACAGTAATATGATATGCCATGTATATATACATGTATGCATTTATATAGGCATGCTACTGGATTTCTATCCAAAATGCTTTACAGTGCCTTGAATGTCTACATTTTTAGTAAGAGTGGCCCCAATGGTAATTGATCCCCTCATCTCGGCAGTGTTAGTGCTGTTCTCTGCCCTTTAGGCTACACAGGACCAGAGTATGTCTCGGTGTGTGACAATTGGCGAAGTTGCCTTTACGAGGCCGTATGAACACATGTTGTGGTTCATTTCTCTTGGCATTGCAATGCAAACATGGAGAATTATTCATATTCGCCAAGATCATAGGATTAACATCTGAATGCTGCTCAGACTTTAGAGTTTGAGATTCAATTATATGTCAGCAAGTAAGTAATTGGCAAATTGGCATTTCAGCTCAATGCACAATCTAGATAATGCTTTTCCTTTAAGAGGATACCCAAAAGGAACTGGCATGTTGACCACTGACTGTTTCACCAAAGTGCTGTTTCAGCAAAGCCCCCTCCTACCCTCTTTCAAACCAAAATAACTTAGCGATTTAGTTTGTTTCTGGCATGAGTGACTTCATACTTATTTGCTGTAATTTGAACATGTGTCAAACCTGATTAGGACTGAGGTTGTTTTGCATTCAGGAATGACTTGATTTTATTGAATCACTGAATTGTGGGACCTCGTTATCAATGATAATTATTTTACCTCCCGGAGCTTTTTGGTTAGTGGCACATGTGGAATCTGTTCTGATTTACTAGAAAAACTCATTGGTGAAGTGTGCACTCGTGCCTGTCCCCTAGTATTCACATCTGACCATATTTTGAATGTCTTCCATTATTTATATCTGCAGACTAAACAAGAAAGCCAATTGTCTCCATTTGCCAGACATAGCTGTGTAGATCAACATTATTACCAGTGTAAGCAGTGGAACTGTGGGGGAAAACTAGTGCCTCCAGTCACCTGCAATGTCAGCTGGACAGCTGCCACACCCTTCCTCAGCTGTGCTGTCAGTCATCTGTCCTGGCCCCCTGTACGCCATCAATAAATCTCTAGTCTGTACACAGATGTTAAGAGAATATTGTTTTGGCCAGTTTGCACATTTAAAAAAGACTTCACAATGATTTAGTGCTACTGAAGGATTGCACTGTCTGAAATACAGCAGTGTTGTAAGGATGCGATTCAACGGCACATACAGGATAGCAGATTATGTTGATGCACTAGTATATCAGTTGCACTTTGACCCATGTAAACTTTCAAAATGATTAATGTCTAATTCTTGTCTAACATAAATTTTGGATAGAGCAGCTTAAAACTTATTTGATCGAGGTGGCACGCCTTTGAACAGTGAAATGACTACATAAATAGACTCATCCCTCTCTTCTTACTCCATCTCACCCAAATTGCCCATGCAGCGAGTGAACTGTTGTTTGCATCTGAGATCCTATACATGTGTATATGCATTTTGTTTGTTCAAAATTACCATAGTAAACCTGGTGAAACGGTTACCTAAAATTCTCTGGGATGAGGATGGTTGTTAGCGTTGCATCCTGGATACGTTTCACCTGAATTAAAAAAAAAACAACAAAAAAAACAAACAACTCATGCCTGAACAGGAAGAACCTGGCTTTAATATAGATTAACATTGATTAAAATCAACACTGAAGAACACAAAATCTCTCTTTTGGCTGGAGGTCTCTTCTCTCAAGAGTAAAAATGTGACGACTGACGCCTCAGTCGTCACAGTTCAAGTCTGTCCTCTGCCACTCCGCAGTCAGCACTTAGCCAGCTCAGCTGTTGAAAGAAAGAGTCTGTCTTTGTCTCGTGGCCTGCCGGCATGTGTTGCCACATGTGCTGCATGTTATCTTGGCTATAGACTTGGGCTTTCAGCGCGTTGATAAACGTGCATAGAGGCAGTTGATGGTGAAGCTACTTTTTGGCATTGACAACATGGCCCAACAAAGGCAAACAGCAGTCGAACAGCAAAGGTCACAAGGGCTTGGATTTCATAAGAAGAATAAATACACCCATAAATAAGGTCAGATGATGTTTTCGATGTTGAGGGTTCATATCAAGAAAAAATATCCCCATAAATGCTATAACATGCTATACTGTCCTTGCTTGTGTGCCAGCAATCCAAACTTAGAAGTTCTCTGTCAGTTTTACTACTCTCGCAGTTGTTGTTCTTTGGCTTTGAAGTGCAGAACAGCAGTCAGGGTTGGGGACCAGCTGACCTGATCTTTAATGTGATCTCAGTGTGGCATCTGGGGAGCTTGAGTGCCAGGACAGCCACCCTTTGGTCTGTTTTATGAAGTTGTTATGGAAAGTGACACGTGAGTCATACGCTTGATTTCTTCTCTGACTCAGTTGAGAACCCTTATTTTCTGCTGGGTAAACCAGGGATGAATTTAGCTCTTCACCTAGACAGATGTGAGGCACGCTGTCGTCAGGTTAATTATTGGTCAGACATTTTTGTATTGACTTTCTTTGAAGTAGCTCTGCACTAGGAGTTTTGAAACTCTGCTGAATGAAAAACTAAAGGTTTTTTCATTGTACATTGCTCACAAGGTGCTAATGAGGTTTCATTTTGTTTGACATTGTTCTTGGGGCAACATTGAAAATTATGACACATTGTTGTGAACTTGTTGTGTTTATGGCTAAACAGGTTATTAGGCTCAGTTGTGTGGAATGAGAAATATGAGACGGGTCAACAGAAGCTGAATGCGATGGCCAGATTAGAAAATTGAGCGCATAAACTGGCAAGACTGTAACATCTTGTTTTGGCCTCTTTTTTTTCCTCACAGAAGAATCACAACACTCTTTATCCCAGGCCAGAAACATCGTTAATCTGAAATATCAAAAATACGCTGAAGTTGTATTGAAAGTGCTGTAGTTTGCATGTAATGCAGGAGCAGAGGTGAACTGACCTCTGAAAGTTTGTGTGTCAATATATGCCTTAGGATAGGTGCACGCCACTAAACCTCAGAATATACCACATACTTTCACTATTGTAACATAACTAGATTTTAGAAGAGACTAGAATCTACAAACAATGGTTGGTTCTCTGCTAGAGTATCTGATAGATAAACTTGCCAACCGTTTCCCCCAGGAAAGTAGTTAGTGGCAATGCTAAGTGCCTTAGTGGGAGGGGGAAAGCATTTGCATAAATAATAAATAATCAAAACAAGGTGTTGTGCAGTTTTTGATTAGCCAGTAGAGGCATCTAAAGCTACCAATGATGGTCACATACTCCATGGTTTTGGCACAAGCATCATTTGGATGGGTTTGGTTTTGACTCCCGGTGTTTGTGGATTATCTGTTTGGCTACCATATGTCTTCAATTTCTCCAACAGAGAATGGTGTTTTAGTAGGCCAATCATTAATCTGCCTTCTCTATGCCAATACAGGAAACCAGAATTTTATGCAATTCAGGAAATAAAAGCTAAAATGAGTGCTAATATTACACTCATGACCGGCTCATGCTGTAGCTTTCATGATTGATCCTTTTACTTTTATTAACACGTTTACTTTGGCTTGTTCATGATCTCACAGAAATGAACCGGCCTACCATGAGTAGCTAGGCTATGTATACAGATCACATTAGAGAACAATTCGAGCCAGGTTTCGTTTGAATATGAAAACAAAGCCTAGTTGGTTGTGGTAAGGCTTTTAAGCTGAATGGGGCCCCACCATTGACTGATGCTCAAATCAATAAGAAATGGTAAATTGTAAATTGTGCAGCTAGGTGAAAAGAACTCTACTGACTTCTCCATATGCTTTGAGAGTTAACAGTTTAATTGCCTTTTTGGTGATCTAGGTCTATAATTTATGTAGGAGCTGTATATAAAAATTGCTAACAATGTAACTTAGATAATGGCTCGCGTTCTGTTTTTAATGCGACAAATGGTTGGACTACTAACCTTCAAAAGGTCCTACAACAATCAGAAAGCGATATGTCATTCTAAGGCAGAGAAATCGAGGGAACTATGAAACTACCCAACACATATGGTAGCAGAACAACAATCCACCCACACCAGTTGAGCCTGCTAGGCATATGAACAACAGGTTGTTATACAGCATATAGTATATGCTATGTTATATAGGTATACAACAAGTTAGATCCTTGACTCAGGTCCACTCTGCTAAGGAGGAAATTACCACCGAGGCTCATGCCCAAGAGTACTTCCTTAATAGTCACTTCTCTATGGGCTCTTACCTAATAGTGTCATCAAAACCAGATATGTTTGCAGTCTGTGCTCAACATGGTGGATGACATGATCCTTGCTGTGACTGTTATTTGTTTGGGAATTTCCTCTTCCCCTCGAATGGAGAGTTCTCTGTTGTCTCTCCAGCCGCCCACTTCTTCTTTTGTCGATTGTTAGAAATAGTTAGCTCCTCCGTTGTCACAGATGCAATGTCCCAACTTAGTAAACACCCCCAATGTATCATGCACCTTTCATGCCATGTGTGCCAAAAACAAGTTAAGGAGGTGTGGTCCAGGTTAAGCGCTGATATTTCTCACCTTAAACACTGACAGACGAAGGGGTATTAGAGAAAATTGTTTACCCAAATGATGTTTATATCATACTAGTGCTAACACCCCTGACTCAGAAAATATACCTGTATATATTTCTGGAAAATCACTATTGCTGCTGTCACAGTGTCCACGTAGTTGGTCAATTCATTCCCATGATAGAGAGCAAGAATTTAACTTCTCCACTCGATGACTCACTTGCTTTTTCCAAAGATCATATTGTTTTGCTTTCTTCATATACCACATTGTGTTTGGATTTAAAGTGATGAAAAAGATTCCTCTTCATCTTTTGTATGGTTTGTGGTCGCCATTTCTCCTACTACATTTCTAAACAAAACAATGAAAGCATGGGCTGTTGGAGGCGGTTTGAGATGATTGGCTGGTGCAGGCTGATGACTGCCAATCTTGTGACAGCGTCTATTTGGACAACAATACCGTGTTTCCATTTACGGGTCAAGTGAAATGATATAGTCAAAACTCATACTGTAGAGCAAATAGTATCAGATTAGCTTTGGGAGAGATTAATTATGTATTATTAGGCTAGTAAGTAGAATATTATACAAAGGTTTGACCGCCCCATTTTACCCTCTGGAGAGAAAAACTACATCTGTCTACACAGATGAAAAGACAAATGTCTTCAAATGATAAAGATTTGGTATCCATGAAATTCTCTGCAAGCTTGGGTCCGGGCACAAATCATGCACACAAATCTTCTGATGGCAGGCCTTACTAAAATGTTGGAATATGCTTATAATGATGCTGGCTGTACCAGGGGCACTATACCTCCATGCCTTTTTAAAATTTTTGGCATCTACAAGTATCAGTTGTCATCTTTTAAATTAACTTGGGAGATCTTGCCGTGTGTATCCAGCTGCAGGCAATGGCTACATTTGTACATCCTTTATCAAGGCAGGAATATGCATACTGTCTCCATAATGCTAGGCAAAAAGACCCTGAAGCACAAGTCCTTATCTAGAGCAAACTTCAATCCTGTTACTGTGGGGCTGATTTTTATCTGGTGAAATGAAATTGAGTCTGCTTGGCCAGACTTAGGGGGCTGACGTCAGCCTGGCTATGACTTTGAAAACTTCTGTCTTCCTTTACTCTTTGTTCTTTCTTTTGGCATAACACAGACAATAGATAGTTACACATTCTTGCTCATTCTCTCAAGCACTCTTTGTGTGTGCACGCAAGTCTGACAGACACACACACACACACGCGCACACACAGAACCCGTGCCCTGAAGTTGAGCCAGTTTGTTTCTGTGTGGTCCCCAGGCTGTTCGCTGCTATGATTCGCTCATCCTGAAAGCAGAGGGCAAAGTGGAGCCCGAGTTATTCTGCCAGCTAGGCCACTTCAACCTCCTCCTGGAGGATTATCCGAAAGGTGAGTGGGCTGACTCTCTCTTCTCACACTGTACTCACTTGGTATGAATAACTTGGTATAATCTATCTATTATTCATGCAGCCTCTTGTTTATATTCACAGACTGATACTTAGTCAAAGGTTTTGTTTTATTCTTTCCTTTGGTTTGACACACACATACATACATTCATTCATTCATTCATTCACATTAATTTCTGGTCCTGAACCCCTTGCCCTTGGAAACTGTAACTGTACTGTATCATAATCCACACAGGTTTTTTTTTCTTCACCTTTTGAAATTTGGCAAGGGCATGGAATTGGCCCCATATTGATTGTAGCTTGATTGCAGTGCTGGCTGATGGCACCCTTTTCCTCCATGGTGTTGTGGTGAGACATCATGACTAATTCTCAGCTTCCCTCCTCTCTTATTACAGCATTATCGGCATACCAGAGGTACTACAGTTTACAGTCAGACTACTGGAAGGTAAGACCCACGCACACACATACACACGTTCACTTGCTTGCCTGCTCACTCACACGCTTAGTTACTCATACCCACACATCCAATCAATCATATTCGCACAGTCTCGCACCGTTTCTCACACACTCACACTGTCGCACATAGGAAGCATGTATTTGAGGTGATGTGTGGTTTCAGGTTTCTTGTTGGAGTCATTCTGAGCTTCTTTCTGGTTATAGTGACACTGTGGTGAGACTGAATGACGGTTATTGGTATTCTGCTGAAAACCTCACATTTACAAAACACTGTACGAAGTAGCCTCAAGGTTACGTATGCGTGTGCGGTTGAATTTACTAGGATGGATACAATCACAGGAACATATTGCCGTGTAATGTATCCCAGTAGTTATCCAATGTAAGATGGACCTGATTTAACATTTTGAGCACCCTTGTTGTGTTGGAGGAACGAGGGGTCGGTAGTAGTGTTTGTTATTGGTCGTATCAAGTTGGCAATTCCCATAATTTAATTAGTTATCAATACCTGTCCTTGGCACAGGTTGGTACATATGCGCAGGGTGTAGGTGCCCTTGCTCAGTGACTCTAGGGCAGGTTGGGGCAGCAACCCCTGCACTACTAGGCACTAGGGTAAGAAATTAGCCTTTTCCTCCAGAGGGCATTTTTTTGTCCTCTTGACCTGTCCCCAACCACTCCACCAGTCGATTGTTGTTGTTTTTTTTACAATATTGGTCGATACATTGGTACAGTCTTTATTTTTTGTTGACGCAGTGGTTTGAATGGAGCCTGCGTTTTCCTTTACTGCTTCATGCTGAGCATCCCACCCAGAATGCTCTGGAAAGAATCCCCCTGGACTCCCACAAATCCCCTACGGTGGCCCACAGGGGACAGTAATCGCATTCAGGCGTGAATATTTGACAACTCAAATATGAACAGGGTGAAATGCAAAAAAGGATTTTCCTAATTATTGGGGCTATGTTTCCCCCCCCCCCATTTTCTGAACTTGGAAGGGCCTTTTGTCCTTTTTGTTTTTTTGACATTTCTGACTCTGCTGGGCACCCTCTCCTACTTTTGACATACAGAAAGAGTGCTTGCGCAACACAGTGAAAGGAATCATAAATGAAAGTTTTAGAATTTACAATGCATTTTATTTTCTCATTTTGAGCAGGTTTTGTAGATTTTGTTAGCATAATGTTGTTGCTGATGTTAAAGCAGTCTCTTCTGTTTTTGTTGGTCTGCTGATCCTGTTCCCTCACTAACATTGCACTTGTGCTTTAGCTATTAAAAGCATTAACAGCAGCTGTCTACCTCAAAGTTGTGTGTGTGAGTGTTCTTTAACAGCTTCCTCTGCAATTGCATGTACATGTAAAAGTGTGTTTTCATTTTAACCATTTGTCCTAATGGGCTCTCCCCTCTCTCCATCTTGCTAGAATGCTGCCTTTCTATATGGCCTAGGGATGGTCTACTTCCACTATAATGCCTTTCAGTGGTAAGTACCAACTCCATTCAGTTCACTAAACTTTATTTAGTCCTGCAAGTCAGTTTTCACAGCAGGCATAAAATGCACACTAAAAACACAAACTTGTGGTTAAAAAAAAACCAGCAAATACCACAGAATTGAAGGTAACACAGTTGAATACACTGTGATCTTGGCACATAATACACAGTGGAAGGATAACGACTCTGTGTGTGTGTGTGTGTGTGTGTGTGTGTGTGTGTGTGTGTGTGTGTGTGTGTGTGTGTGTGTGTGTGTGTGTGTGTACCAGCTGGAGAATGCAAGTGAGTGAAATTGCGGTGTGTTGTTTCCATGGTAACGCCACTACCAGACAAGACTCAATTCTGGCAGAAGTACCAGAAGAATTCCTGCATGTTGTTAACATGAATACAACTCTCTCCCAACAGTTGGAGCTGTGATGGTGTCGGATCTAGAGAGTGGATTTAGTTGTAAAATTTCATTTAGAACATCTCCTGTAGTTTAAATAGTCAAGATGTTGTACACTAAATTAATTTTGTGCCTATTCCTGACTAATAATTCTGATTACAATATCTCATAAAACAATTGTCATTTCAGACATAATCAAGTAGCCCTAAATCTGCAACACTGCTATGTAGTAAAGCTCATTTTGGTATAAAAACTCAAATATTCTGTGGCTCTGATGGCCTCATTAACTGCCTATGAAGCAGCAATAGTTCACAAACACTCAAGTGTTGTTTCCTTTTTAAAGGGATATTTTGCTTAACAAGTTAGTGAAAATGGCATGTTGCATTTTTTGCAATCCAACAAGCATTAGATAGTTAAAAGCTTGCAAATGAGGCCTTTTAATAGTTGAATCACGCAACAGGGCTGTCAGGCTGTAGCTGGGCGGGATAAACATTCAACTGGAGTTGAATGAGCATACTATAACTCTGTGTGCTGAGATAAAAACGTAACTCCATTTCTAATAAACACTCATTTTGAGGTGATGTGTGCATTTGCTAGAAGCCACTTTAATTCAAAGACCTGGTAGGAATGATGAATAAGGAACAAGGCATCTCTCCAGGACAGACTCATTTGATTTCCTACAGGGTTAAATGATTTTTACCCCCAGAAAAAATCAGAAGAGACTCACCAAACAAGAAAACTGTTATTGGGTTCTCTATTAATTTGTTTAATGTTTCACACTACTCAACAGATTTCAGCATTTCTGTGTGAAGATTAATTTTCTGAGAATATCGCTGCAGGGCTAGAATATGAGCCAAAACATCAAGGACGGAGTTTAATTAATTTTCCACTTGCATGCTACATTTCATTTAGCAAGCCCAGCATCTCGTATCTTTTTTTCAGGCATCAAAATATCTCTTGTATAAGCTAATGAGGCCAGCATTGGCTAACGTTCTGTTGCAATATTAACTGACTATTATACTCCTATCTGATTATCAGCAAGCAAGTACAAGATGCAGCTAATTACAAGCAGATCTAAAAATATACCAGTATTGAGGTATGCAGAAGTGAGCATTTCCTTTAACACTGTGTCCATGGTTTAAATACCGTTGGTGATGCGCGCTACTGCTGGGGCTGCTCTCTGCTGAAGGCGAGGAGGAACACGCAGGGGGAAAACAGGCAGACAGTGAATGTTCATTAATAAGTGTGGCCAGATACAGCTTAACATTTACAGGAAGTAAATGCAGCGCGAGATGTAGAAAGTCAGAAATGACGGGGCTTATTTTAATTCACTGTACAGGCAGCAGGCCTGATGAATTAGAAAGGAGTATGGGTAACCCTTTATTCACACTGCACACGGCACCACCAGCTGTATGCCTATAGCCTCCTATTTACCTAGATTTTGCTATGGTAGCCGCAGTAATGGTGACCATTGGATTTTGATGGTCTAACACCATCCTACTTACTACTAGTTTACTTGTCCAACATGACTTTTTAAAACCCCTGACCCCAGCTGGCTTGAGTTCTGATGTGCTGTTTTTGTGCTTTCTCCCACTCTTTGATACTCAACTTCCCTCCTTTACTTTATGCCTCCCTCCCATCTCTCCTGCAGGGCGATCAAAGCGTTCCAGGAGGTGCTGTACATCGACCCAGGCTTCTCCCGGGCCAAGGAGATCCACCTGCGCCTGGGTCTCATGTTCAAGGTCAACACAGACTATGAGTCAAGCCTAAAGGTAGGGCCACTCCAATGCTTTAACACACAGCCCAGGTTGACAGTCATGGATTAAGCCGACTGTTTGACTTATTTTTAGTTACAGTGACAGTGTTATTTATTAGGGAAAGAGATCTCCAGTGGAAAATCACACAGATGAAGGACCAGGCTTGATCCATGGCTTTTAACCCATTTCACGTATCAGAAATATATCTGTCTCTCTGTCACTGAGGCAGTAAACAGCAGCCAGCAGTCAAATTCTAATACTTCTTGGTGTGGCTAGTATATCTGTCTATGCTATCCGCCATTTTAGCAGGTATCCTATTGTTTTAGGTTAATTTCTACGTAATAACCAGGTGAAATTATGAGGTGACTAGTAAATTCCAGGATCCACCAACCGTTGTGGCCAGGGGATGTAATCTTTGTAATTTATAGTATTGCGTCTTATGATTGCACCAAGGTTTTCAGAGCATGTACTGCGTTTGATGATTGTGACGGGTTGTATTCGTAGCGCCAGAAGGGACGTGAGTTAGTGGTTTTAGTGGCTGCAGGTCTCCTGGTGCATATTACATTTTTCTTGTGGTGCACGGCGTGTCTGCAACCCTCTGTGGGCACCGAAGATACCCTGTGCGACTGTTAAGATGCACTGTTACAGTTAATTTCCTGGCCTAGCAGGCTAAATGTAAGTGGAGTCAGACTGAAAGGTCACCCAGAAATGATGGAAATATCTAGCTTTGAATAGAGCTGATGTAAATAAAAATTAAAAATAAAAAAACATTTGGCGGATGCTTTTATCCACCCAAAAAATACATTTTTAGTATGGGTGCCCCTGTTGGAATCGAATTCTTGGGACAGTTTACCTTCAGCTTTCTTTTTTTCAATGGGTGGTTATTACAGTAATATGAAGCCATTGCTTTTGTAGCATTGTCTAAACCGAACACCAGAAGATCTGGGCGACTTTAATGTGATTATATTCTGATATATGTATGCCTTAAAACATAAAGGTGAGATAATGAGATAATTTGTGAGATGTGAGATAATTTAGAATGTGCTGATTTGTTCTCTCAACAGCATTTTCAGCTGGCTTTGATTGACTCCAACCCCTGCACTTTGTCCAAAGCTGAAAGTAAGCAAACCTTTTATTTCTTTCCTTAAAATTTTGAATCATGTAATATAAATTTGTATAGACTTTTGTATTTTAGAAATATAGATTTGTAGAAATGAAACATTTCATTTCAAAATGAAAAAAAAACATACTTTGATGTAGTGCTGGGTGATGGAAAACTTTATCCTAATTAACATTCCTATGCAGTCTGGCTGTCTCTTAAGTTCAGGATTTATTTTACCATGATTAGACCACATTGTGATTCAACCTTTTATCACCAAACAAACGTTATACACGGTATAAATAGAATCAAGAAAAGGGCCAAATGTACATTTATTGGACTTGAGCAACTCCTACAGCAGACTAATACTGCAACTGTGTCCAGTTGTTCATTCTGACAGCCTGCACAATATGGGATCCACTATCAGTGGTGATGCACACCTGCCTGGCTTCAGTCAGTCCCTGACATCAGTGCGTCTGTTAGGTCTGAAGCAATGTATCGTCCTTTCCTTGGGAAAGTACGATGTTTGGAGGCATTTACTGCGAAAGTTTCAGTCTAATTCTATATAATGCACCGTGAGGCTCATATATGGATCTGAGGTTTGACTAGACCACATCAGAGGTGGTGGCCAAAAGAACAGGCTGCAGCTGCTCCTCTATAATGTTCTTGTAGTCTAGGTACAGTTGGGGATCACTGCCAGTGAAAAATGCCTTCAACCTGGGAGCTCGTACCTCGGGTGTGTGTGTGTGCGTGCCCTGTGTCCAGGAAGGGAAAGAACCAATCATGTGGAAGGATTATTACTAGGCAGCTTAATTCCTCCTAGGTGATTAGCTGTCCTGTTATCATTTGTCTGTCTGCTTAGAAACATGGGAGGAAACCCCTGCTGCAGTCATTATCGAAACTATTGAACTGTGTTTATTTCATCATAGAGAATTTTAATTGAGATAATTATCAATATGGTTTTATCACCCTGCACTACTCTGACATGATTGTTGGCATGGAAGTAAAACACATTATGAAAAGACATTATTTAATGGTTTTTAAGACTTTTGCCTATGAAATACATTTTTGATAATGGAAACAGTTACATTTTTGGAACACTGAATGATAAATTTGAGGTAATAACGTTTTGTCAAAATGGATGTGAAGCCTATTAGAATGAAGCCCATGAAAAAAGCCCATTGTATAATTTCAAATATACATGCCTTCAAAACAACTTTTGCATTTGCATGGTTTCTGTATCACAGCAGTAATATGAATCTCATGATACAGCAAACACAAGCAAGACTGTTTCTTTCACACGATTAGAGGGTATGTTATTGATGCTTGGTACAAGGTAGTGTTTCCTTGGCATCCATTATGCTGTGGGTGGCCCCTGGCAGCTGGAAAAATTTTAATACAATGAAATTCATCATCTGGACTTATTGCCCAATCCACACAAAAACATATTGCAGCTACAGCACAATTTTCAATGCATTAGGGTATAAATATCCAAATCAGCACAAACACACACACACTACAAAGATGTTTGATAATGATAGACTGGTGGGGTTCAGCCTTGATAGGATACTAGTATTATTTGATATGCCGCCGCCATGTCTCATCTCCCTGGCCCCGGTACCTGTTACCTTGGAGACAGCAATATCCATTTTTCCTATCTGTCTCTCTTCCCCCACCACACTCCATTCCAGATCCTGTTTGCTTTTTACACACACACACACACACTTCCATGCATGGCTCTCACTGTTTTCCTCTCCCTCACTATGTCCTCTCTCCCTCTCTCTCACACTCATGCACATATCAAGGGCAGCCCCCCGCCCCCCCCCCCCCCCCCCCCCCCCTCTCTCTCCATCTGCTGAGAGTCACTCAGGCAGCTCAGATCAGAGACACTGCAGCGCTCCAGACAAAGGAAGGTGCCGCCAGGAGCACAGCTACCCATCTTCTCCGTTACACTCAGCACTCTGGTGTCTATTGACACCGGAGTGCTACTTTTGAGAAGACTTCCATAAGGAGGACTAACTCTGAGAAGGGGTGGGAAAGCTTTCTTAAATACCAAATAACCTCCACCTAATGTGTTTTCTCTCTTTCCCTTCACAGTTCAGTTCCACATTGCTCATTTGTATGAGATTCAGGTAAGCACTTGCTCTCTTATGGAACCTATGTTTCAATTTTGTTTCCTCTCTAAGACACAAGACTTCATTTTCTTTCTATCCTTTGTGATTCACAAGAACAGGAGCTGCATGTTCATCAAATGTCCAGTGCCAGTAGCTGCTAGCCTCATTAGCACACTAAAATCACAGGGCATGTCAGTGCTGGGGATAGCCCTATTTTCTGTGTTTTGACTCAGCTGCCAAAGAGGGAATTGAGGAGGGAATAGGGGTGGTGAGTGGGTGGTGGGTGGGAGGGGATGGGAGACTCCTCTTGGCCGTTCGGTGGGGTTGCCACGGAAACAAGAAAGTCTGTCTCCCCCTCTTTTGTATTCCGGTGGTCTCTCTATCTCTCGCTCTCTCTGTGTTTCAGTGGAGAGGTACAGTAGCTCTTGCCGGCTCTGGGAATACCAACGCTTTACGGCTAATGTGGGGGGGGGGGTTTGTGCCGTGTTAGAACCGAGCACTGCAGTGGAAGTCTTTGTCTTGTGTTGCGTATAGCCGTTGAGCAGCAAATCTTTGGATGCAAAAGCGTGACTGGATTTGGAGGGGGAGGATTTTCACGAAGATGATTATTGTGGTGTTCCTGCTTTGTTTTGTTTTACGGTGGAGAGACGGGAAAGATATGCAAGAGACAAGAGGATGACATGTAGCAAAGGTCTTGGGTTGAATTTGAATTCATGACATCTTTAGTACACAGTATACAACTTAGCCGGCTGAACTACACGGATACCCCAACGGAGGGATTTTCAAATGCACTGAAGCTCCATCCAGCATTGCTTCCTCCTCCTCTCGTCACCCTCTCTCCGCCCAACTCTATTGATTTATTCTTACACTGCTCTTCCTGTTGCTCTCTCTCCCTCTATCTCTTACCCCCATCCCACCCCTCTCTCTTTCTTTTTTTCCCCCTCACTGTTCCTCCATTCCTTATATCCAGAAGAGATACCGGGCTGCCAAGGAGGCATATGAGAGCCTTCTGCAGACAGAGGATCTCCCTGCACAGGTGAAGGCCACTACCCTGCAGCAGCTAGGTAAGAGTGCACACATGCATGCAAACAAATTATGGAAAATGATTACGTTTCTTTAAATGTATGGAATATGAAATTTGCCAACACACTATGGATTGCTACCCCTGAGAGAGGCTGTGTGCAGCACAACGAATCTATCAAAGTATTTAGGAGTATGAAATTGTTCAACTGAAAATGTTTTGATACCCAGACTTTGTTTTCTGTTCTTGTTTTACACTGATTTCTGCCTAACTAAACTTGACCGGTCTAACTGTGAGACGTGCTGAGGACAGGGGCTCTATCCAAAAAAAGAGCTTGATGGATGAAATAATCAATCAGTTTGGTCAATAAAGCAACAGACTGCTTGGTATTAGCCTTATTCAGTTGATCGAATGAAGCCATTGTGCTAATGAATGAATGATCTTTGATCTCTTTTCTTGATTAAGGAATAAGGCCTTCTACTCGATTGATGCATAGCTCAGCCTGTACTATATAATCATTTAGTTGACCTGCAAGACAGCTATTTGAAGCCTTTACTTGAAGAATCGTGTAAGTCCAGTTGAAGACCTTAAGGGGGGTTACTTTTTCAAATCCCATTCTTTTAAGACTGGACATTTGAGTGTGAACATACAAAAGACAGTGCTGCCAAGCAAACCAGTGTAAGAAACTGCAGCAGGAGTGAAACTTGACTTCAAAGTTCATCTTATCCGACAAAATGATTGTTGTTACAGAAGTGGATGCATGTCATTTAATAGCATTTATGGGTATATATTCTGCTGAAATGAAATCTAAACAAAGCCTTTGGCCATCAAAACACACAGAAAGTAACTGGGTAGAGGAGAGGTTTGTGTACTCTGAGGTGATGTATAACATTCACACCCAAGTGTTCTGGATTGAAGACACATTCGCACATTATGTTGGCTCCTCATAAAAATGTCAAAACAGATTTCAAAGTGGGTCTTTGTCTGAGGACTTCAGTTGATGAATTGCTGGGGTGATGTATCTGACTGATCTGCTTCTCCAGGCTGGATGCATCACACAGTGGAACAGCTCGGGGACAGGGCCAACAAAGACAGCTATGCCATCCAATGTCTGCAGAAATCGCTGGAGGCCGACCCCAACTCTGGACAGTCCTGGTACTTCCTTGGCAGGTATGTGGTATGTGTGTGTGTGTGTGGTTGCAGCTGTGGGGACACTAATTTCATTACAGAATTGGATACAGATCAGACTTAGGTCAAATAATGTTTTTGCAAATAAATCTTGGTATTTGTTTTAACCTCTTCTCAGTACCAGACAAGTGGGGTTTGCTGTACAGGACAATACAGTGAGTACCAGAAAGTTTAGACCTCATAGGAAAGTATTTGAACTTAATCTACTGTTCTTTCATCAACCGTTAACTTAAGAGTACCTGAAATGTCCCAATTCATTAAACCCCACCTGTGTGATATTCCAAGAAGGTTAAGTGAACAAATGCTAAAATATTTCATCCAGCTCTGATACAGATTCAGCAATACCTTGCGATGGTCCTGGAAACCTGCAAAAGTAAAGGAATTTGAACCTATAGAAAATGGTTCTTATCTGAAAAGTATTGTAATGTCATGTATTTTTTTGTTTATTTCAAACTTTGCTTCTGGCAGCACTTGGGGACATTTCTCTGAAGGAAGAATAACCCCAAACAAATGAAAAGTTTCATTCCAGATTGAGATATCCACCATTTGACCGGACAACTACTGGCAAAAGAGAAAATCCCATTATGAGTTACTGATCTTATGACCTTAGTTTACAAAATAAATTGTGTTTTTTGTGTTGTTGTTGGTGGTTTTCCTTTGTTGTTTTTTTGACTGGGCTGTCTACTCAGTCATGTTTTGTTCTTCATTCACACAAGGGAAATCTGTAGGCTAGTGGTTCCAGTGGAGGGCGACTTAAGACTTTATCATGGTCTTTGAGAATAGAATCATCCATGTTTTGAAATATTGTTTTGAATAATGTTGAGTTTCAGGTAGCTACATTTTCGCACAATGGATATAATATAGCCTTTTCGATGGGAGCCACTCAGATTTTCTGACTACAAGACCAAAGACGATCTAATCAGCTTGTCAGCAAACAATGTAGCACTTTGACACACATACACTGGCAAATATTGGACCTGGAAATTCCACTATGTCATCGAATAGTCCGGGAAAGGTCATGGAATTTGTTTAGCAAGTGCAAAGGAATCCTGTTTCCATGATCTGGGAAAAGTACGGCTTTTATGTGCAGGAACCCTGTGTATAAGTCACGTGGTGTATTTTTGGGGTTACCTAGTCTTTGTCTAGAGCAAAAGCTTGACATGTCTGGTCTGTGTCTCCTCCAGGTGCTACTCTAGTATTGGGAAGGTCCAGGACGCCTTCATCTCCTATCGGCAATCCATAGACAAATCAGAGGCCAGTGCAGATACCTGGTGCTCTATAGGGTAAGGGTCAATTTGTTCACTGTCAAGGTTCCCAACACCATATAACCCCTTTTTTTTCAGACCATTGATGTTTTTAAATCTCCACTTGAAAGAAACTAATTTGACTGCATTCATATCAAAAGTAAGCAAAAGCTTTGTACTTAAGTACATTCACATTGAAGTTGAAATGTATTGACTAGACCAGGAGTTCGCAAATGTTTTTACGATTTAGAATAGTCATCCTTGTTCATTGACTATAAATTATCCCTGATTGGGATAATTGGTGAATTATTGGGAAATTGAGCTATTCCTCATTTTGAGAATTCCTAGACTGGATAAAAGCAAGTACCTGGGCTGTTAAAAATAAAGTTGAAATTAGGCTCACGGTGCTTTCTCCTGTTCTGCAACCACCTATCCTCTCTATATCTTTTAACCTATTACCCTTACAATTGTTTTCAAAATCCTCTTTTCAATGTCTCTTCCTCAACCTCTTAATCATCGACATATCTTCATTCTTTATCCACGAACAACCTCTTGTCTTCTTCTAACCTCTCATCCATCTCTTGCTCTCTCCATCCCTCACCTTCACCCCTCATCTTCACCCCCCCTGCTCTTAATCCACTCCTCCCTTTGTCTCCCTCTCTCCTCACCTCGTAATCCCTCTGCGTTGCATTGCTTCCACCCTCCCTCTTCACTCCTCTCCTCCCTCTCCACTCTCCTCCCTCCCCTCTCTCCCTTGTGCAGGGTGTTGTACCAGCAGCAGAACCAGCCCATGGACGCGTTGCAGGCCTACATCTGCGCCGTGCAGCTGGACCACAGCCACGCTGCAGCCTGGATGGACCTGGGCACGCTGTACGAGTCCTGCAACCAGCCGCACGACGCCATCAAGTGCTACATCAACGCCACACGCAGCAAGGCCTGCACCAACACCACTGCGCTCACCCACCGCATCAAATGCCTCCAGGTGGGTGGAGAAGGGAACGTGCCCGTCCCTCTGGAGGGGAAAAAACAAAAAGCGGGAGTCGCCGATACCATGGGAGTCTGCTTTTGGAATGTAATGACTGGTTCAGTATCTTTTCCCACAGTTTGGCAGGTTATTTTGGGGGTGTGCGGAGCTTTGTGAATGCAGCTTTGTTCATTTTATCTGTTGATTGAATCAATCAATCTGTTCAAATCAATTCAGATAATGATGGGCTTGATGTTGTTTTAGACATTTGTGTCTATAACCAAATAGGCTACATCTTGGCAGCATTTTATTTAGCAAATTCAGTATCTTATCTTTATTCAGGCCTTATTCAAGTCTTATTTAACACCCAAATTTAACACCCGCCAAGTGCAAAATGGCGGTAAAATTTGTCAGATAAATTAATAAGGGTAATCTGCTACACTTTGCGATGATAACATTTGAATGCCTCGGTTATATACAGTCTTAGGTCTTTGCCTGTTTCGAAACTGACCACCAAACACTCTGACCGTCGCAAAGTAAAACAATGGCTCTGTATTAAACAGGCTCCTGATTGGCCGCCTCTTGCTTTATGCTACACAAAGCGGTAGCATCGTAACTTATGTGAACTTTCCCTCCTTTTTCTCCACCGTCTGGATGGTTAACTAGCATAACGTTAGTTGAAAATTGATTTTGGCGAGACATATCATTTCACAGGGATGTGATTTGTAGTACAAAGCAGGAAAACGGTGAAACTACCCAAAATACCTGAAATCCTAGGGAGAAACCCTGAAAGATTACATCTGGTTCCTCTCCAACAGTTTCCTATAAAGAAGGAGAAAAATTGGCCCTATTGAAATAATTCAAGCCGTTATCTAATCGCACCGCTTAATTTTCCTGTAAAGATCTTCAACTGACAGGATGGTAGAATCAAGGTGGTCCTTGGCTTGTTTTGCCCTCTTAATTTCTTAAACCTATCCCATTCTTTGAAATCTATACTTGTGTCTGGCTGACAGTGTGGTTGCTCCTAAATCTTTAGCTCTTATTCATTCAGCGCTCCCTATGAACTCCACCTTACCTCTCTTAGGAAATTGGGAGTTATTTTCCATTTCTTATTCAGAGGTTTATCCCCATGGAGTGGATAGTTTAGGACAGGGGTGGATTCAGGATCAAGCTAACGATAGCCTGGTCTTAAATTCATCCTTTGCCCTCATTGGGTTTAACAATTGGGATTTCGCCGATCCCCTTATCCCATGTGTTAATTTACTCATTTATGTTTTTGTCATTTCCCTGTACATATTGCATGAAGGAACGTTACATTTCCACCAGTTATTGTAGCATATTTCCATGGCATTAAGACAAACTCAGTGGCTTGTTTTAATGGACTTGTTGTGATTGTGTTTATTGCGTTGTGGAATATTGCTGTTGAACGTCATTCAAGTATTAAGACCTCGTTGTTTGGTTGATACGTGACATAGGCCTACCAGCCAGACTATGTAGGCAAAACAATTTGAAGGCAGTCTTGGATATCGCTATCGATTTCCAGCCTAGCTTCAATTGTGATATAACCTCTACTTATTTACCATTGCTGATCATTTCCTTCTTTTGAGGTCATCGTTTTTTAAAACTTTGTGTTTTATTTTTTTTGTTTTGTTTTTCACGCCGTTTTCCATTCCCATAGGCTCAGTTGAGTAACCCCCAGCTCAGTAGCCTACAGGGTAAAAGTAAAATGCTCCCTCTTATTGAGGAGGCGTGGAGTCTACCAATCCCAGCTGAGCTAACCTCCAGGCAGGGAGGCCTGAGCAGTGCACCACAGCAGGTGAGAGACCAGATAGAGCAACTACACCTCCCCCTCCCCTCCCTCCCCTCCCCTGCCTTTTACCAAGGGCACACACAGATACACATTCAATAATCCTAATGTACACGCAGACATACCTACATGTCAACACACATGCACTGTTCTACATATGTACTCTCACTGACTTACTCACTGATAACAATGTACACACACATACCTGACAATGGGTAACACTTTTCAGCCTGACTCCACCCAAATACAGATGCCTAAAGAAGCCAAAAACGTCAAGGCACACTCACATAACTAAACTAATCAGTACGTTTCATTGCTTTTACTTTAATGTGAATACAATTTCACTCTGACCGAAGCACCAGACTTTGAAGTCAGCTCACATTTTACTCTTGATGGTAACTGAAACTGAGTCACAAGTCAGTCGTACCATTGTCAAATGGTCACTGGACCAGATGCCCGTCCCTGTCGCGGCTGCTTTATGACATCTGTTATGGTTGAGGAGGGGCCCAGCCAAGTGTTACCCAGCCCTTACTCCCTTTCTTCTCCACAGCACAGTAGCCACTCGGCCTCACCCATCATGCTCAGTACAGGCATAAACAATTGTCCTACAGGCAATTGTTACTTCCTTTCTAATCCTGTTAATCTGACACGCTGTTCAGAATGACCCCTGAGTTCACTGACAAATCCAGGTTTTTTTATGGGGTGGTGGGGGTGCACCACGCTCTTGTTGTTCCTAATCTGCTTTGGTATAGACTGAGAAAGATTGCCTTTTCCGAAGAGATTAAAATGCTCTAATTCTGAGCCGTGTTTGTAATTCTCACGCTCATCGACATTTGTCCTTTGACCCTGCCCAGACGTGATTGGTGAGGTCGTGCTGCCGTAGAGTAGATCCAGGTTTCCCATTGGCTCTGTCCGTCTTCCTCCCCCTAGTAGTTGACCTTAGGTGTCCTGTAGCTGCCTGCAAAATCCCAGCAGTGCCCTCTAGTGTTGCATTACCACTCATTCATTCACACCCATCATAGAGGCCAGTAGTTCCATTGTGTCCATGTAGGTGTGTGTGTGTGTGTGTGTGTGTGTGTGTGTGTGTGTGTGTGTTCACTGTTGTGCTATTGACATGGCATTGGAATGTGTTGATTTTCAGCATTGATTTGATTTACAGTAAATTAATTGTTAAGATGCCCATTCCAGTGTGAAGGTGTTTTTGGAATGGGGGAGGTTTTCGGTGGATAGTCAAAGCCTCAGGTTTTCAGTGGGTCAGATGTTGCTGCATGTCAGGTAAAGTTTACATCACAGAAATTTAAGGACTCTATAGTAGCACGTTTTACCCAAGATGCAGACAAGCACCAAAATTGACAATGCAGGATAAATATTTATATGTAGGAAAGGAATAGGAAGGAATTCCTTCTTTGTAGGAAGGAATAAACATCATTGTTTTACTTTGAGTACAACAATTTCACCTGGTTAGTAAGGCTCCACAGCCTATTAGTCAGGGGGCTTTCACAAAACCAAGCTAAGTAAAGTTGTTTGCGGTCCCATCTGGCCTATAGGCTCCTTCAGAGGTAAGGATGAGGTTGTCGGTGTGTGGGATGTGGTGTAACCTTTTGCTTTAAAGGTTGAGTTATGCTACATATACGCTTCAGCAGCAACTGCCTCATAAAGTCTGACTGTGAAATGTGGACTTTGTAATATTGTTGTGAAGAAAGCCAATTTTGTTAATAGTGATCATGACATTGTGTCTATAATTTTAGTGCTGAAATTGTTGGCAACTAGCGGTGGTAACGAATTTCCACCCGTATTCCGTCAAACAGGAAAAAGACCCTGGGGCTGTTGTTGCCCTATGAAGCAACACCTCCAGACGCAGGAATGTTTTGCTATGTGTGCTGCTTGTTGAAGTGCTAACACGATATCACAGCAGTGCTCTTCTCTTTGTCTCTTCCTCATTCCCCATCCCTCGCTTTGCTCTGCCTCCTTCCTGCCTTTTTTTCCCCCCTCCATATCGCTCCTTTATTTTGCTGCATTACATCTTGATATTCAAACATACCTCTCCATTTTCTTCTTTCTCATTCTCCCTTTGCTTTTGCTCCTCTCTCTCTCTTTTTCTTTCCTACCACACTCGGTCTTCCATGATCTTTTGCCATGTCCTTTCTTCCTTTTACCTGCCTTTGTTTTCCTCCATTCTTTTCCTTTGTCCCCTTTGCCGATGCTCCTCCCCCCCCTTTCTCTCCAGGCTTGTAAGCCCCACCACAGTGCGGAGGGCGGGGGCTCAGGTCAGTCTCTGCCCCCTCACGCGGGCTCTCTGGGCCAGGCAGAGGACCAGTCCAGCCCGGCCAAGAGGAGGAGAGCCTCCAGCCCAGCCAAGGTAACGACCCACTGGGTTAGACTGATATAATAGGCCGATATTGGCCTTTTATTAAATATCTGATATCGGCCAGTCATGTCATCCACCACCAATATGATGGAGGATCTGCTCTGACCACAGCTACAGTCTGTAAAACCTGCAATTAAATGTTTTTTTTTCTTGGCACATTTAAATTATTCATTTAATTGCTCAGTTTTTGTAAATGAATTCCTCATTTTAAGGCCTAATGTACTGTAAGATTATTGGCACAGAGTCTGGTCTTCACACATTAATCTGTCGATTTACAACAGCACGTGTGAAGATCAAATAGTTGAACAGTTTAAATGTTTTTTTAGAGGCTTTCCCCCCCAACTGTCTCCACTATCGGCGGGTAAAATGGCAAGAAATGCTAACTTAAAAATGCTACCAAACATTATCACTGGAGAAGTTGCTGCACCCTGCAAGGAAGTCCTATCTGTATCTCTGGTCTGCTGAATTGATAGAACAAACAAATATAGGACTGGGTGAATTTTATATAATTGTGGGTTTTTTTTAATTTGTTTTTTTGCATTCCCTTCTTGATACGTGGAATTAAAAGCTGCACAAAGTTTTATTCATTGCATGACACATGTTTCCTGTTTTGAATTAACTGCAGGTTTTGATTAACGTTTTTTTTAACTAAATTCGCTGTCATTTGTATTTCTCAGAGTGATTCATGGGCCAGTAATCCAGCACAGCAGCCAGTTCCCAACTGGTACCTCTCTCCACAGAAACTACAGGTGGTTATCGCCTTTTATATTCTAATGTATTTATGTCTGTTTCTTATCCCAGTTGAGGCCAAAGTCACTTTTGTACCTTCCATGGACTATTCTTCTGTTCTATTTCATTGTCAGTATTAAGTCTTGGTAAACATCCATCCAGTGGAATGCAGTGTGTGCAAGATTTTGCTGTGTCATTACATAAGAAAACGGACCATTCCTATTTGATCCATAATACTGTGTTGGGGCTTTAAGTTAACCATGGGTTTGTCCCCATCTGTCCTCAGCTGTTGGAACAGTTGCGGAGTAACCGGGCCAGCCTGAAACCCCTGCAGCTTCAGATGTTGGAGCAGCTGGAGGCTCAGCTCAACATGATGCAGCAGCACCAGCAGCAGGTAAAAACCTATTAAGACACACGCACACACACACACACACACTCTTACACCATGGTGTGGATATTAACCAATGCCAAGCCATTTAACACCATTTTGAATACTGGATAAAATCTGTGAATAAGTGAGTCTGGGTCATTTTGATAGGTTGTTTTCTTGGTTGTGAAGCATAACCTTGTTTTCAAGTGTGTTTCCTGTCTTGTCACATAATGATAATTCTTTGTGTTTTTAACCTGCCGGGTGCACCAAATGGGTGGGGTTAAGGCCTTAAAGGTATTGAATAGAGTTAAAGCATTTTAATTCTGAAATTCAGTTTTAGACGCCTAAAAAAATGTTTCTTTGTGCTGTTTTTATGATGAGAAATCAGCCCAGTCATGCAGACCTCTTTTCTGATTGGTCTACAGTTGTACTTGTGAAATTGTTATATTCCATTCTAAGTGGCAATAAAATATCTTTACAAATATATTAAATTTAATTGGATGAATCTTGCAGACACCCTGGACTTTGAAATGCTTTCTTGGCAGTCACTGTGTTATCCTTCTTAGCAAACTCCACCCATCTGGTACGCGAAGAAGTTTAAAACGAATCATTAAAAGTGTTTGCAAATATTAGTGGACCCACCTCTGACGCATCAGTGCAGATTCATACACGATTCACAGATGTGCTCTGAGACACATACCCATGGACATGCATGGTACAGTACATATGTCTATTATATCGGTCTATCTGTGTACTTCTACATGTAAGCATCTGTTAGTCTACAAAGGCATAATTATGGAAACAGGTTTGAGTCAACATGGATCCCGTTTAACCGTAGCGCTTGTAATGCCACACATTGATATCAGCACTACATAACTGAAGGATCAGCCCACGATTTATGATCCTTTACTACAAGTAGTAGTACGAGACATGGCTTGTTTTGCCCTACTTAAGTGTCAGATGGGTGCGGTTTGCCCTGTAGCACCATAGAAGTAAATGCCAGAAAGACAAAACGACGCAATATATTATTTGCAAACATTAAGTGAGCCGGCCTGAACAGTTCTACTTTAAACCGTTGTTGAATAAAACTCTGTCTCGCCCTTTGTTCAGCAAAGCAGTTTATTCACATGCAGCACGGATGCAGTCCTCTGAAGGGGAAATACCTAGACAGTGGTTTTATAGAGAGAGTGTAAGGCAGGGATGGATCTACGCCCATCTTCAAGGTTATTCTTCTAAACCCAGTGGGAGCAGGTTCTAGCCGGCCGTGTGATGT
Source organism: Hoplostethus atlanticus (assembly GCA_034670405.1). Classification (NCBI taxonomy): domain Eukaryota; kingdom Metazoa; phylum Chordata; class Actinopteri; order Trachichthyiformes; family Trachichthyidae; genus Hoplostethus; species Hoplostethus atlanticus. The sequence goes on from JAXDDX010000019.1 coordinate 3,288,436, forward strand.
GTTATCTTGTTTACTGGATTCAGTCGCATTCCACTTTGGCCTTCAGTACTTTCCCACTCAGAGTTACATTGATTCATAGGTCATGTTATTATACAATATTAACACCATAATAGCGCTTAAAGGTTAAGGCATAATGATTTCTTCCACAGCCGTGGTAATGTAGTGTTGTCGTTTTTCCCATCCGCAGATGAGACAGAACGCCTCGGGAGGTCAGCTGCGCCCCTCTCTCCCCAACGGCCCCACCAACAACTCCCTCCCCTCGCCCCACCCCAGCCTCCACCCCTCCCGGCCCCACCTGGGACCCCACCGTCCCCTTTGCCCGCCTCAGCCACTGGCCAACGGGCCCCTGGGCCCCGGGACCCACGGACTCTTGGACTCCCTCTCAGTGGGCGGTAGTAACAGTAGTAGTAATAGTAGTAATAATCAGCCAGGGCCCGCGGCCACAGGACCCAATGGAGATGTGCCTTACCTGCAGCCTGCCGGCAGCGGCGACGCAGCACTGCTACCTCACACCTGCACAAGCACCCAAAAACAGGACGCCACGCTGCGCCGGGCCCTGCACCTAAACTCCTCTCAGGTTAGACACCACTCACTGTCTGTCTTGTCTCGGAGCATAGTGTATTTCAGCATATTTTCTGTTGTTCAGCTCAGATAAGTTCTGAAAGGATGAATTTAATATAATCTATAATACATAATCTATCATTTGTTTTCTCCTACTGACCTACCCTGCTGCAATGTCAAAAACAGTTGAGTGTCAACAACAAAGCAGACAGCCACCATCTAATTCACGTAATGTCATGAGAAAAGCTGTGAAATCCATCCATGAAGTTACCTGATATTCTTTGACTGACATCATTGAATTTATCAAGCTGCCTGACTTTTGTGTGTCTTAAACACACCCCTCAAAAATTCCATGACTAAGGCATACACTGACTGTGGTTACTCAGAGATTTCATTGTATATTGAGATTGGGTGCTGACATACAATACAGGAGCCTTTTCTGCTAGGCTGAGTTCATTCATTTCTTTGGGTATGTCTCCTCTGAAGTTTTTTTTTTTTTACCACCATCTTGTGCCAGTAGCCGTCAAGGACCTTTTGGTTCAATTTTGACATATCAAATTTTCATTCACCCACCGACATCAGTTACTAAAGGTTTGCGTGCAGAACAACAGTGTCTGTCTAATACTTACCAATATATCCACTGCTGCCATCTGCTTGTACCGACAGTCTCAATGCTTCCTCTTCTTCCTCCAGGGGCTTCAGAAGGGGTCCACAACGCATGCGCCGGGCTCAAACGGTGACGGGTCCCTGTGTCACCCCCAGGCGCCTGACTCCGCCGCCCCCCCGCACCCCAACAATCAGGTCGGACATTCCGCTAGCACCCCGTCGCCACGGCAGCAGGCTCACAACCACCTCCCGTCCCCTCCCGCCCTCCTCCACTCCGCTACCTCAGGTGGAGCGACACCTGGTGCGCCCCCTACCAAAGATGGCAACACCGCAACCGCATCTCTCGACAACGGGGGCTCCGAGGGCCAGACGCCACCGCCGCTGCCATCGGCCAATAGCACGGCGGCACAGGCGGAGGGCCTAGCCAATCACGTCAACTCGGGGGATGCCGGCAAGGCAGGAGAGGGTGGCGAGAAGCTGAGCTTTAGCGCAGACAATCCCAGGCTATCTGCCCTGCTGGCGGGGGGGAAGGGCCCGGAGGAGGGTAAAGGACAGTCGGACGGGGCGGCACCTGTAGCGTCCTCTATGCCCGAACCCCATAAGAAAATCAACAACATCCACCCGGCCGCCCTGCCCTCCACCCCCCATGCCCAGGGCAGCTCGGCCGCCTCTTCGCCCATCTCTGCCATATCCACCGCCACACCCTCGCCCAAATCCTCAGAACACACCCAAACGGGCGCCCACAGTCCCACCACCACCACCACCACATCTGCTGCACCCACCATGAATGGTAACGGCAAAGGAGGCATCTCCGAGGACTCTCAGAGCCCACTGAAGGCTGAGCCGCCCGCCGTCACCACTGGTCTCAAAGCCACGCCTCCACGTGGACATAACTCTTCTTCATCGTCGTCATCTTCAATATCAATCTACCCCAGCTCCACAGATGTGCTCAAGGCCTGCAGGTGAGACTCGTTGCCTTTCTCTCTCAGGTACTTCACTAGGTCTGTTTTCCGTCTTACTTCGTGTAGGAAGGATGTATTACACACAGTTTGTTTGTTTGGTTGTTGATACTGTAGTCCTACAGAGGTGCTGCAGGCCTGCAGGCCCTGGTCCATTCCTCTTGGTAGGAATGATAGTATTGGTCTGCAGGTGGGTGCAGTGCCAGTTCAGGATAAGTTTCACCTTTTAAGAAGGCCCCTGCATGCCAGATTTTCTCTTAACGTAACAAAAAATGTCTTGAAGTCCTCCTCCAGTGACATCATTGTCCGGAAACAGGCTTTACCCCAATCGTAATAATGTTCATATGTGCAGCAGGGAAATTCAGGGGTGCGACTTTCAAATGGTAAGAATAATCTTTATAAACCAATAATGCACTTGCAAAGTATGTCCAACTATGTGAAATATGTTTGAGAGGCTAATCTAGGGAATGTTAAGGGATCTGTATTTAAATGTGCAAATGAAAGAAGGCTCATGCCATAAAGTTGGACTGTGGTTTGTTTTTGCCGGTCTCCCCCCAGTGGAATGGGAGGGTAACTACAGAGCCAGAGTGAAACTGTTATGTAACTGTAAATAAAACTGAAGGCTACTGGGCAGTCCTGTTGCCATGCAGATATTATTCCCCACAGAATAGATAGAAATTTCAATAGATTTCTCCATTATGGACACCCTTTTTTTGTCTGTATCAAATGGAAATGAACCATTTCTGAATTTATCTTTGACGGTTAGTGTTGTATCCCACCTTGCTTGTGTAACTGATCAGATTAGTTCAAATATTGTATTCCACCTTTACGTAAATAATCAAGGGGATAAGAATCCACATCTTCCCGTCTCGTGGACTAGCCAGTTTAAGGGGACTCCCAAGACCGAAGAATATAAGTAGTAGTCTTATAAGGTCACAGGCAGGGTTGTGCTGCTCCACGCTACACCTGACCCCTCCTTTTAGTTTGGCTTCCAGTAGGCATTGATTGTTATTTACTGTATGTTACTGATGTATTCAATTATCAGTATTATCATGGTTGTGTATTGTATCACTTATGGTGTTGCCAGGAATTTCGCCCTGTGGGATCCGTAATGCTGCTGCTACTCCTCCTTCTATCACTAAAACCATTTTCCGCATTATATCCATCCAGGAACCTGGGGAAGAACGGTCTCTCCAACAGCAGTATCCTCCTGGACAAGTGTCCCCCGCCCCGCCTACCCCCTCCGCCCTCGCCAGTCCTGCCCAAGGACAAACTCAACCCCCCCACGCCCAGCATCTATGTAAGTCTTACCCAGAAGGCTGCAAGGTAGTTTGAGTTGACTTACAGACCTGTTTAGTTTAGAAGGAGCATTAAAAATATGTTGAAACTAAAGGTTGTGATCCACCTGTCAACAGACATCATCACCAGCAGGAATTAAAGGGAGACAGGGTGACATATACACTAGACATTATCTGGACAACATATTTTCATCAGTTGTTTTGTCTGTTATCGTGATTGTTTTTTGCGTTTATCTATTTGTTTTATAGTTTTATAAGCCTGTTGTTTTTTTAATCTCACCTAAAAAATATAAAATTTTTCTCTCTGTTTCATCACCTTTATACTGTACTAACAAATACACTAAACTTAAAGCCATGCAGTTGATGCAAGAGTTCTTGGGTTATGTTGCCCCGGTGTATGACAGTCTTAATCATCTAATATGAAGTGAGAAAATTGTGTTGAATGAATCCGGTCTGTCTGCTGTAGTCTGCTAGTGGTTTATTTATTTGGACACACACAACTCTTAATTCATTTTTAACTGAAAGTTGCTGTTTTTCTGATCACATCCCATAATTAGTCTGAAATTGACCAGGTGTTTTAAGTAGCTAAATGATCACACAGCTCAGCTATACTCTGATTGTACAAGCACAGTTTGTAATCCCCCTATCACATCTGCACAATCCATGTCAGTTATTTCAAGACTAAAATATCCTTCTTTAACCTGGTCAGTCTTCATAGAAAGAGCAGGTAGCTGTAGTACTTTAATGTACGATAACCTTGTACTTTTTTCTGTTTTCTATTCTACCAGCTGGAGAACAAGAGGGATGCCTTCTTCCCTCCACTGCACCAGTTCTGCACAAACCCCTCCAACCCTGTCACCGTCATCAGAGGACTGGCTGGAGCACTCAAACTGGGTAAAATGCATCATTATATTGATGCATGGGATCAGTTCCATGTATCAAAGAAGTAGATCTAAAAAATGTTTCCACAATGGGGTCTGGTCATATTTGCCTCTTCAAGTGATGCTGTTTTCCATCTCCTTGGAGCTGCGTTTTGTTGCAAAGCAGAAATGGATGAATTTCTACATAATGGCTACAAATCTATGTTGCTTGGCAACGTTGGTTTACAAAGCATTTCTGAAACCTTGGGAACTATTGGTGACGGAGTGATTTCATTGGCGAGCTTCTCTTCAATAGACTGCTCTTAGCTGTATCCTCAGCTACTAGAGCATTGAGATGCTTTTTGGAAACCATAACAACCAAGGTCAGGCAGGAGTTTGGGAGCCACAGTATATAGCCGCCTCAGAAAGGCAAGTTGACTGAGTGGTTACGGGGAATGTCCTGAATTTGGCCTTTTATCCCTTTGACAATGAAAAGTAAAATACACAGGACTATCGTATGTAACAACATTACATTGCCTTCAATAGCTTCTGAGTGTATATAATGTGTTATCCTATAATTTTGATCATTATTGCATGCAAAATAAAGGAAGTAGATTGTTGACTGAAGCCTATGGAATCAACATCTGCTATCACAAAAAAGAAAACATTTTGATTTCTTCTCACTCTTTGCTGTCCTCAGACCTGGGTCTGTTCTCCACCAAGACGCTGGTTGAGGCCAACCCAGAGCACCTGGTGGAGGTTCGGACTCAGCTTTCTCAGCCCGCCGATGAGAACTGGGACCCGAGTGGCACCAAGAAGATGTGGCGCTGTGAAAGCGCCCGCGCCCACACCACCATCGCCAAATATGCCCAGTATCAGGCCGCTTCCTTCCAGGAGTCCCTACGGGTCAGTGACCAACGAATAGCACAGCGTGTTTTACATGTCCACTGGATTGAATTACAGTTTATACATGACTGAAATATTGCAAGGATTCAATACATTTGAAGGAAATCTAAGGAAACAGAAAGCATTGTTTCTGCCACCTGGCTCAGCTACCTATTACTGCAGAGAATGAACGAAATCACACTCACTAATGTCTTTCCTGTTTGTGTCCAGGAGGAGAATGAGAAGAAGGCACTAAAGGAGCCCTCAGACACTGAGCCAGCGTCAGCAGAGGGGTACGTACATTCACACTTCCACAGTTTGTGTATTTCTTCATCTCTGGCTTGATCTCCCTCCTCCTCCTCAAAACCCCTAAGTGTTTCAGAGAGTGAGTCATATTGTATTTCTGTTTGGATGCATTTCATTTATATTTGAAGAATGATTGACAACTTGACAACTGATCCACGTCCTAGGTCTTACACCACTCATTACATTTCATCCCTTGACCCCAATGTCAGAAAGGCTGCTCAATGTTTTTCATCTTTATCACTTTGAATTGATCATTGGACGGTGGTCAAACGGTTAGCTGCATTGCAGCGTACTGCAACAATAACCCTCATTTCTCTTTGTGTGTGTTCAGTGTGGCACGCAAAAGAAGGGGGCCCTTAAAGCACATCAAGTTTGGAACCAACGTCGACGTTTCGGATGAAAGGAAGTGAGTCTGGATTTCATCAATGAATTATCAGATATACTCAGTCTCACGGTTTAGTCCTACTATCTCCCCCTTGTAGAAATTGAATTATTTGATGTGGTAGAGATGCTATGAAACATGAACACTTCATCATTAAGAGATGTTTGATATCTGGTACTGTCATCATTGATACACGTTTTCTGATACTGATCTGATACATTTTCTGTTTGCTACACGCTTTTATCCAAAGCGCCTAACCCCAACCATACTTGTGGATGCAGTTTCTTCTGTATGTTCAAAGCTGCCTTTAACTGTTGAGCCCCAAAAATGCATGTAGTTAACGCGTGACTCTACAAACATGCTCTTTTGTCTGTGATTGTAATTTTGGTAATTTGTTTCTTTAATTTATGTAAAAATGAAAAACAGCTTCTTCCCTCCGCTAGATAAAACGAGCATAATGACATTTCTCTGCTGTTATTATGGACCAAAGAGTGAGGGGAATTAATTTGAGGCAATTAAGATTACACATGAAGCATTTTGAGAATAGGCTGCACCAACCAAGTACAAGTTATAAAGTAATGCTATATAGAATTGTCTACATCTCTATAAAGAAACAAATTAAATCTAAATTAGTTTCCATATAAATGGCTCTTACTATACTGAACAAAGGCAAACAATCAAAGCAACTCAATAAAACTATTTTATTATGGCACCATTATAAACCAGGCTAATATGGAGCATTGAGTATCACTGAGCTGACCTGTCCCGATGTCACTCGCTCTCATCCAGGTGGAAGCAGCAACTCCAGGAGCTCAGTAAGCTGCCGGCCTTCGCCCGGGTGGTGTCCGCCGGCAACCTGCTCAGCCACGTCGGGCACACCATCCTGGGCATGAACACCGTTCAGCTCTACATGAAGGTCCCTGGGAGCAGGATACCCGGTTAGTGCACGCGTTCAGGCACACATAGCAGCACATACAAACACATTTTTCACATTACATGAAAGCAATGGGACTCAAACCGCCAAACATTTTCTAATATGCTTTGTTAGTATTAATATTATCCAGCTGCATCAGTGTCTGTGTGAGGTAGTCCAGTGTGTGAGCGGGTGTTGCCTCTCTCGCTCCAGGTCACCAGGAACACAATAACTTCTGTTCGGTCAACATCAACATCGGACCAGGAGACTGTGAATGGTTCGCTGTACCGGAGCCCTACTGGGGAGTGATGAGCAACTTCTGCGAAAAGTAAGAGTTTCATTCTGCAGTTTCAGATCCGCTGTACTTGTACTTGAAGTACTCTTCAAAATTTCAAGGTGCTCCACACAATTACAAATATGTATTCTTTTCACTCTTCATAGAGGATTGAAACCATTATGGTCAATTATGGTAAATGTTTTTAAGCTGTTACTATGAACACCTTAATATGTTAAGAGCTTTTTAAACCGTTTCCTGAGTGCGTTGGAGTGCCTCCTCTCCATTGCTCTTGTGTCCAAATATCACGCAGCATTTTTACCTCCTGAAGTGAAGCAGCATTCAAGTTTCCTCTCCTGTCTTCTGTGGAGTATTACTGAAGGCATTATTCTTTTGACCTTTGCATTACAGAAAAGTGACATAATCTTGACGACTTTCTTTCCATCCTGTGCTCCCCCTTCACTTCCATACATATATCCCTCTCATCTCTCCCTCCCCACCAGGAACAACATCAACTTCCTGATGGGTTCGTGGTGGCCCAACCTGGAGGACCTGTACGAGGCCGACGTCCCCGTCTATCGGTTCATCCAGCGTCCGGGCGACCTGGTGTGGCTCAACACCGGCACCGTCCACTGGATCCAGGCCATCGGCTGGTGCAACAACATCGCCTGGAACGTCGGACCACTCACCGGTACGCCCGCGATTCTGGGATACGAGATTAATGTTAGGGGTTCTCTCGCAGGTCTGGAAAATTCTCTGGGAAAACTATGGAAATGTTCTGTGGCATTTCTATAGCATTTATCCCCCCAAAAAGTCAAAATTCACAACCCTGTCTCACGTGGCTATGGCTATGTCTCATTATGGCTAATATACACTTTGACAATTTGTAGCTAGCTAGCTGTTGCTTGCAAAACCACAAATGCACCACTGGACTCACACGATCTGTACTTGATTTGTATTTCTATGCTTCCGTGTTTTACCACTGTGCAAATAAACTTAAAACTTAAAAACTTAAACTGCACTTTCACCCCAGTAAGTACAAGCTGTGTCTGTGGATGCCATATTTTAAAGTTAACCATCTGCTCTGTCTTTCAGCCCACCAATACAAGCTGGCTGTGGAGCGTTACGAGTGGAATAAGCTCCAGAGTGTTAAGTCTGTGGTTCCCATGGTGCACCTCTCCTGGAATATGGCGCGCAACATCAAAGTGTCCGACCACAAGCTGTTCGAGATGATCAAGTGAGTCATGCAGTCCTTTGCTCTTGACTCTGAAATGCCTGTTCAGATTGTCAGCGTGTTGAGTTTGTATGGTTGTATAATATGTTTGCTTAAGTGTTTGATTTGTACTGAAGGCTGAAATCCTTTCGTCTGACGTGTGCGTGTTTGCATGTGTCTACACCCTGTGCAGGTATTGCTTGCTGCGGACGCTGAAGCAGTGCCAGTGGGTGAAGGAAGCCTTGGCGTCAGCTGGAAAGGAAACGATGCTGAGGTCCAGGAGCAGGGACGAGCCGGCCCACTACTGCACCATCTGTGAGGTCTGTAGGCTCACTGGGAACGTTTCATAATCAGGGGTGTGATTTTCATATCAGGATTTAACGTTTTTGGTCACACAACTCGTACTCATTTCCAGTGGATGATTACTCCCTCCCACCTAAACACGCTGAGTTGGAACCAAATCTATTAAACCCCTATTGTCATTGTCATTAAGCCATGCTTTCTAACGTAAACTAGCAAGATAAGTAACGTGACATCACTGTAGTCTCCATAGAAGAGATGAAGGCAGCTGATCAAGCAGGGAGCAACAGAGCTGAGATCAGTCAAATAAACTGATGATTATTTCCGCAAATGCACGGTGGGATTGTACAGAATCTGAACTTGTTAAGAATAACAAATGTGTGTGTGTGTGTGTGTGTGTGTGCACTCTGCAGGTGGAGGTGTTCAACCTGCTGTTTGTGCGCAGTGAGCTCCTGTCCAGGAAGCAGTACGTGGTCCACTGCCAGGACTGTGCCAGGAAAGGCAGCGCCACACTGGACAACTTTGTGGTGCTTGAACAGCACAGGATGGAGGACCTCATGCAGGTCTACGACCAGTTCACATTAGTAAGTCACCAGTGAGGGACAGACTTCAGTCGTAGTACTTCATTCTGTCACATTAAAAATATTCTGCAACTTTTTGAAGGTGGGGAAATCAACGTAACAGGAAAATACTAGTTCAAGTATTACTCACCCATAGAGCCATTGGGTGTCTGGGGAAAAAACCCATCAGTGTTGTGTCATGAGCAGGACTCGGCGGTAACACAGAAGAAAGAAGAAATCTAGGAGGAGGATCTTTTGCCACTGGGTGTTAAATTTATGTCCCCCACCTGTGGCAGCAGAACTAGAGTGCAGTGGCTGCCGTTCGCTCCATTTAAACTCCAACTTCCTCGTCACTTGTCACCTCGGCTCCACCCCCCACATTTTCCTCATTCTCGCCATTTCTTCTCCAATTAAAGTAAAAATGAATTGGTTTCATGACGTTTGTTTTCTTTACAAATTCTGTATTTGTTGGGTTGTAAAAGTGTATGTTGTTGTCCGCCTTTTGTCCAAGTCTCTCCCGGGCTCACACCCCTCTGATTGCTGCCCATTTACTCCCCACTGAATTGGGAATTTTGGGGCTCTTTTTATTTATTTTTTTAACAATGATCAACACATTGATCATAGCGGCTAGAAGGTGCTCATGTTTTATTTTTTTTCTCATTTCTAAATGTCTATTTTTAGAAGCAAATGCAGGTAAAATGCTTGCACCAAAATTATAGCCCCTTGATCTGTTACAGTTTTCAAGCCTTTTTGTACTTACTCTGGAATAGTTTATTCCCTTTATGTGCACTTCTCTCTCCAAAGTGCAGGAAATCCTTTCTGTCGGGTCTGGTTTAAAAATCGGACAGAAATCAAAACCATGTATGTTTGTAAAATCACAGTTTGCATGTATCGGCACCAAGAAGGCACCAAACTACAGTGACTAGACTAATTTCCTTTTTTTTGTCTTCCTCCCCAGGCCCCTCCTCTTCATTCATCTTCATCTTGACATTAGACGACACCCCCTCTTCTTCTGCTGTGGAGCCATCAAGCCCATTTACAGGAACTTGTATTTAAAGAAAAGAACAAAAATCACATTTACATACACGGACCATTTCTGATATTCAGGAAAGCCAAGGCCGTCTCCCCACCACCACCACCGCCCCCTCCCATATGGCTGGTCTCCATAGCGACGGCTGGAGGCCACGGCGGCCGAGTGTCTGTCTATGCAACCTGTTTCAAAGTGCTGGGCACAGCCCTCCCAGAGGGGGGCGCCACTGAGCACACTAACCCAATACAGGACTCTTTCTCTCTTCTCCCTCTCCCCCCTCTAGTGACAATGGTTCTGCCCTATTTTAATGGAGGACTTAATCAAAAACGGTTGGGAATAGGGGGACGGGGGGAGGAGTGGGATTATTAATGCGTGATGAAAATGTTTTGTAGATAATTGTTAACTGTCACAACTGGCAACACCACCCTTAAAAGACTACTGACTTGACAACCTTTCTCCCTCTTTCTCTTTTTGTATTCTGGTAACAGGATGAAACCTTGGCTTCCCCTCTTGTTTTATTGAATTCTCCAGGATTTTCTTCTTTTTCCCCCTTCTAAGGAGCACTAGCCTAACTGGTCTTTTTCTATGGTAGATAGTAATTTTAAGACTCTTTGGACAGCAAAATCTCCAAAAAAATTTGTAATGTGAAGAGTTTAGGTGATTTTTCTTTTTTTTCTTTTTCTTTTTTTTTACGGCTTTTACGTTTTATCTTTGTCTTGTTCTTTTTGAAACTACAATGTTCAGTTTTGTTTTTGTTTCTTAGGTAAAAAAAAAGGAAAACTTTAGAAAAAAAAAAATTACTAGCCAAGTCACAAAGAAAATGGGTTGCACATAGACTTATGGAATAAAGTTTAATTTGTGATTTTGTTTCGTTATGTTTCTAATCTTGATGTAAATTTACACTATTTATAAATACATATTTATTGCTTGAAAATATTTGTCGATGGAATGCTGTTATTTTTTCCAGAGTACCTGCCATTAAATTTGAAGGAGTTTTGTCATTTTAACACAACTCCTCTTACATTTTCTATATATGAATAAAACTGCTTAGCAAGCATTGTACAGAAACGGACATTTAAAATTGTTTTATTGTTTGAAGAATGTTTTATGATGAGTCAATAAACACAAAGTTGTCAAATTATCCACGTTTGTTGCAAATACGTGTTGAATGTTCCTTCAACATACCACAGTACTCACTAACATTTAATGGTACAATCTGACATCAGAATGAATGGACACAGCTTTTATTTCTATGTGATACAGCCATAATGCACAGAATCAGGCGTGTGATAACTTACCGTAACATAAAAACCCAATATTGATGCAGAAAGGTAAAAGCCTGAAACCCAGCAGACAATGTAGCTGTAGACTCACCCACACAGAATCCTACACTGTATGCCAGGTCCAGAACATACCCAACACAACTCAAAACATGAACTCAAATTCCCGCTGTGATTCACTCTGTTGGAGGCTTCTCTTTTTTTTAAACTGTAGGTAGTCATTCAAGGCTTTTCTTTTCAAATTTGAAAACTAGCATGGTAGAAAAGGGCACAGAGAGAAAGGTTACAGTAATCAGGGACGTTACCTGGAACACCAATTGGGGCAAAAAAAATAAATTAAAATACAGTAACGTCATGAGAAATGAATAGGTCTGTATCCAAGGAAACTATTACAAGCTGCTAAATGATTCCAGCTGTCTTGCATGTTTTCATCATTAATCATATCTTCCTTGTGAACAACGTGGCTGCCAGCAGAGACCCAGTAGCCAGATGTAGCTGCTGTCGGCCCCACAGGATCTACACTGACTACTGAGCAACTGCTAGACACCCAGTGGCTCTGCAGCTCCACGTGGAGCCAAGATGGCCTCCCAGCTTCCACATTTCACCAAGGACAATGCAAAGTTACGCCGAGCCAGTATTGAGTTTCAAGTCAATCAAATCACAATCAAATGTCAGTTTGGTTTGGAAAGAGCTAAATACTAACCAGAAGATAATAGTATGAAAAATTACCCATCCACAACAACGTGATGCTTAACCTACTTTGGGCTTCCCTGTGGTTTGATGGCGGTACCTTCAAACTGTCATGGGAATTCTTTAAATAGTTCACATCCTGCTTGCTACAGTGTACTGGGTGGTTAGTCACCCATTGGGGTGTAATGAACAGAATTCAGACATGGCAAGGAAATCCACTTGTGCAGACTAGATTTCACAAGCATGTGTTGGACTGCTGATATCAACTGTGATTTGTCTCCTCCTTGTTCTTCCTCCTAGATCCGAACAAGGAGAAGTGAAGCCTACAGTTGTCACATGCCTATGAAACCCAGCGCGTTAACTACTGCTCTTTTTCTTGGCGGAAGATGCAGGTGAAGAACCAGTCGGAATTGAGATCGTGACGCATACACAGATGGACTGCAAGAAAACTGCTGAAGAGGACTCAACTCAAGGGTTGTCAATTATGTCTCATGACTTTTGTCTTCCCCTGCATCTCCCTCCTTGCCTCAGAGCACACACACACTTCCTCTGCTGCCACACTGAATCAAAGATGGCCGCCTGGAACGGTTTCAGTGTTGATTTGGCCGTTGCAGCGTTTTCGTCCATGTCGGCTGCCGAAGATGAGGGTGTTGAAGTTCAGCGTCATGCCACCGCCTCTCCTGGACCGTAGAGCTGCTGCCAGACGCCGTCTTCTCTCCTGGAAGAGAAAAGGTGTCAGGGTGAGAGTCGCTTCAATCACCAAGACCAGGAAGCATACAGGGATACTGGCACACACAGTACAGCAGGACCTCACAATCACTCCACATGTATACTGTACATTCAACATAGATACTACATAGATTTTGTGTTGTATCCACTGTATACTTTCTACTTCGGGATGTGATTTTCTACATTTCCCAGAATGCCTTTTTGACAACCCCCCCCCAGAGAATGATCCTGAGCTTGCTGCATTCAGCTGTCACATGTAGGTGGAGAGAGCGAGACCAATAATGATAGCATATCAACAGCAAAGAGAGCGAGAGCCTTTCCAGTCGGGGGAAAAAAAAAAGCGAGTCGCGCCCCTTACTCAACACACAGTCTGTTGAGGCTGTTGAGGCTACTGCCCACGGAAAGAAGAAACACGCACCGCCGCAAAACAAACCTGGATGCAGGGATGCAAGTTGGACCACCAATAGTTCCTAGTTAAAGTGTTTTAGTGTGGATTTACTCAACTCTACTCTAAACCTTAAAAAAAAGGTACGCAGGTTTAAAACCCAGTGCAATTTGATCCTACGAAAACAAGACGCCAGATTTATTTGAAGAACTTCCTTTTTCGCCGTCTGAAATGACACAAGCAGGAAACCAGAGCTGTGTGATAAGACTGGCGAGAAGAGTCCACTCTGTACGAGAGCATTTCAAAACCTTTATACTGACTATTGCAGTTTCCACATGGCGAGAGGATACTATTGTTTCTTAGAGGGGAAAGTGTTTCAGACAGCTTTCTTAACAAGGCACGGTGGCGCTGTGCAGAAAACCCTGACCTACAAATCAATCACATTGTTCAGCAATGATGAAATAAACTCTTTAATCTATTCTTCCCTCCTTTCTTCTTTCTCTCTTTTCATTGATTTTTTTCTTCTTCTTCTTTTTATTTACAGTTGTAATGCTTCATTCAGGCAGGCACCTCCGCCCACTGACACATCAGGACGTCGCTTCCATCTTTGCGTCTGACATACACACCTCTCTCTTCCTCCGTGAGCCTGTCTGTTTCCTTCAGCGTCTCCTATCAGGTCCTCTTTCTCAGACTTACCACTCAGTATCCTCCTGGAGAGTTTACCTCTCTCTCTCTCTCTCTCTCTCTCTCTCTCTCCCCCCCCACCTATGTATATCCTCTGTGAAATCTGGCAGTGATCCAGCAGAGAGGTATGTGAACTCTGTTTGGCCCAGACCACAGCCTCCCCCCGCCCCCCACCCCGACCGGCTAACAATGTCTCCCTGTGTAGCAGCGTAAAAAAGAGAGAGAGAGAGAAAACAAGGAAAACCAGCGGAGTGATCAATGCCTTCCCCGACTCCCAACCCCTCCTCTTCCCTCCTTCCCTTTCCTTCCTGTTCCCTCCATCTCTGCTCAGTGCGTTTCCGGCTATGTGAGAAAGAGGCAGGTGGCCGTGACTGCTAATTTTAACCTGGCTGATTGTCCATCTGCGTTTCCCACAGCTATGTATAGAGCAGCCTGCAATAAACCAAGTAGGTCAGTGTGTGACTGACACACACTGACACACACGCACACACACACACACCTAAAAATGTCTGACTCGTTAACTCTTCCATTCATTCGCTCCCACCTCCGCTGGAAATTATCGTCACCCCTGATTGGCTCTCGTTCTCAGCCAATGGCAGAGCTTCCTGCTGCCCATTCATAAAACCCAGGGTCATGAGGAGAAGGGCCTTTTAAGGGGAAGTACTATAGATTTTTGTTCAGTTCCTGTGTGTTTAATGAATAATGAACTGAGGGTCACTGGGGTTCACTGATAGACTCCATGATAATCTCTCCTTTCTGTTTTCTCAGGTTGTCCCTCTCCCTCAATCTCACCCTCCCTCCCTCCCTCCCTCCCCCAGGTCTAACTGCAGGTCTCCAACGCCAACTCCTTCCCCCTTTATTACCACCTCTTACCCGTCTCCGTGTAGATCATCTCACACACTCTCTCACACACACACACACACACACACACACACACACACACACACACAAAACTGTGTCAAAGTGACCCACTTGTATTTTAACGTGCGACATCCAGAGAAGGGGCGGGGTCAGGGGGGGGTCAGGCTCAGCATCAGCATCTCATCACCTCGCATCTCCCAAAATGTCAACTTTTGAGGAACTAAAAGATAAACAGCCTCGTTTTCAGCTTTAAAACATTGGAGTTAGGAGGTTTTCACATGACAGCAGCAACGTGTTGGTTTTACATTAACTTAATGAACTATCCCCATTTAAGAAACAATGGCCGCTCTAATGCTTTAACCAAGCAGGGGGGACACAGAGTGAACCCCCCAAAGTGTACACATATATGTATCTGTTTTTGATGCAATAGACTGCACACCAATCATAAATCATAATGTAACGAGTGTATGCCTCCCTGTCTGTTTTTAATTCTGTTTTAATTCCATGATTATCCTTGATAATTTGGGCGATGTGTGTAGGTTTGTTAACATGCATTTTTAAAACTTATCCAATAAACGGATCAATATAAACTGTTGTTTGCAATTTGCTATCCAAATTTTTCTCTTTTTTTTTTAAAGGAAAAAAAAAGAAAAAAGAAAAAAGGAGGTGCAACACATCGCCATGGAAACCGAGAGTAATTAGCATAGTGCTGTTCAGAGAAAAAGGAGGGAGAGAGGGAGGGAGAGTGTGATTTTGTGTGTGGGATGTAGGCCTGTGTTCAAGTGCAGAGATGAGCATTAAGAGGAGGAAGAGGAGGAAGAGGAGGGAGGGTGGCAGATGAAGGATGAAGTCATACTGGCCTCCGTGGACGCGCGACCGGCCGAGCTAATTCAATCAGCTCCCTCTTGAATTCGACAAAGGAATTTGCATTTCCACCGGAGGAATTGGTTAAGCCGACCTCTTCATCATCACCGGCCCTCTGAGGCAGCCGCAACCACATGTTGCCGTAGTGATTGCAACTGGAGATCTGGGTGCAAATGGTGTCACCTGGGCTCACGGCGTGGGGGCTATGGATCGGGGTGTGTCCAATCCATCTGTCCGTCAAACGTGATACCTCAGGTGACACCACTGGTCTGATTTTGATGAAAACTCAGAGGGGTGACGCATCTTCACACTGTGTTCCAGCGTTTAAAAAACGACACCGCTTGGCAAGATGGGGGCGCTGTAATTAAAGGTCAAAATTTGGAGGGGTGACGCATCTTGTTACTGATTGGCCCAAGAGGGCGCCCGCATCATTCATGGGGGACGACATGTTGACTTGTTAAACTGCATACTTCTTTCCAGCAGCGCCCTGCTTCATACTCACAACGTACTCACAACACACTTCCAACCAGTCTCCTACTGTTGGCCACTGAGCAGCACCTTTAGAGAGCAAATGGGGGTTGAGTGCCTTGCTCAAGGGCACCTCAACAGTGGTCGTTGAGGGAGGGAAAAGCGTTACTCGTTAGCTTTCCCTTTCCCCACCCATATCAGTCGAACTCATCCCATCCTAAGAGTTTAACCCAATTCTACAACTCCCTTATACACACACACACACACACACACACATGCAGAGAGAGAGAAAGAACGCCCACACTATTGGCGAACCGCTCTGGTGCTGCTCTGCAAGCATCAAAAGACTCCTCAATCACCCACTGCTCTGCAACAGCTGATGGCAGCCAGGAGCCCAGGGGCGTGGATATGCTAAGAACAATTATGCAGATTTGTGCTAAAACCACTTTGGAGGTATAATCCAACAATCGGTCCATTATCATAATTGTCATTAGTGAGTGGGCGATTACTTTTCGACGGAGATGCCAAAGAATGGGCAAATGCAAATCTGGCAACCTCCATTTAATATGTCAAATGTAATGCCACTGTATGTCTGACGTCAGCATGGAGCAAGGGTGCAAGGGCGCACCTGGGTAGGTGTGTGTGTGTGTGTGTGTGTGTGTGTGTGTGTGTGTGTACAGGATGTGTGTGTCCACGGAGAAATTATGGATTGGATTCAATTGTTGTTTCACCCAGTCGGGGAAAGACTTGAGCAGCGGCGTTGCTGCAGGTATTGATAGGCCTATTAAACTGACGGGCATGCAACAGCAGGGAAAACCACACCGATGCTGAGATGCTGAAACACACAAGACACATGATCGATAGATCGATAGATCGATAGATCGATAGATAGATAGATACGTATAGGGGGTCTGTGGTACTGAATAGTGAATTTAGACCTTATGGTACTTTTTTAAATCTATGGTATCACTATAATATTTCTATAGGGGTGATATTTTCTTTATCACCCTAACAAAGTTTCTCATAGGAATATTACATTTCCTCACGAGGGATTTGTTTTTCGTCAGTGAAAGCCAGCGCTGCCAGTCAGAGGTCATCTGACCACTTTGTCCAGTTGTAGTGTATCAGCTGGGACACCCATGGGTGTCATGTGAGGAGTCGACATGTCAGCAGCTCAAATAATGCGGTTAAGTTAAGGAGGAAGGCGGGGGAATGTATCCTAAAGTCGCCCCGCGCCTCCTCCTCCTCCTCCTCTTCAGTCATGGGTTCTCCGCTGGGTAATCGCATACCAAAAAACACAAGAATTTCCCCCTCTCCCCTCTCCAGGCACACCACCCCTCCTCCCTACAGCCAAGCCACCCGGAGTGAACTAGACTCATACCGGACGTAAGGTAAGTTAAGCTTCAAAATAAAAGCTAATTTAAATAAAATAAAAACTCGAGAAAATATTGAAATTATACTAAAATTGTGATTGCTGCATTCAAATCTACCTTGGATAAACGACAAATATTACTTTCAGATTAAGTCTTTAAGCCAATGATAAATTAAGGTAAAGAAGATAACTATCTAGACAGTAAAGACCGCATCTACAACATTACGTTCATACTAAATGAAACTCCTAATGTAATTCTCCAACTTTGAGTACTTGTGCCTTCCTATATGCCTATGAATGTATGTATGCCGTGAAAAGGGCTTTTTGGATAAAACAACTGTATTTTCCTTTACTATAGATTCCTCCTTAAACATTGTCCACTACTTTACTCTAATATATACGCTATATCGAGAGCCTGGGTGGTTCTTTTATTTTGAAAAATACGACCAGCTTTAATTGCGGATAGCTTGTCACTGGTGGCAGGGGTTCAGAGAACGGATTGAGAGTGATTCCCAAACTGGTCTTAATGTGAAAAATACGAAGAAAACGCCGGGCGCATTCCTGAGATCCAGAGACAACCATGCCCGACCGTGAGAGAGAGAACGTGTGTGTGTGTGTGTGTGCGTGCGTGCCACCGTGCGTCCCTGCGGGGGTGGAGAGCTTGGAGACCACACACTTTGCGCATTGCCCCCACACACGGGACCAACCAGCACACTTGGCCCTTACACTAGGCTACCATTTAACTTGGAAAAAAACAAACAACTGATTCCCGGTCGGCAGCAACACTATAGATGTGGTTTGGTTTAACAAAAAAAAAAAAAGACACGACAATTTAGTGCGCGAAAATCCCCTTTTAACCAAGTGGACAGATAAAGAGCTGCTCCTTGCCGAAGCCCCGCATGGTTAAAGCAAAGAATAAACGAGGTGATGAGACGGACTTTGGTCCACGGACCGACACCACTACTGAACAATAATATTGAATTGTTTTCACGTTTTTCGACGCGATCGCACACCGCGTTGCGCAATCTGCGTGGATAAGCTCGGCGGAACCGTGCCGACGAACGACGGAAAAAAAAGTCTATTAAACTTCTCTGTCTCCAAGAGGCAGCAACAACAACGGGCTGCCCAGGCTGGATAAAGTTATTCGGCGTGTCTGGGGAACAAAGTGCCTGAAGAAAAGTGGGTCCACTTACCGTGTCTGCCTGCTGGCCGCACGTCCCCAGGAGAGTGTTGTGTGCAGAGGACGCATACAGATACTGGCGGTCGGAAGCGCAGCGCGACACGTCAACGCATGTTGCCTCCATATCATAAAGGGGATTCTTCAGCTGCCGCCTGCAGCCCGGAGGTTCCCAAACTGGGGTCCGGGGACCTCCAGGGGGCCCCGGGGTGGTCCCCCAACAAGATGAGGGATAGTTGAATGAGGACTGAGCTGTGGTTTTTAGAAGAGCTAAGAAGCGTTGTTGTTGCACCCAGGGGTGTTAATTCACTAAACCATAGGGATATGATAACATATCTAATATCATCATCCCACTTATATAAATTACATTTATAGGGACAAAGTGGAGCAATAACTGGTGACTGATATTATTGTTATCTGGTCAGTGTGATAAATGATTGTATTGTTTTTAGGTATGGCTTCCAAATATTTTTTCTGGGTATTTGTTTGCTGTCTGTAATAATGATTAAAAACTACAAGATCATATTTGGATTTTCAGCCTAAGGAGTACCATACCTATTGAACGCCTAAAAGCCTCTTTTTCACTATAAATCAAGACCTCTCTTATTGCTGGTAGCAAACCATTGGAATAAAAACTAAATCTTTTCTTTTCTTTAATCAGTAATAATTAAATTATTCTGCCTAGCAATATCTTTCTTGAACAGTAGCTAAACAACACGGTTGCTAAGCAACACAGAGGCTATATGAGTGGTGGTTTCTGGTTGGAGCCCAGTATTTAAATGACCTGTGATGCAGTTACAGGTGTGTGTTTATTGGCTATTTTACAATGGCTTCAAGCCTGGCTCAGCCAATCAGAAATGAGCACCAGAACTATATGCTTTATAATTTCACTATTATTCCACTGCTCAAGAGGAAAAAAAGCTGTTTTGATCAAAGGGTTCAACAGTTTACACAGTTATGAAATACTATATTAAATCATAACTTACTACAGATGGGGTTACTTGGGGTCTGTGGTCTAATGTGTGTCTATTTAGGGGCCTTTGAATGAGAAAGTATGTGAGCCCATGCTGTGATGCACTCTGGATAAAAGCCTCCACCAAATGGCATCGGGAGTCCTCCAACATGAATGGTGTCCCTCTAGGCAGTCATCCACTTCTGTGCTATAATCTTCTCAGATGGGGCTCCTTGGAACAAAATCGTATCAAACGGGGGTCCATGACATGAGAAAGTTTGGGAAGACCCCTGCTACAGCCTTCTGACACCCCCTACGGTTTGCATTTTGCAGAGCAGCAATTCCCAAAACCTCCCTTCTCCATAAAACTGGGTGTACTAACGCAGGCTGCAGTTGCTGGAAGCATAACTATAACGTGTAATGATGTATAACTGTTACAGGATCAAATAAAGTCGTAGTAACCCTGTAATATATTTAAAAATACAAATACTACAGCAAAACTCTAGGAATATTATAGTGATACCATAGGAGATTAAAAAAGTACCATACAGTACCATAGGATCAATATAAACTCAGTACTGAGCACCACAGATGCACTATAGGGGACTCTAGGAATACTATAGGAATATACCATACAGTACCATAAGCTCACTATAAACTCTACTACATCATATCAAACCTGTCTTTACACTGCAGATGGGGGGAGAAGAGTCATTTTGGCAGATGATGACATTTCATGGAAAAAGTGCCAATGCATGGGCGTGCACGCACACACACACACAACACACACACACATACACACACATTGCATCTATGGGGAATATCACTGTTCTTTTTCTAACAGACAGCAACTTGAAATGCAAGCAAGTCTGGTATTTCCCCACCCTAACACCTTGCATTCTCAAACACACAGACACACAGACACACAGACACACACACACACACACACACACACACACACACACACACAGAGTTTGATTTAATTCTGCAGCACTGGAAGGCAGGAGAGCGCTGCTGTTTTAATTGAGGAGAGAATGGTTTGTCTGCAGTGGACGCTTAAGATTTCTACTCATCCCGCTTGCTGCACTGTGGAGACGAGCGCCTGGCATCGCTCTGCAGTGGCTGAAAACCAAGGCATGGGCAAAACAAGACACACACACAGACGTACAGATACACATTCAGTAGGTATACTTACATATCGGCAACAGACACACACACACACACAGAGACACATCAAGTGCTTACCAGCAGGCTCGGTCCAGACAGTTAAAACCCAGGGCAACCCAGATGGCGTGAGCTGCCTCTTTATTTCTCCTCTCGCCTTCATCTCTCTCACACACTCACTTCGCTCATCTCTCTCTCTCTCTCTCTCTCTCTCTCTCTCTCTCTCTTTCTGCGCTCCATCTGTCTGTCACTCCACTTACTCTGCAAACCACGCTCTGCAGCAGTTCAGACCGGTGAGACAATCCCGCCCTCTCTGTCTCTCTCTCTGTTTGTCTCTGTCTCTCTCTGCTTGTCTTCCTCTCTCTCTCTCTCTCTCTCTGCCTCTCTTCCTCTCTCTCTCTCTCTCTCTCTGCCTCTCTTCCTTTCTCTCAGTTTCTTTCTCTCTCTCTCTCTCTCTTTCTGTCTGTCTCTCTTATTCTCCTGCTGCTGCCATATTCTACAGGATACTGGTATCCTCCATCTCTGGTCTCTACCAGTCTTTACTCTCATCTTTTAAGACTATCAGCCTCTCCACTGATCAATGGACAGCCGGCAAGCAAGCTTTACTGCCTCCACCTCCCCCAGCTCTACTGTGTGTGTCTGTGTGTGTGTGTGTGTGTGTGTGTGTCGCTGTGAGGAGAGGAGGCTTCCAACCCACACACCACTCTCCAGAGCTCTCAGCCTCCACACTGCCTCATCAGTTGACCACTCCACACCCCTACGCATCAATAGTGTGTATGTGTGTGTGTGTGTGTGTGTGTGTGGATGTGTGCGTGTGAATGTGTGCGCAATACCCACACATCCACACACACACCCGCAGGTGCTCAACACCCATACAGCCACGCATACACACACACACACACACACATAGTGAAGCCACTGGGAAACACAGCCCACACTTCAGTGTCATCGCTCATCAAGAGGTGTCCTTGTTGTTTCATGTTTTAAAAAGGGCGACCGGAGCACCAGGCACCTCTGGAGCCACAGCATCCGCAGCTCTAGATACCTGTAGCTTGTAATGGTAGTAGGTCTATCCACCAGATGCATGATGGGTGATAGAGAGGCTGAATAGGTCGGCACGAGACATCCAGAGGTTTCTCTCTTTCCACCTGTTAGCATGAGAAGATGAATCACTTTCACCATTTCTGTGTAGTCATGTGATCAGAGAGGGTAGAAGGGAGACTCCGCCCTCTTCCTCTTTGTCAATGTGAGCCAAGCACATGGTGCTCTCCTGGAGGTAGACATCAAGGTCTATCATTTTGAGTGACTGCTATGACCTGCATCCCCGCCCCGGGTTGTTTTGTTTCCATTTTTGAAATCCTTTCCACTGTTACTAATCCAACTATATAAAACTGACTGGAATAAACCACAGGAGACGCGAGAGCTGGTCGCCCCCCAGGGTGGACCCAAGGCTTGGGCTGGCCTGTCCCAGACTGGTGAGCTCTGCATCCGACACCATCCTTCCTTTTGTCACTGCCATCCACACCTTAACACAAACAGCATTTTGTTAGGGAGAGAGCTGCTCAGTAGAACGGACCCTAGACAGCCATGAAGCAGCTCCTCTCGTAACAAGGACCAACATCTTAACAGGCTGACACAAATGCAAAATGGATGTTTAGATTTGGTGCAAATATGTGGGTTGGGTAGAACTCTACGAGCGGGGGAGGAGTGTGTCACCTGTATTTTTCCATTTTCCCTCTACCTCTACCTGTGCCTGTATGCCCCAGTACCAAGTGTGTGGGTGATTTCACATCGTGTGCCGCTGTTGGTGTGTTTCGTTATTTATCCAGGAAGACGCGTGTTCTTTTTCAGCTTCATACTCGCGCCTTCTTCTGGCGTTGACCACTGAGCAGCTCCACTGGGGCAACTAGGGGCTAAGTGACGGCTAACAGGAGCATCCCCCCAATGAGTTATTTCACACAAAGCTTCAGTTTAAAACCAGCGGCTCAAGCTAATTTGGCACTAAGGGAATCTGAGCAACCTCAACAGGGTTATAAATAGTCATCTAAATGCATCCTGCTCTGGAGGAGGAGGAGGAGGAAGCGATCAGCAGGGAATCAATGAGAGTGATTCAACAGGGCCGAATCACGAGGGGTCAAATCTAATCAAAACAAATTAGTCGAAGGTTTTGAGGCCCCAAAAACACATTAGTGGAATTTTGTTTCTGTCCACGAGGACGCTGGGATGGTGCGCGCTCCACTTTGACCCGATGTGACCCAGCAGGGAAAACGGGCACATTGTTGTTTTCAGAGCTTCAATTAGTTTCGTTGGAATATTGAATCAATTTCTTTTGACTTTTTCGGATGTAAAATTGCTCTCCTGTAAAGTCATAATCCATCTGTTAATAATCCATTTGCTGCTCTCTATCGCTGATCGATACAACCCAATAGTGATCCGACCTCGAACCAGTTGATGAAAGGTTTTACATTCGCTGTTCTGTACGCCCCGGTGTCAGGTAGGTCTTTCCCTCTGGCGCACAGGAAGTGATGCGTTTTTTACGTTTCCAGCAGTAGTAACAGCGGTTTGTTTGGAATAAACAGAAGAAGAACTGGGTAGTGATAACCGGTACACCATGATGTAACCGCTAGAAATAGACTATTTCCCAAGGAAGTTTCTTAGATGTTAGTTTTCTTAGATGCTTGTTTAGGAAGGAAATGCTCTTATGATTTCTGGTGACTAGTAGTTCTCTTGCCTACCTACGTTGAATGCACTTATTGTCGCTTTGGATGAAAGCGTCTGCTAAATGACTGTCATGTAATGCAATTAAAAGCAATGGCATTTTCATATAAAAATACGAGAAAATAAAACAAATCGATGTATTTTGGGATTTATTGTTAAATATTATCACACAAGGTGAAGAAGTCATTTTTCATTGGATTGTGACTTTAAATGAGCCTGGGTTTCATTTCTAAAGCTAATTCCTGAAGATAATGAACACAGAGGTTGTATCCTGTACATGTAGAGTATTAGAGTATTCCCTTTTTTTGTAGTTGTAGCAATTAAATACCAGATACAGTTGATAATAGCTGCGACGTGCTCGTAATCCCCGGGATACTGAGACATTTACTCCACAGCTTCTGTTTCCATTGTAGTATGAGGACTATATATGCTCATTCATGCATACATGGAAACCTGCACACGGGAAGTGGAAGATAACACGTAAACAGCTTTTTTTCCCTGAATATGACCTCAAACAGGGATGTCGCATGCGGAGCGCTCTGTGTGCATGTAAAAGCAGCTCATTTAGCCGCGGTGGAGGAGAGGTGGTTCAGTAATCCGCCCCGAGAACGCCTGTCTGAGCCTGAGTCATTTACATAGGTAATGGTAGGGGTAGCGCTCCAAAAAAAAAAAGTGCGGGGGTGGAAAATACACAATTCTCCACCGGCATACAAAAACGGTCCGAGGGAGAGCGAGAGAGAGAGAGAGAGACAAGAGAAGGGAGAGAGAGAGGGAGATGTAGGTGTCAGGGTCCTGAAGCACTCTAAAATGATAGGTAATTACATTTCAAATTACCGACGAGAACAAGAGCGGAGCCGCCTGACTCTCGGTGAGGAGGGAAATGCATTAAGCGCAAGTGAAATCACTGAGCAATAGGTAATTTCTAGAATTCCTCTGTTTAGGCAGTGCTGGAAATACCGGCTTAAAGGGGCACTTCACCGAAACGATCAGATTTATGATGCATCTGCAGTGTGCGCACTTGGGAAGACTATTAACACGATCTCCACCTTTTCATTTGGACTCTGGGGTGGTTTTAAGAGTCGGAGAGGTTGAATTTGGAAGCGAAGGGCGGATAATATTTTGAGTTGTCGTCAAACTGACTCCGTCCAGAGGAAGCTGAACCCGCACTCAACGTCAGATCTCTTTTGCCGCTCTTTTCCCTTTTGATCATCCTCTGGTACTGAAGCATCACAGACCGGCCGGGTTGGTGAACTCTCAGTTTACCTCTCGCAAAGTCGCCTAGTGCCGCTTTAATAAAGTGGCTGTCGCTCAACGGGAGTTTCAGCGAGGGAAAAACATTGATTCAAAGTTGTTTTGTAGAGAAGTGCTTTTAAGGACTTGAAATCAAAGCATTCCAACCAATATCTGACAAACTAAAGACCACAGAGACAAAAATGATCTAAAGTATAGGGTCCAAGAAGAGTGCAGTGGGTGAAATGCCCCTTGATGTATATCTTCTCCTGTTGTATGCCATTTGGCGGCTATTTTAAAGCAAAGTGCACAAGTCCATCATTTCTGGGTGTGGCTGTGACCTGATAAGCGGCTAAAAAATGGAAAGAAGGATGGATGGAAGATAAGTTTGATGTTTTTCATTCCCCACTGAAGGGTCCTTTAGGTACAGCATGGCACCAACACTGCCAGGGGTAGGGGTTCATTTCCCAAGGGAGGAGCTCCCATGCTGAAATGTGTGTAGTAGTAGTAATAACCTTTCGGAAGTACCGAAGAAGAAAGAAAGTTGTGTAGTTGTGTGAGATGTTATTTCTGCTATGTAAAGTGTGTATTTAACTTCTGGAGGGATTCTGAACTACTTGACTCATCTAGAATAGTTTGAGTATATTTTTCTTGCTTACCAGGTTGCCTGTTAGCTGTACTTTGATTGCTTAAGTATTAGTGCTTTAATCAGTAGTCTATTGTTAGCTGCTAGTTGGTCAGTTTCTCTTTGTGTCATAGCCCCTATTGAAGGTAGTTTCACCAAGCTAGGCCAATTGCCTTGTTAATTGTCTGGGAGGGGCCTGCACTCCTGGCAGACAATTAGCAATCAGTGGAAGCAGTCTTAAACCACTGCTGCTTTGAAAGCGCTAGCTTCAAGCGTCAGAAGGAAGGCTAGGTGAACAAAGGCAACAGGCGACTTTTTCAAGCCCGACTTCTTCGACCTTCGAAGATTAGGTGCTTCTTCTCTTCATAAACCGTATCATTGTATTGTGATCTACCATGTGTTTGCTTCCTATTCCTGTCCTCTCCTCTTTCCGGTGGTCGCACAGACGCTGGGTCACACCCAGACGCCGCGACCCCACTAATCTCATCTATCCTACTCTCTCAACTCGCGTTGAGCAAGTGGTGGCAGGGGGGCTGTGGAACTGCCAGTCGGCTGTGCCGAAAGCTGAGTTCATCTCAGGCTACGCATCCCTGCTCTCCCTCAACTTTCTTGCTCTAACCGAGACTTGGATCACCCCAGAAAACACTGCCACGCCCGCTGCTCTGTCAGATGTGTACTCTTTCTCTCACACTCCCAGAGCTGCGAGGCGAGGCGGTGGTACTGGCCTGCTAATTTCCACCAAATGGAAATACTCTCTTTTTTCTCTGCCACAATTCTCTCCTTCCTCCTTTGAATTTCATGCTGTCACTGTTTCTCATCCAGTCAAGCTCACCATCGCGGTTGTGTACCGCCCACCAGGCCCTGCTGGTGAGTTCCTGGAGGAGCTTGACACACTAGTCTCCCACTTCCCTGACGATGGCTCTGGACTCATCCTTCTCGGTGACTTCAACATCCAGACTGAGAAGCTTGACCTTCTTCTTTCGTTCCTCGCCTCCTTCGACCTAGCCCTCTCCCCATCTCCTCCTACCCACAAGGCTGGCAACCAACTGGACCTAATCTTCACCAGACACTGTTCTACTGCCAACCTCTCCGTCACTCCTCTTCATCTCTCTGACCACTACTTCATGTCCTACACTCTCTCTCTCTCCTCTCCCCCCTCACATCCTCTCCCTACCCACATGGTTTCTTCTCGTCGCAATCTCCGCTCACTCTCTCCCACTGATCTTTCCTCTTCTGTTCTCTCTGCTCTCCCTGCCCCTGAATCTTTTTCTCTTCTATCCCCTGATACTGCCACTGATCTTCTCTCTCTACTCTGTCCTCTTCTCTGGACCATCTCTGTCCCCTCACCTCCAGGCCTGCACGCCAAACTCCACCTGCCCCTTGGTTGTGGGACTCAGTGCGTACTGAGAGACGGAGCCTGAGAGTGGCTGAGCGCAAATGGAGAAATGGCAACCTCCCGGAGGACCTTCTTACCTTCCAATCTCTCCTTTCCACTTTTTCCTCCTCTCTATCTGCTGCTAAAGCTGCTTTCTTCTGCACTAAAATTCAAACTTCTGCTTCCAACCCTAAAAAACTCTTTGAAACTTTCTCTTCCCTCCTCCAACCCCCACCTCCTCCCTCCGCCCTGACGACTTCGCCAACTTCTTTGACAAGAAGGTCAACGATATCCGATCCTCCTTCCCTCACCCCCCGGCTGGTGCCCTGCGCACCAACCACACCTATCTGCCTTCCACCCATCCCTCTCTACCACCCTCTCCACCTTTTCCCTCCCCACCTCCCTCCCTATCCCATTTTTCTCCCCTCTCCCCAGACGAGGTCCTTCACCTTGTTACATCTATCCGCCCCACCACATGCTCCCTTGACCCGGTCCCATCCACTCTGCTTCAGTCTACTGCACCTGAACTCCTTCCCTTCCTGACCCACCTCATCAACACGTCTCTGGTGTCTGGATGCTTTCAAGACTGCCAGAGTCACCCCCCTTCTGAAGAAACCAACACTTGACCCCTCTGAGGTCAAGAACTACAGACCGGTTTCCCTTCTACCCTTCCTATCAAAAACTCTTGAACGTGCTGTCTTCAAGCAACTGTCCTTGTACCTCCACCAGAACAACCTCTTGGATCCCCACCAGTCTGGGTTCAAAGTGGGTCACTCGACCGAGACTGCCCTCCTGGCAGTGACGGAGTCGCTCCATGCCGCTAGAGCGAACTCTCTCTCCTCTGTCCTGATACTCCTGGACCTGTCTGCAGCGTTTGACACGGTGAACCACCAGATCCTCCTCTCCACCCTTGAGGGGATGGGTGTCTCAGGCTCTGCACTCTCCATGTTTGCATCCTACCTAACGGATCGCTCCTACCAGGTGACGCTGAGAGGGTCTGTGTCAGAACCACGCAGGCTCACTACTGGGGTTCCGCAAGGCTCGGTTCTAGGCCCTCTCCTCTTTTCCCTCTACACAACATCTCTTGGTTCTGTTATCCATTCACACGACTTTTCCTACCACTGCTATGCAGATGACACCCAGCTGATCCTGTCATTTCCCCCCTCTGACACACATGTGGAGGCACGCATTGCTGCGTGTCTGGCAGACATCTCGGAGTGGATGTCGATGCACCACCTGAAGCTCAACCTGGACAAAACTGAGCTGATGTTCCTCCCGGGGAAGGGCTGTCCGCACCAAGACCTGGCCATCACCATTGATAATGCTGTGGTGACGTCAACTCGGACTGCGAGGAATCTGGGTGTGACCCTGGACGACCAACTGTCGTTCTCGGCAAACATCGCATCAGTGACACGCTCCTGCAGATTCCTCCTCTACAACATCAGGAGGATTCGCCCCTTCCTCACTGACAAGGCAGCGCAGGTGCTCATCCAGGCTCTTGTCATCTCCCGCCTGGACTACTGCAACTCCCTCCTTGCTGGTGCCCCGGCGTTTGCCATCAGACCTCTGGAGCTTGTTCAGAAAGCTGCAGCTCGTCTGGTGTTCAACCGACCCAAGTTCTCCCATACAACTACCCTTCTCCGTTCTCTACACTGGCTCCCTGTAGCGGCTCGCATCCAGTTCAAGACCCTGGTGCTAGCCTACAGGGCAGTGAAAGGAACAGCTCCTTCTTACCTCCAGGCTATGGTCAAGCCTTACACCCCCGCCCGACCACTTCGCTCTGCTGCCTCGAGGCGACTGGTTGCCCCGTCGCTCAGAGGGCCCTGCGGCCGATCTACACGGTCACGGCTCTTCTCTGTCCTGGCCCCGCAGTGGTGGAATGAACTCCCCACTGATGTCAGGACAGCAGAGTCGCTGCCCATCTTTCGCCGCAGGCTGAAAACCCACCTCTTCAGGAAAACACTACCCTGACCCTTCCCCTTAGCCATGCCTATTTGTCGTCAATTATGTGTCTGAGCTCTTGTTTATTGGCTCTTGTTCATTTGATACACTTATTTGTCTTAGCTCTTGTTTATTATCTTATTTGTTTAAGATATAGTAGGTTGCTAACTTATTGCACTCTTACCTTAACACTAGTTATGCTCTTAGTTGCTTGTTTAGGAAGGAAATGCACTTACGATTTCTGGTGACTAGTAGTTTTCTTGCCTACCTATGTTGAATGCACTTATTGTAAGTCGCTTTGGATAAAAGCGTCTGCTAAATGACTGTAATGTAATAATGAAGAGTTTTCCATGATAAACACTCACTTGTATTTCTGAGACGGTCAACATTTAGCACCAGTTAC